>QEPC01001788.1:97931-200068 GCA_003113815.1 Sphenodon punctatus
GCACTCCAAGGTTGCAAACCTGAGTGACCAAAGGAAGCTGGACCCCATAAACAACAGGAATGCCAACTTCTCCCAAGTCACAGGGCCATCCAACCATCATCATGTCAGTTTTGTCAGGATTCAGCCTCAATCGGCTCACCCTCATCCAGTGCCCAAGCACAGCCAGGTATTGGCATTTCAACCCAATACCATTTCAACCCTAACCTGCCCACTGAGACTGCAGGACCTGAGTTGGATAAAAAAGAGAGGGAGAGCTGAGTGTCATCAGCATATTGATGACATTTCACTCCAAACCTCCAAATGATCTCACCCAGTGGCCTCATGTACACATTGAACAAGAGGGGAAACAAGATGGAACCCTGCTGGGACCCCACAGGGGAGGGCATGAGGGGACAATGAGCAGTTGCCCATCATCACCTGCTGGAACCTCCCTGACAGGAATGAACAGAACCACTCAAAATCCGTCCTTTCCAGAGCCCACAGACATGTCAACAACACCTCATAATTAACTGTGTCAAAGGCTGCTGAAAGATCTAACAAGTTCAACAGGGTGCAATTCCCCTTGTCAATATCCAGGCGTTGATCATTGACCAAGGCCACAAGCTCAGTCTCCGTGCCATATCCAGGAAAGAAAGCCTGACTGAAATGGATCTAGGACTCCGATAGCATCAAGATGAGCCTGGAGCTGTCAGGCAACCACCCATTCAATAACCTTCCCTAAAAATGTTAGTTAAGACATTACTGAGAGGTTCTTGATTCTGCCAAGATGGCATCAGGAACCTGGATTTTGATGGGAATTCCTGTTTTGGTAAAATCTCATTTCAACCCTAACCTGCCCACAAACCACTGTGCCTGGACTGGTAAAAAGAACAGTAGAGTGTCTGTGGGAGGGGCATTGCAAATACACAATGCAGAAAGGACAGTTCCTTAAAATTATTCAAAGTAAATGTTGTGGTGTAGGCAGAATGCTGAAAATGGGGACCCCCTCTTCCTTGACCCAGATTCTCTGTCCCCATAAGCCCATCCCTGATGCAGCAGCAGCAGGAATTGGATTTGCATAGAGGTGTTACTGGGGGGAGGCTGTGCCCCCCATTCAAGGCTAGTGACCCCTTTATTCATCTCTCTTCTTCTAGTTGTGCTCCTCTCTTCTGAGACCTTGGTTCTGTCACTTGTCTGTCAGATTCCCAGCCACCCCTTCTCATGGAGCGGCCTCCAGGCAAGGATTTCCGTCAGGGCTCCTACCTCTCTGAGAAAATAGCAATGGTAGCATGGGGTTATTGCTCCAATGGTCCCAGAAGAGCAGAACCAAACCCAAACTATGCAGCCTCACAGGGCTCCATGTGCCCACAAGTGCTCCCAATATGTGGGAGCTAAGAATAAACTTGAAAGGAAAACATAAGGGCGAGAAGTACTGGCCTAAAATAGAGGCCCATAAAGCCTCAAATGCCAGGAATCCCTGCCCATGAAGGGCCCAAAGTGATCCTGGAAGGGCACATGCATAAAATAAAACAAAAGTAACAATGTTTGTGTAACATATGGGCAGGAACCTGTGTTCACTGCATTTTCTCCACTGGTGCTAATGGAGAAAATGCAGTGGACACAAGTCCCTTCATATGGGCCTTCAGGTCTGCAATACAGAGACGTCTGGACCCTGAAGGGGATATGCTTAATGAAACATCAAAAATGAATTTTGGGTAGACTTTATATTTTCTAATTAGTCAGTCAATGAGGCCGAACCCAATCCCCATGGACCAGCATGTGCAGCACGTGCAACGTGCGCACCCTGGCCTGGAGCTTGCGACCCATGTGCAAATCATGCAGCCATGCATACGCATGCATGCATGGTGGTGCCCACAGGGATTGTGACTGCAGCCAGTGCGTGCCCATCAAATATTCCTATGTTAGGAGGGGGCCCTTGCCACCATTTTGCACAAGGTCTCAGCTTTGCAGGACAGCCCAGCAGTGGCTCAGTGGATGTGGTGGAATCCATTCAGAGGAATAGCGGCAGGACCATTGGATCTCCTCCTGCCACCACTGCAGTGAAACATTTCGGAAGTATGAACAGACATTTAATCCAATTGACATCAAACCGGGGTGGGGGGCAGGGGGAGAGAGATAATATCTGATTTCAGAAAAATAATGAATTACCAGCCTCCCCTACATCTTCCCTGCATCACTGAGGTGTTGAAGGGTCAGATTTTTCCAAACACTTCTGAGACGCAGGTCAGCTTTCAAGTGCTCATTGCTTCAAATCAAGACCAGTTTTTTGAAGGCACTGAGCCCCCAGAAACTCCACTTGCAAGTTCACAACCATTTTGAAAATATGGCCCTAAAAGCCTCATTTGAGATGTTTCCCAATCGATAACAGGAACACTGTCTGAAGACAAAATAATTACATGAACCTTCCGTTCTTGGTGCCGTCACACTGTTCCCTTTTTGCCACGCCAGCTGGATTACTCCACGGTGTCATCATGTACCCCAGGGACTAGAAGCAAATTTGGCAGCCAGTGCAGCTAACAGGGATTAGAGCACAGGAGCTAAAACTGGTACGCTGCAGGCAGCTGCTAATAGGCTGACACAAAACAAACATTATTAATCCAATTGTACACCAGTCACTGGAGGTATGGTTTCCACTTATAGAAATGGAGAATTCAGAAGGATAATTAGCTGTTGGTATTTTCTCAGTCCGAGCAGGAAAAGAATATCAGAGAGAGGCATCAGTGAGTTTCCTTTGTAGCCTACTGTCTGAAAATGAGATTACTTTGCCTTCTGAAACACCCTGACACAACTAGCTATGTTAATGGAGCAACTATGAGTATTACCAAAAATAATGATCAACGTGCAAAATCCAGTCTGGGTTGAAATTGATGGCATCATCCTAGGCATGTAGTTGCATTGACAGATGTTTATGTTGCTGCACGTTAATGGCTACCTGATAGTCTCCTCCCACCAGCCCTTTCCTGGATGATATCTCTTAATGCAATGCACCTGCTTGCTCGCTGCAGCAAAGCTCCAGAATAGAAACTCCTGGGACTGTGGGGGTAACAGTCCATTCTAAAAAGAATCCAGCTGTGACTGCTGCACCCCCCTATTTCACCATTAATCCTTCCTCCCCGCCCCCCAATCTGTTTGTTCTTCTTTCTTCCATCCTGTCACCCTCACATGACAGAAATATCTTGGAAATACACAGGAATTAGACTGGCCCTTAACGAAAATCCACGTCTCTATGGTTATTGGCTGGCCAAAAGCCATCAGCAGGACAGTGCATATCTCTAGATATAACAGCACAGCAACAGTGTGATTACAGAGCCCAAGATGTGTTAAACATGTGTGTTTTCACAAGCAGATTTAATGAACAAATGTGTGTTTAAAGCTGAAAGGAATAGCTGGTTGCACCCCATGTAGGTTGTGAGAGCGAGGTTTGGATTCATGAGTGGAAGGGGAATAGTATTTCCTAGACTAAACATATGTCTGATGTCCTTGGATGTAAGGACAGACCATAGCCACACAACCCTACTCTAGGAAAGAAACCTGTAAGTAAATGACTACATTAAAAAAGAAACTAAAGTAAGTAAACAATAATCAAATATATAAATCAAGGATGGCAGCCTTTCCCCCCACATGAGTTGATACGACAATTAGTACACGTTTTGTAGGTCAGACAGAAGCTGTGGGAGTAATCTCAAGAAAGGCAGGAAAGGGAGGGTTTGGGTCATAGATCCTGTCCACAGATCCAAGTCCCTATGCACAAATGCATAGCCTCATTTCCACTCCCTTCCCTGATTATGTTCCTTCAGTGCTTAAGAACTGGGGCTGAATCTACATGCTGGATCCATTAATTCGAAAGGGGTGATGTAACAACTGACCATGCAGTGTGTTTAATCCACAGGATGTGAGTGCCACACCTCTGATTACAGAGTGGAAGGAGGCACTCTATAGTTAAGGTGTGTTGCACGCTACGTTAAAAACCTAAACATTCTATTCATTATAAAACTGACATGACTAAAGTAAGGATCATGATATTTGTGGTGCAGGATCACTGGAGTAAGCGGTTCATGCTGTCCAGATTTCAGCCAAATCAGCTGGATAACAGCTGAGATGTCTCAGTATGGAAACTGCACTTTGAAGACTGTTTTTTCAAATGTTGGACCGTCTCAAACTTGGCAGTGTAAAGGGGTTTTGTGCTGGTGTAGGCTTTTCATAAAATTCAAGGAGGCTGCCAGGGGGTGCCTTCTGGTTTACTTTTTGAAAATCTGGTTAGTAGTTTTTAAAGTTATGACATTTTGAAAATACAATGTTAGCCTATGGAGACCATTCTGAGTGTGGAGTGCTTGCGAACATTCTATGTGTAATGCAGAGACTGTTTAAAAGCAAACAGTCTTCAATATTGGGGACTACAACTCCCAGCAGGCACTGCTTGCTAGAATCTATCAGTGCTGGGAAAAGAGAGGGAACTGCACCTCCCAGTGGGGCAGTGTGAGTGACTGGTCAGCTATGTGTAGAGCTGATCTGGTGGGGAGAGAAGGAGAGCAAGGCCTGTGGAAGGGAGAGACCTGAAGGTCATTCTGATCTGATCCCGCACAGCAGGCGCCTCTACTTGGGGGCCAGGGACACCGAGATGGCTAAACAACAGAGCTAGCTAATCCCGCAGTGATGTTTGAGGTGGCCGATCTTGCCCCCTAAACCCACCCAGAACCACAGAGTGCATGGATTTCAGTGACAGCTCTTCCCCCTCCAAAAACATGGGGTGTCTGGGCTGTGGCTCCAATGGGGAGCCCCATTGGAAGAGCATGACTTGGGCCAGAGTGCTGGAGTTTGCCTGCGATGGTCCCAGGTGCAGGAAGAGGGTAGAGGTACAGCACAGAGACAGGAACAGGAGACTACAGGCAGGATGGAATCTATCTTCTTTCAGTGCTTCTCCCTTCAACTTTCATAACCCCACTAAGGAATGAGGGGTAAACCAGTGCTCTGGGCTGATACAGAAAGGGGGCAGGGAGATGGTTGGGTCCTGTGCAGAGCAGCCCTATGGGGCAGAGTGGCAAGTGTAATCCTCTTGGGAGGACTCTAAGAGAGACCCTCATTCCAGGGAGGGAAATCCTATGGGGAGGGAGGGAGCCTACGCAAAAAGGGGGGTGGGACATTATGGGAAGAGAGTAGGGGCAGAGCCTCTGTAAATAGCTTCTGCAGTGGAAGCCATGCACAGGGGGAGCACTTTACAGGGAACAGTTTTATTGGGGATACAGAATATGGAACCCAGTACAGGGGGAGGTCTGCAGAGTGGGCAGCATTATGCAAGAGAGGGAGCCCTGTCCAAGGGGGAGCAAAGTGGAGGAGTCTTGTAGAGACAGAGAGCTGCAGAATAATGGCCATAATTGTGCCAGGGGAGAGCCCTGGACAGAGGAGAACTGAGTGAGGGAGCTTTGTACAGGGGGAGAGCTGCAAGATGGGCAGCATTATGCCAGGTGGAGAGTCCTGTACATAGGCACAGCAGAGTCAGGGATTTCTGTACAAATAGTGAACTAGCCAGGGGGTCCTATACAGGGGGAAGTCCTTATAGAAAGCAGAATGGCCAATGTTGCATGCACAAGGAAAAGAGCTCTGACAGTGGGGAGTAGAGTGGAAGACTCCTGTACAATCCATGAGCTAGAGAGATCATAGAAAGCAGTTTTGGGAAGTTTGCAATGCTAAACTGAACCAAAGTTGTATTCTTAATAAAGCAGGGAGCTACTAGTAAAAATCCAGCTTCACCTTGCTTGTTACTTGAAGGAAGTAACAATCTTCTAAACTGAAGGTTTAGAAGTGCAGCTCTTCCACTTTAGCCTCCCCTAAGCCCTGCTCCCATGGGTGGTTATGCTGCTCAGCATTCTACTGTGCCAGCAGGACAAATTTTCTCTATTACATTGTATTTAACAAAAAACTTGGATATTCCATAATCAAAAAACCTCCAGTTTACAAGAAGAGTTGAGGCTCTTGTAAATTCAATCATGCACTAAAAAGCATGGAAATTGCAAGTTAACGCTCCTGCCTTAACTTCCATGCCATGATAGCAGTAAAGACATCATATAGTCTCACATATTGTGCTCGCTTACAAGTTAGGTTCCATGCACCCACACTTTTCCTCCGTCTTTCAGCCCCAATCATCTCCCTCTTTGAAGGTTGGGGGCAACACTGAAGCTGGGGGAAACCAAAAATCAGCATGATTTTTTTATTTTTTTATTATTATTTTTAAGTAACCAGAAGTAGTTTCCTAGGATCAGAACATTGATTTTCTGGGACTGAAACCCATATGTGTTTTAAGAAGAAATATTGAAGTAAAAACAAAAAAATGGAACCAGAAGTAGTTTTCTAGGAGTGGAAGTTGCTGAAAAATTGTTGAAACTTGATGACAACCTAAATTAATGATGGGAAAAATGTAAAAAATGTAAAATGTAACCTAAAAAATGTAAAAAATGTAAAATGTAACCTAAATTAATGATGGGGAAAATGTAAAAAATGTAAAAATGTAAAAAAATCAGAACCAGAAGTCGACATTTCAGGACACTGGATACGCAATTGGGTCAT
Organism: Sphenodon punctatus; assembly: GCA_003113815.1. Taxonomy (NCBI): domain Eukaryota; kingdom Metazoa; phylum Chordata; class Lepidosauria; order Sphenodontia; family Sphenodontidae; genus Sphenodon; species Sphenodon punctatus. The sequence continues at coordinate 104,493 of QEPC01001788.1, forward strand.
AATTGGGTACTGAATGGTACTTGATCATTATCATGTCAATTCAGGTACTGGAAATTCAACGGGTTACCCATTTTAGCAGGCACCCTCTTCCAGCTCTAGTAGAAATGCACTAGACCCAGGTACGTGAATGTTGCCCATCCAGATTAGAGCAGAAATGGGTATTTAATTTAGTATCCATGGGTAATAACCGCATTTTCAGGTACCACATTGAGTACCTGACAGATTACCCAGGTACTAATTGGGTACCTGGATACCCCCAAAATTGGTAACTTCCAGTACTAATTTTTCAATTTACTGATTTCCAATCAGTCTACCAATCCATACATTGGGATGGAAAACTGAAAAATCAGCACACAAATTTTAAAATGTGACCCGAAGCTGACTTTCTGGGATGGAAAACCGAAGTGTCAGACGTTGGTATAGCAACAAAAAAGACAAAAAACTGGTACATTCCAGGACCAGAAGTTGACAATCTGGGACTTCAGGTACCCAAATCGGGATGCAGTCACATACCAATAGATACCCCATGGGTGGAGGGTCAATTCAGGTGCCAGAAATTTGACGGGTTACCCATTTTTGTGGGTGCCCTCTTTCATCTCGAATTCAGACTTATGTTACATGGTTAGATAAAGTTGTAGCCATTGCCTTCCACACAATGTTGGTGCCTGTGTCTTCTTCCAGCGGTATAGGGGCAACCAAAGCATGAGCACATGAACACATCAGAATTCTAATACAAAATTCACAGCTTTGCTTCTCCCAAATCCAGGAAGCAATCTTTCTAAACTGGTCAAACACATTTGCTTCTATAATAGTAGTGTGTGCATATACAACATTGATTATTTATTTATTTATTTACTTACTTAATTTTGGGCACTAAAATGACTTTAAACATGTCCTACTAATTTCCCATTGCTGACAATCCCAATCAACACTGCCCAGGACCTCCAAAATCCTTAAGATGGCTCTAGACAGTCCCTTAGCTGTAAGAGGTCACGTCTCAATTTGTTCTGCCCCAAATCTGCCTCCGATTAATTCTCGAAGAGGCTTAATAGCTTTACTTATTTGTTCACATTTTTATCCCACCACGGGCTTGCTCATGGCACATAAATAAATGATAGAGCCATAAAAATGAATCCTTGCTCTGCTCATCAGATATGACATGCTATCCTTCCAGTCAAAGAATTCTCTTTTGACATTTTGCAACTCATGTCCACTGGGCCTGCTAGCAAGCTTTCTAATTTTAGATTCTCTGCCAATCGCTCATCTTAAAATAGAATTGCAGCTAATAATATCTGAGCATGTCTTTCTTTTCTATAACAATTCTGCAAGATAATTACAGGATGATGGTCCACCCAGATGTGACATTCATATGGAATGATTTTTAAAAAACACAGTGATAAAGAATTCTACCAAAAACGAATCCTTTGGTGCTAAATCAGTTTTCAGCACCACTAACTGTGACTACTGAGTATACTAAAAGTTGCAAGTTAAAATAACAAAAAGTGCCAGTAACATTACATTCTGGGGTACCTATTACTGCAAAATTAGTAAGACTGTACATGGAATCAAGTATTTTTATTTGTATCTGTACTATTTATATTTGTGGGTTTAGTATTTTTGTTTATTTGTATTTGTATATTTTCCGTTGTTCGCTGCATTTCCCCCCATCATTGTCAATGTGGAAAATGCAGTGAACACAGGTCCCTGCATATGGTTTTTTTTATTTTGGCACAGAAGTGCAGTGAGGCTCTGTCAGTTTGACAGGCCTATAAGTAAAGGAAAAGGCAGTCAAAATTGCTGCTAAGTCTGCTACCAGTATAAAAGGGGGAGCACTGGTTTGGGGAAGGTAGAGAATACAGCTAGCTTGCTGGGGAAGGTGTTAGATTTGGGAGGGTGGAAAGGGGCATGGGTCTGACTCAGTAGGATCTCTGACTTGAAGAAGAGTGCGGCATATGACTGGCTTCAGAGAGGGGAGAATGAAACATGGGGCTGGCTCAAGTGGGAGCTTGCTGGCTTGGGGATGGGGGGATGAGACTCAGGTCTGGCTTGTGGGGCCATCACTGGCTTGGGGAGAATGGGGCATGGGGGTAGGATCAGGGAGGTTGCAGGTTTGGGGAGTGGGAATGGAACATGGGGCTGGTTCAGGAAGTGGTTTACTGGCTTTGGGGGGGAAATGAGGCATGGCTCTGGCTTGGGGGGTAGTTTTTGGTTCAGAGGGGCGTTATTCATTAGCAGAAAGTGGGATCCTTAGGTGGGAATGGGGCATGGGGCGGGCTCGGGGGTGGGGGTCACTGGCTTGCAGGAGTGGCTTGGGGAGGGGAGGAATGAAGCTGCCAAGGATTCAGAATTTCTTCCTGGCTGCAGTGCTGGAGACTACAGTTCTGAGACAGAAGGAGCACCTGCTTCGTATTTCAAATATGGAACCTGAAAAGGTCTTTTTTGCATTTATTTGCATGTTGTCAAAACCCAAATGCACAGCCCTAAAAATTAGTATTCACAATATTAATACAGTATTCATTGTTTTATTTAATTAATTAGTTTGTTTATTTTATCCATTTCTATCCCACCCTTCCTGCCTCAGGCAGCTCGGGGCGGCTTACATAAAATAATAAAATTGAATAATAAAATAATAAAATTCAATAATATAACAATAATACATTAAAACCATTTAAAACAATAAGCAAAAACCAACTTAACCCCATACCCCACATAAATTCAACCCATCTTCCATCCCTCTCCCTTGCCCTCCCTGCCCATCCCCTCCACCAAATACCTGGCAGAAGAGTCAAGCCTTGCACTGCTACTGGAAGATGAGGAGATCCTGGCACAGGCAGACACCTGCCGGGAACAAGTTACACATCACAGGCACGGCTGTTGAGAATGCCCTCCTGTCCAAGACCATCCATCAAACAGTGGCATAGCAAGGCTGTGGTGGGCCTGGGCTCATGTCCCAATCATGGGGCCACCCTATGGGTAAAGGGCCCCCCAGAGTTGGGCGGAGGGAGGACCTCCAGGGTGGGGAGGCAGGACTTCCCCATGAAAGCTCCCAGCAGGCCACCCGGAGCCATCTTGCAGCAAAGGTGGGTGCAGGTAGGGGCAGCATTTCACCCTTACACGCTCTTAACAACTCTTTCTTGGTGGAGTCTTTTGCAAGTGTCTAAAGTACCACTGGGAAATGTTCAGTTGGTGAGGGCAGAGTGCTGGCTCCACTTCCTCCCCTTCCCAGTCTGAAAATTTTCTAGTGGTGCTCAGGCCACTTTCAAAAGGCCCCCTCATGGTCTGGGCCCGGGCTCAAATGAGCCCCCTCGATCCACAGTTGCTATGCCCCTGCGTCGATATCTCGGGACCTCCAGGAGGACGTCCCCTGATGACTGCAGGAGCTGGCCCGGGGAATGACATGATCCCTCAAGGAAGTAGGGCCCAGACCATCCAAGGCTTTATAGGTTAAAACCAGCACCTTGAATTGGGCTCAGAAGGCTATAGGCAGCCAATTCAGAGCTCGGAGCACTGGTGTAATGTGCTCCCAGTGGCCCTTCCCTGTAAGCAGGCAGGTCACCGCATTCTGCACCAGCTGCAGCATTAGTATTCGCATTTAATGAATTGGGGTAACACCACACATGATGGCCAAGCTGCAGTGTCCTGGGATGGCCGGGGACATGGCAGCCCAGGCGGACAGGGCTCACACCTGCTGGAGCATAGAACAGACATGCTCCTGGCCAGGCCAATGCAGCACTGCCCAGGGGCAGGGAGAAGAGGAACGTGCTGCAAGCCAGCCCCGCCCTGCCCTGCGCCCAGTGCTCCACACCCCACCATGACTGGCAGCCATGGTGGCCAATGATGGCGGCCATGGCAGAGGCAGCCCAGGCTGGCAGACCAAACCAGAGCCAGACATCAGGCTCCGGGAAAGCCCATTTTACCTTGGCCCAGTGGGTCCTAGTCTGGGCTGTTACCTCCACTAGTTGTGGAGGTGAGAGCCTGTATCCCATCAACATGACCTGGGATACCTTGAGTCAACACCTGGTAACATGGAACCACATGTGACAACAGCCCACGAGACAAAGTGGGCCTACGCAGGCTGCTGTCACATCTGGCTTTACCCTTGGGAACATGATAGTCCTTGTTGAAATTTGCATAGCTAGAAACAGCACTTTTTTTTATCCTGATCTCCATTTTCAGCTGACCTTTCAAGGAAGAATTAACCACTCCCATAAGTTTTGTGCATGCACATGCACACACCACGTTGACCAGGTGTATGTCCCTCTTAAGGAGAAAAAGGAGGTTCTGCAAGGATAGTACTGAAGGAACCTAAAAGAGACCATTTCACTGGCAACTGGGCATTTCACTCCCAAAAAGCAACAGATATGGGATTTGGCCTGTCCCTGCCAGGGAGATGTTGCTGAAGCATAGATCAGAGGGGCAGCTAGGATTGAATGGATCAAGGTGTGAAAGCTGGAGCTGTGTGGATTTACTGACTCACTGGGTATAACAAACAGATGTGGAGGCTTCCTGATCCTGGAGCTGCTCCAGGGGTGCACTCCTGCATCCACTGGTGTCCAGCCCTGACTAGGTCCACTTTAGATGAACCTAGCAGTTTCCCTGGCCAGCGGTCCACCTGAACGGTCCCCACCCCACCCCCGTACCTTAGAGTTGCAATGCTCTAGACTGGTGTCTGCAACTTTATGGTGCTGTCAGGGGCAGCAGCCATCCCAGCACAGAGCCGAAGTGTGGGTCCATCCAGCAGATGGACAGCAGCTCCACCTCTGGCTCCAGGCTGGTGGCCTGCCTGGGGTTGGTTGGCCCGCTCTGCCAGCACCACTCTGGGATGTTTTGGAAAACTGCTAGCAAAGTTGCCCTGCAGCAGGCATAGTCTGTTCTGCTTCCACATCTGGCACAGACACTATTTGGACCGGTCAACCCGGGGGTGAAGTGGTCTGGTGCCGACAGAACCAGAGCTGCTGTCCATTTAAAAGCACCTACTGGATGTAAACAGATGGACAGCGGCCCTGGGGATGCCCACGGATGCTCCCATCACCCCCAAGTCTGCCAGTCTGTTTGCAGGGCTCCTGCCAGATGTGAAACCGAGAGCAGGCTACGGCATCTCCGGGGCAGTACAACACAATAGGGATGTGCGAACAGAACTGAGTTCGGAAATTTGGTTCGGTTCGGTTCAAAAATCGAGTTCGGTTCGGAAGTTCGGTTCGGTCGACCGAACCAGTCGAGTTCAGTCAAATTCCGAACTTCCGAACTGAGTTCGTACATTCAAAACTGGTGTTTTAAGCTGTTTTTGGCCTTCCGAACTGGTTCAGATTCTACCGAACAGTTCTGTCGAACTTGAGTTCAGTTCGGAAGTTCGGTTCAGTCGACTGAACTAGTTGAGTTCGGTCCGAACTCCAAACTTCCGAACCGCGTTCACACATCCCTACAACACAACATGCTCCACAAGAGCCCAACGCATGCCACATGAAGCAGGCTGGCCAAACCTGGCTCAGTGGCCAAACCTTGGCACTGCTGCATGTCCTCTGGGGGGAACCCATGGTGCACCTCTATGCCCATCTGTCTGTTGCCATGTTCAGTACTATGGAGTCATGGGTGTGAGCCTACAACATCGGGTGAATGCCCGCAACTCTATGGTGTGGGGTGGGGGTGCTGCATGGGCAAACCGCAGTCGAGGGACACGACAAGTCCGTCTGATTTGGGTCTGGGTAGAGCTGGTAACTAGCAGCCATACCTGAGAAGCTCCAGGCTCTGGCAGGCTCCCCATCCATCTGAACATGCCCATCGTTGAATGGTCAATGCTTGGAGCAGCACGTCTCCCAGCTGATGAAATAGTGAAGGAAGAATGAAGAAAGAAAAATGAGAGGTCAATATTATTTTATACTGCGCTGCAAACTAACAATTTGCAAGGAATATCACAGCATCTCCTTGTGCAGTGAAGCAGCACTGCAGCCAGCACATCTTTTCCCTATTCAGGACGCAATCCTCCACACATTGAAGTCAATGGAATTCCCATTGATTTTAATGGTGGTTGTTGACTGGGTAACACTAATTCCACACCTCCCCACATTCTAAGTGCATAAAGAGGGACAGAAGCTCTCCTGTTTTTCGTTCCCCTTACGTTTCCTGTCCTATCACCAGGGACCCGAGTTGACTGCATTGCTGCAATTTGCAGTGATTTTCGCAGAATCAGCCAATCCTCGCAGAATCCTTGCAGAATCAGCCAATCCTGACCATGACCCGAGGGTAAATAGGCCCCTGGGAGATGAATTGTGGGTGGGTGGGGTCTGAAGGCCCTATGTTTGCGTAAGGGAGATGCTGAAATTCCAGAGGATTTGAGTCGTGTTTGATTAGCAAAGTTGTGATTCTATGTCAAACCTATTGTAAATTTGCTTCCCAGCATGCATAGTTATGCAAATCAAGTTAATTTTGCAAATATTAATGCTCGTGGTGAATTTGCAGAATTTGGCTTCACTGGTTGCAGAATTTAAGATTTTTTGGTGCAGTCAACTCGGGTCCCTGCCTATCACCTTCCCATTGTCCTCTCAAGTGCTTTTCCTGGGAGGCAACAAGGACAGAGGTACCTGAGCATTGAATTTCAGTCTTTTTTTCTTTCTTTCTATCTCCTGAAAGAGAGACTTTGACCCCTGCAAGAGGGACAGTGGGATTCAGCACCCAGAGAGCAACTGTCCTTCCTAATTAAGGACTGTTGGGAGGCATGTAATTCTCTCCAGAAAGAAAGGACAAAGGAATCCTTGAGATATATATTTCTTTGTTCCTTGAGTTGCTTTAGCTTGTTGTGTCAGATGCTCATGCCATTAACTCTTAGGTTCCTTGCTCCCTACCTGTGTCCTTTCTGAAATGTTAGGAATTCCATGCCTTGCCACCACTCAGCAGTGTCCTAAAAAGCTTTCTTTTATTTTTTCCCAAAACACATCAATCAATAAGACCTCCCCATCCTCCTTAAGCGTATTCTTGATCATAGCACCACATGATACCTGCAGTGGCTGGCATACAGAAAAAGGCATTAATCCCTTCCAGTAATTTATTAAGGGCTCCTGAGAAAAATTTAAAGATGCAGAGAACTTCTGTCAAAAGTTCATAATAGTAATAATAACAAAACAAAAAGGACCAATAAAATACAAACCTTGCCACTCTTAGGTACCTATTGTGGGGTCTAAATACATTGAGGAGAAAACAGAACATTAAACACTCTTGAGTCAAATGTCAAATCTTTTACCCAGTTTCTCACAAACTTCCTTCCTGATGTGTTCTATGCAAGGAATGAACTGAGCTTACCAAACTGTCACATAATATTGGAGCTTCAAGTGGTTACAATATCCTGTTACTGAAAAAAGCAAGAACAGATCTTTGAGAACTCAGCAATACTCTTTAAAAACTTTTCCACCAGACCCCACAAAATTACATAGAGATTTTCTGAACTGAATATTTCTCAAGGCATACATGGGCAATACAATAGAAAGAAACCATATTCAAAAAAAGTTTAGCATCATCTTCCATGGCTGCCCCCTAACATTAGCGGGGCTTAAAGATCATGAGGTTTTGTTATTTTTTATTTAACAACTGGAGTGTTTTTGTTATTTGAGTTTTGTTTTCTGAGCTTTCAGGATATACCTGAAGTGCCTGTTTGTGGGGAGAGGAACAGTGTCTGTGTGGGGATCTGAGCCAGCCAACTTCCAAGGGGCAATTGTTAAGCTTTTAGGATATACTTTGGGTCATGTTGTTAAAATTTTCTTGCAACACTGAGGCCTAGAAATTTACTTTTGTCCAAAATGAAAAACACAATTCTTACCTAATCACACCATGATTTCAAAAGGGAGGCCTTGAAGGAAAATTATTAGACTAATTATAAAACTGTGAGAGCTGATGAAGCTGCAAGTGCTATTGGTGAAATAAAATGCAGGTTAGTACTGATCCATATGGACCAAGCTCTCATCATTCTTCTACGAAGCCAGAATAAACAGTCTCAGGCAGGATAGAAATCTCTACAGAAGTAAGGGAGGAACAAGATCTCCCCTTCCGTGCCAGTCTGCTTTGACAGGACCACTGTTGTAAGTTGTCTAGGGGATTTATGCCAATGTTAGCCAGAGGTGCAGAACCTGTGGCCAAGGGACTAAATCTGGCCTATGGCTGTTTTTTTTTGTTGCTTTTTTAATTTGACCTCTTTCCAATTGCCCCCGCACCCCGGAATAAGACAGCATACACAGAGAAATGTCGGGTTAAAGGTCACACATTTATTAACTCGTATACCAAGTTGGGGAGGGGGGGTATACTCCCTCCCAGGCCCCTTATACTAAATTTGGTATAAAAAAATTACTTAAACTTAAACTTAACTCAGCGACCCAATGTCCCTCGGTACCACTGTCTTTGTGTGCCCTAGGTCACTCTCACTTCAACCGTTGGGCTGATCGGGGAGGGGGCACCCTCTAGTGACCAAAGTAGGAGGGAGGCGGAGGCTTCCTTACGGGGCCATCCCTGTCCTTGTCCGTCTAGCTAGCCCCTCCCACCTAAGCCTTGGTTTAAGCCAGCCGTCCCTGCCTTGGTTTAATCCTTGCTCCATCTCTTAAGGAGATGCCTTCCCACACACACTAACTTAACTACTATGCATAACAATAGGTTTACAAATGCCCTGGGTCCCTGCCACCACAAACCTCCAGCAAATTGCTTGGTTGATCTGAACCCCCAGTCCCGACCTCAACATAATTGACCCAGTCGGCTCCTCAACGTGGCCAAGTATAGGTTCAACCCTTTCTCTGACAAATGCACCCCGTCCGGTCGAAACAGTTCCGGCCTAGAAAACCGGATGTCTGCTTGGGTTATGACCACTTCCCCTTTTTCAGTTACCAACTTTCCCATTCCTTATTGATCTTGTGGCGGACCCGATCAACCTTACCCAGGTGGACCGCATTCGTCCACCTAATCCTTTCTATCATGTCGGACCAAACCAAGAGAGTGGAAGGCAACAAATGTGCTATCTCAGCCCAGTCCTGCTTCATCCTCACCACCATCTCCATGTCCGACATCTGGGGGATGTTGTTCTCCCCCAGGTGAATTACCAGAATGTGCAGGTGCTGCCCTCTGGCTGCCTCGTGAATGAGCGGCATGAGCTGCTCCCATCTCATGCCCCTTCTTGCCTTCCACACTACCTCAGCCCTGTCTCCCAGACCCAGCTGTGTGCCCCATTGGGAGCTCCCGGCTGCTCGTCCTGCCCAGAACATGATACTGTGCCCCGTTATCCAAATCAACCTTCGCTGATCCTTCATCCTGGGGCCTGTAACTGAAAGAAGAAAAGGGATGGGTTAGCTTGACTTAAGATCAGTACATGGATCCCCACACATAAGTGCAGAATGCGGCTGACCTCCATCTACCTAACCTTCTTATCTCGCTGTCAGACATACCCAACTCTGCAGCGTAGGTTGCCGCCCCAATTCTAAATGAGTGAGATGCATACCTACTGGCAGGTATATCTGCCGCCGACAGTGCCTTCTGCAGCACCGCTGAGAATTGGTAGCGAGTTACCACTGCGCCATCCATGTGGATGAGAAATGGCCCGGCCATTGATGGACACATTCCCAAATACCGCCCCACCACCGCAACCTGGCATAGCTCTGGGTCCGCGGACCTCTGAACCTTTATGAAAATACCCTGCTGCCGCTGGTCTGTCTTTGAAGCCCTCAGCCTAATATGCAATGACTCTTCCCCCAGCGATACATCCCTGTCGCTAACTACCCTGTGTGCCTTGTCTCTTTTGGAAGCTGCCACTAACTCAGATACTCGAAAAGTCCCCAAAAACGCCATTTTATTGGCTGCATTGAAAAGAGCAGCCTCGAACTCACTTGCAGCTATCCTCCCTACCCCGGCCGAAATTACCCTCAATATCTCCGGGGAGATAGACCACCTGTCATCTCAAGATGGTCCCCGCTCCCTTGCCCAAGACTCTAATAGTTTCTTGACAAAGAAACCTTGATCAGGTGGGGGGTGCCCTGCCATCTTGCTGGTGAAAGAAATTGCATCCAGTTCGACCCCAATGGTGGAAGGGGACAAACCTTGTGAATGCAGCTTAAGAGCAAACTTCAGTGCCTAGACTTCTGCAGTGGGGAAACCCTGGTGCCACCCCTTCCTTGTCCTGAAATCCTGAAATTCAGTAAAAGCCCTTTGGTAGGCCCACCGCGTTCTAGGCGCTAGGGGCCCTTGAACTGCCTCGAATAGCTGAAACGTCCAATGTTCCACATGCCCAGCGGCACAACCTCGGGTTCCAGGTTGGCTTCTGGTGCCAGAAGACAGAAACCCTCCATCTGTTGGCAAGAGAGAGCATTGGCTATGCCGTTGTTAATTCCGGGGACATGCCTGGACGTGAACAAGATGTTATTTACCAAACACTGCAGTACGAAAGAGCGGACCAATCCCATAACCCTAGCTGACTTTGCTGATTGGGATTTTATCACGTGAACCACCACAGTGTTGTCGCACCAGAATAGTACAGAGCAATTTGCAAACCTATCTGGCCACAGGTGCACTGCTAGTACAATAGAGAATAACTCTAAAAAGGTGATGTCCCGAGTCACCCCCTCCCGGACCTGTGCTTCCGGCCACTTGGCTGCACACCACTTATCTTGAAACTAAAGGCCAAAACCCAATGCTCCCACTGCATCACTCTGGACCTGTAATTCTACCTCCAGCAGAAATTTTGTCCCCACAGGCTGACCCTGTTGAAACCCGCAAGGAAGGTCTGCCATATTGCTAAGTCTTCCTTGATTTCATTAGTTACCTGCACATGATAGTGGGGGCTTCTGTTGCCCGGTGCCATGGCAGAGAGCTGGGACAAGAAGGCCTGACCCGGTGCCACCACACAACAGGCGAAATTCAGCTTACCTATTAGGCTCTGTAGCTCCCTAACCGTGACCTTCTTCCTCTCTAAACAGTTGCCAATTTCCTGCTGCATTTCCCTCAGCTTCACCCTGGGGAGGTGTGACTCGCCAGACACCATATCTAACTCGATCCCAAGGAAGGTCAATACTGTGGTTGGCTCCACAGTCTTTTCTGGGGCTAACGGGACCCCCAGTTGCTGTGACAAGTCTTGAAAGGTATCCAGGAGGCAGTCACATTCCCTTGTGCCGCTGTGGCCCAGGAACAGGAAGTCATCAATATAGTGAATGACATACTGAAGCTGGGCCCTGTGCCGTACCAACCAATCGAGCAGTGAGCTGAAGCGCTCGAAGGCCGAGCAGGATATAGAACAGCCCATGGGCATGGCCTTGTCAACATAAAATTTTCCTTGAAATTGAAATCCAAGCAGCTCGCAGTCGTCCAGGTGGACCGGCAGCAACCGGAAGGCCAACTTGATGTCACACTTTGCCATCAACACCCCCGGGCCGCAGTCCTTTGCCACGCCCACCACCGCATCGAACGACGTGTAGTGAACCGAGCACAGGTCTTCTGGGATCGCATCGTTCACCAAACCCCCCTTTGGATAGGAGAAGTTGTGAATGAGGCAATATTCGCCCGGCGCTTTTGGGGGGACTATGCCTAAGGGGGACACATGAAACCCGGGAGAGGGCGGGGACAGAAAGGGGCCGGCCACCCTGCCCTCTACCAACTCCTTTTGGATCTTGGCTTGCACCAAGTGCTCCATTCCTTTGACTGACTTCAATTTCTCCACCCACTTTCTTGGCTGCACACCCTTTGCCGGTATCTGAAAACCCTTTATAAAACCTTCCACTACATATTTCACTTCACCTCGGGCTGGACAATCGGCCAGGGCACGACTCAGGGCCTTATGCCAAACCGGCATTGGCGCCCTTGTTATTGCCATTTCCCACCCCCACAGCCTGGTACTGCCTAGTTGGCTGCCTACTCTTCCCCTGCGCCCGGACCCTGTTGCAATGGTAAGCTGCGTGGTTGACTGAGCAATGTGAACAGGCGTGTCGAAACCGACATGAGGAGCGGGCTCAACTCCCATACCCATTAAAATCCCAGCACGTGGGCCCCCTTGAGTTCGCCCTTCAGCCTGAAAGGGGTTGTTAACATAAGCTACCGTCCCTGACGCCAGGGCATGGCCACTGTCCGTCTTGGTGACGTTCTCATTACTCACCATACACTCCAGCCATATGTCTTGCGCATACATGTCCCACCTAAGTCCTGGTTTAATTGCTGCCCACTTCCTAAATCCCTCATCATAGCACAGCCAAGCCCCGGGGTTCCCCATGTTGTAAGCCCTCCTCACAATGTCGAGGTACTTCAGGAGCTCAACTGCCCGACCGGGGGTCATCTGCAGCATAACGCCCATCAGTACCGAGAAGGCAGCAGACCAGTTTGCCCAGTTGTGGTCCACTTTTGGCCTCTTAAACCTCGCCTTCTCCTTTTCCCCTTCCTTGGATGCAGGGTCCAGGATCAGCTCAGTATATAGTAATGAAAATATATCCACATACTCCCCCTTCCAAATTTTCTCCCTAACTGATTGAGTGAGGTGGGCACCCAATGGGGCATCAAGTTCCATGTAAGCACCCTGTAGAGGGGGCTGAACTGGGGGAAAGCCCATAGCAACCTGGCCAACCTGGGTGACGGTGCCCTGTGCCCACACCTGCCCCACCAGATCGGACACACCTTGGTCCCCTGCGTTGGCTGTCGCTGGGGCTGTGCAAGGACCTGCGACCCCCATCACCAGTTGATCCGGCCACAGGACCCAGGACCCATCCCACCCCAGCCTCGGCTGCACGGGTGGGTTCCCGCTCGCCGGCGGGGGTCCTCCCACCCTGGTACAGGTGCAATGGACTGCTGACCGTGAAGCCTGTGACATAACAACCCCGTTACCTGCATCTGCTGTTGACTCCGCCGGCTGTTCCGGCTGACCTGCGTGCAGTTCAACTCCCAACTGTTGGTCTGTTGGTGCTGCCCCTTGCTGGCGAGGACCCCTGTGTGGCTGGCAAGGATCCCATCCCGCTGCACTGTTTGGTCCTCATGATGAACCCCCTGGCATCTTTCTGATGCGAGCGAGCAGACTGTCACCTCCAGCACCTCCATACGGCCCGCGAAGGCATCCAGTCGATCCAGGACCTCCATGGACAAATTCCTCTAACCTCTGTGTCTTGGCGGGGTTACGCCTGACCTGTCTGGGGATAGCTCATGCCTTGCCCTATGCGTGGGCGGGGAGGGGGTGCATGGCGGGGATTCCTGCCTGCTAGGGGGGTGGCACTCCCACCCCGCCTGTGTGGGGAGGGGGTACAAGATGGGGATTCTTGCCTGCCTGCTCGGGTGGTTCCCATGTCTCACGCAGCTGCAGTTGAGCTATCGCTCATCTGCCGCCGCCTCCAGCCCACTTCCTCATAGTCCCTAAAATGAACAGGCCTCTGCACCTGCCTGACCCTCTCGCAATGGGGGGCTCTTGGGGTGGTGCCTGAGGTGGTGCTTCTGCATCCCAGGCCTGGTTCAGTCCCTTATCTAGCACCGCCATACCCTGGTCAGGAGGGGGTGAGGGCCCGCTGTGCTGGTCCCCACCTTGCTTGCCCTCCCTGACTGGCCCGACCCCTTGTGGGGCAAGGGCCTGTTGCCCTAACCCCCTTAGGAGTTTGTCATGTTCCCCCAAGCACTGATGGAGGGCCACCAGCACAGCCTCAGCCTGCCTCCGGGCCCAGGCTAATGCATGGATTGACTCCCCCCGTGCCCGGTCCCCGCCCGCCCCAGCCTTGTTGGTCCCTTTGGAGTTTGCATTCCTTTTTCCCATAGCAGCACGAGCCAGGGATTCTCCCTCTTGTGCAGTGCCCCGGGGTCAGATCCGGGCTTGCACGGGGGGTGGGGTGGGAAGAATTCCCGGTCCCGTGAACTGGAACTGCTGCTCTACGTCTGCCCTGCTGAATGTGTGAGGCTAGTACCAACAGCCCCTGTGAACGGTACCTCTGTGAAGTGGGGGGGTAGCACCTACAGCCCCCATGAACTAAACCGCTGCGCCTCCAAACCCACACCCCACAACAGCCCCCCATGAACGGTACCTCTGTGAGGGGGGGTAGTACCTACAGCCCCCATGAACTGAGCCTCCATACCCTCAAACCCATGCCCCAGGGTCAGCTCTGGGCTTGCCCAGGGGGGGAGGGGGAGAACTCCCAATCCCAAGTACTACTTGTTGGATCTGCCATTCCATCTGCCCCGCTGATTGTGTGAGGGGGGATGGGGGGCAGGAGAGCCCCACGGTGGAGCTGCCACTCCACGTCTGCCCGGCTGATTGGAGGGGGGAAGGGGGGGCTACTGCCTACATCTCCGACGAACCGTACCTCCCGCTGGAGCTGCCACTCTCTCTCAGCCTGGCCACCAGACCCGAGTGCTCCTCGCCACTTGGCCCCGAGAAAAAACACTGTGTTAAAGAGGCGCGCAGGAGCTGCAGATCGTAGCTCCTTCCACGCCATCCTCCACGTACGTCTGCAGGCATCCTGTGCTGAAACAACAAGATGGCAGCCGCCAGATCTCTCATCGCCCACGTGGTCCCCCCATTGTCCTATTCTGTTGCCAGGGGGTGGGGCAAATCGCGCTCCCTCTGATGCCGTTCCCTGCCGATGGCGGGGGTAGGCAGGAGCGTGCATTCCCAGATCTGGCCATGAGATCCAATCCCTACTTTCATGTACTAAAAGATTGCAGAACGGAGCAGAGAACAGGGCATGCATTCAATGACAGGGGGTGGATTCATACCACAGATCCATGAGATGTCCCTCCCCTTCTTTCCTCCACACTGAGCCGTGAGCATACTCTTTAAGAGCCTACCCCCAGGTACCTTGGGGTGCTTGTATTAATTTCCAAGTATCCCACAGAAAGGAAAAGGTTCCAGACTCCTGTTCTAAACCCACTTATCCATTCTCTAAGCCACTCAACACTTCCCTATTTTAACTTTAGACCATTCATCCTGGAAAACTGCTTCAAGGTGCAAAAGGGGTACACAGTCCTACAGAGCCGTTTCCTGCCCCCTGCTTCGATAGTTCTCCTGTGTGGTGTAAGTCCCTTCACATCCCCAGAGCTCTGACCTAATGTTTAACTATGAACAACAAGAGCCAGCGGACTACTTTTATGATGTAACTAGATTGCCTTCCCTCTTTTGAAAATGCAACAAGCGCCAAACTAGCAAGTTGACAAACTGATGAGATTAGCAGCATAAGAATGCACTGCATCATGTCCGCATTTACTCACCCACTTTGCTTCCTTGTACTGCCTCGAATAGCTGAAACGTTCAATGTTCCACATGCCCTGTGGCACATCCTCGGGTTCCAGGTTGGCTTCTGGCACCAGAAGACAGAAACGCTCCATCTGTTGGTGAGAGAGTTCATTGGCTATGCCTTTGTTAATTCCGGGTACATGCCTGGTCGTGAACAAGATGTTATTTACCAAACACTGCAGTACTAAAGAGTTGACCAATCCCATAACCCTAGCTGACTTTGCTGATTGGGATTTTAATCAAGTAAACCACCGCAGCATTGTCGCACCAGAAAAGTACGGAGCAATTTAAAAACCTATCTGGCCACAGGTGCACCACTAGTACAATAGGGAATAACTCTAAAAAGGTGATGTCCCGAGTCACCCCCTCCCAGACCCATGCTTCTGGCCACTTGGCTGAACACCACTTACCTTGAAAGTAAAGGCCAAAACCCAATGCTCCCGCTGCATCACTCTGGACCTGTAATTCTGCCTCCAGCAGGAATTTTTGTCTTCACAGGCTGACCCCGTTGAAACCCCCAAGGAAGGCCTACCGTATTGCTAAGTCTTCCTTGATTTCATTAGTTACCCGCACATGATAGTGGGGGCTGCTGTTGCTGCTTGGATTTCAATTTCAAGGAAAGTTTTACGTTGACAAGGCCATGCCATGGCAGAGAGCCGGGACACGAAGGCCTGACCTGGTGCCACCACGCAACAGGCAAAATTCAGCTTACCTATTAGGCTCTGTAGCTCCCTAACCGTGACCTTCTTCCTCTCTAAACAATTGCCAATTTCCTGCTGCATTTCCCTCAGCGTCACCCTGGAGAGGCGTGACTCGCCGGACACCATATCTAACTCAATCCCAAGGAAGGTCATTACTGTGGTTGGCTTCCACAGTCTTTTCTGGGGCTAACGGGACTCCCAGTTCCTGTGACAAGACTTGAAAGGTATACAGGAGGCGGTCGCATTCCCTTGTGCCGCTGTGGCCCAGGAACAGGAAGTCATCAATATAGTGAATGACATACTGAAGCTGGGCCCTGTGCCATAGCAACGAATCGAGCAGTGAGCTGAAGCGCTCAAAGGCCGAGCAGGATATAGAACAGGATATAGTCTCTTCACATCCCCAGAGCTCTGGACTAATGTTTAACTATGAACAACAAGAGCCAGCAGACTACCTTTATGATGTGACTAGATTGCCTTCCCTCTTTTGAAAACGCAACAAGCGCCAAACTAGCAAGTTGACAAACTGATGAGATTAGCAGCATAAGAATGCACTGCATCATGTCCGCATTTCCCACACCCACTTTGCTTCCTTGTATTTTGACTACAACATGCTTCCATGCATTCTATCCCTCTAACAAGTATTTTATACCCTGCTTTCTGCCTTGGCTTACTGTATAATTCCCCTCCCAACCCCCATACCCCACCCCAAAGATGATAACTTCATTTGCACGTTCTGATTTGGATTTGAAAAAAGTACGCAACTTTGTATCAGGGTGACTTTCCGTACCTTGCTATGCCATTCAACCCCTGCCAGAGAGCTATCATAAACGTCTAATGCTACCTCTGTCAGTACATCCCTGCCTAACATATGGCACCTTCATCTAAACTTGAGTGATTTTTACTTGTACTCTGTAGTGTTAGATGGGTGATCGGCACATAACGGCAAAGGCAAATAGACTTTTGGGGACTCTAGACTGCTCTTTGGGGCCGCCTTCCTTAGACAAGCATGGCCAGTGCTGCTGCACTCTGTGTGTGTGCATTTAAGATTTATAGCCCACCCTGCCCCTGAGGCTCAGGGTGGAAGGGGTTCTAAAACACTTAAAACACATATTATAATAATAAAACCACAAAAAGTGTAAAATAAATTTCAGTATAAATATAGAAACTCTCATAAACCCTCTCCTATCCCAATCTATCCCCATCTCGTGATCAAACACTTGGCCAAATAAAAGTTCTTTACATTGCCTTTCAAAGATGCTCAGGTTTGGACTTCGGGGAAGCCACTGAAAATACCCCTGTACAAACTTGGCAAAAGATGTTGGGGGGGGGGGATTTGTTTTTTGCACACAATTCAGTGTTTTAGTATTATTTGCATTATTTATTTTAATGTTGTTTATATTTTGATGTGATGATTGTTATTGTATCTGGTATGCGTAAGCTGCCTCAAGTCGCTTGTTGCGAGAGGGGCGAGGTAAAAATGGAAGCATAAAATAAATTTAAAATAAAATTAAAATGACACACTTGGCAAAATGACAGAACTAGCATGAGGCTGTTCTCGACTGATGAAACATAGGGGAGGAGGTGGTCTTTCAGATATGTCAGGCCCAGGCCACTTGGGGCTTTATAGGCCAAAACCGCCACCTTGAATTGTGCCAGGAACGCTGTTGGAAGCCAGTGCAGACTCTGAAGCACAGGTGTGATGCGTAGGCCTTGTGCTTTCGCATCATAACCTTTGACTGCACCAACTTGCAATTTTGCATAAGAAAAATCCTATGAACACCTCACCTCACTCACTGTGTTTGATGCAGCAACTATCACAACGGGATTCCGGCCTGATTTAGGTATCTAGTAGGGATGGGCAAACAGAACCGAGTTCAGAAATAGGTTCTGTTTGGAAGTTCGGTTCAGTCAACCGCACTGGTCGAGTTCGGTCCGAACTCCCGAACCGCATTCGCCCATCCCTAGTATCTAGCTGCTACCACAGTATACCTGTCCTCTCAAATAACGATCTTTGCAAGGGGCAGCATAGTGTCAACTTAGCTTCTTCTATATCAGTCAACGATTTCTTCTGCTATGGCAATCTTTGGGTGCACATTTAAAGAAGTTTAATTCTCTTAATGTTGCTACAGAGGTGCCTAGGGTTGCATCCAAGGCCCAATTGAAGACATTCGGAGTCAATTGATTTCCATGGGAACATCCACTTAGAATCTGCCCGATTGAGTTACACCAGAGTAAAACTAAGGGAAATTAGAAGAGAATTAAGCTCATCTTGTGGAATGATGAGTTTCATCCTGCATGCCTTACTTTCCTGAATAGTCCCTTTGTCGGTCACACAGAGAAAGCTTGCAGACCTGGGATCTCAGTGGAATTTTAAAATGACAATGACAAGACTAAGATAGTATGTGATCTATGTTTGGATGTTCTCTAAATAATATTCTCCTCAAATGAAGCATGTTACTTACTGTTAAAGACGACAACACGGATCTTTGTACTAGTCCATGCACTGTGATAAAGCTCTATTTGAGCAATTTGACTGTCCAGGAAGAATGCAGGAAGGGTGGAACTTCAGCTTTCTGATGGAGTAATTTTAGATTTTATTGTCATGCCTGCCAGTGGATATTCCATATGCAGAGATTACTAAAGCAAGCTGTGAAAGGCCGCAGCCTGCCCTGTAACCCTAAAAGGATGTTGAGTTTGGATGGGTTCCAGGACAGCAGGATGTGTGGCCTGGATTAGAACACAAGAATATTCCTAACATTCATTGCCGTTTAATGATGTCATACGTACTAGCCGTTGCAAGTCCTTTTCTGCTTTTCCTTGTAGAAGCTCTCCTAATACTATCAAAACTTCCTGATGTGAAAGGGATTTCAAAACAAGGCTGTTTAGTATCTTAGCCTTGCAATGAGAAAAGCGCAGAGCCACACATAAATATGGTTGATGGAAAGTATAACTCAGCATGAGTGACATAAGTTTGATTCTGCCAAAAACCTCAGCATGGAATCACTGAAATATAAGTGCTTCACTGCAGCTTTTAATTTAGCTCCTTCCATGTAAATGGTTTCATTTTAAAAGGTTTGGGTGTGTTGCTGCTACAGCAGAACAAGGGAGAGCCTTAATTTCACACTGCAGACATTTTAGTCTTGATGTCATTCACCAAGCATGCAGTTACTTGATTATAAAAATGAAATGAACTTACAAAAAAATATACACCGGGGCTACCCATCAACTTGATCCTCAAACTCTGCCTGCAAAGCAGAAGAAACACTATTCATTACCAAATTTCTTTGAATGGAAAAGAGACCAAAGCATAGGCTATATTCCTAGGGTGGTCATAAGAGTTTTTAATGATGTTATTAAAATGCTTCTCCAAAGAAAGTGCAGAGTCAAAAATGACTCTGAGGTCACAAGAGTCACAGCTGCTTGAACCAGATTTAGAGCCTCAAAGGGTAAAGTCAGCAAAGTAAATGCTTCCAGGTGCCGATCAGAAGTACAACCAAAAGGAGATCTGTTTTTCCAGCGTTCAGTTTCAAGAGGCAGTAATCGTTCAAGCATGAATCGAGGAGACAAGAGCTAAGTCATGCTATCGCTTCAGTCTGACCTGCAGGGACAGAAAGGTAGCTCTGGCTATTGGCAGCTTAAATGAGCAATCAAGCCCAAATCTACAAACAGCATGTCAAAGGGGAGCAAAGGCAGAGCTCTGGGGGGACCTCAGTGTTTGAGAAACTACAACTGGCTTCCCTGAACAACATGTTATATCCTCTTGAAAAGATATGGTTCAAAACACTTCAAAGCTTTCTCTGGTAGGTCTCATTGTTGCAGACTTGGAAATGGCTAGAGGGTAGGGAAAGTCAAGTATCTGCCAAGTTTGTTCAACATGGCCCTTACTTCCTCCCGGTTCAGAAAACTGGACTAAAAGATCATTCCGTTTGCTCAGCAACTGAAAATCTATTGAGAGTCACCCATGTCAAATATTAATTCATTATATCTGGGGCAAATTGTTCCGCTGCAGCGCAGAAGAGAAGGTGATCTGCAGTAACAGGCAGAGGGGAATTCCTGTATAGTATAATATCGGCCTAGCAGGCACTTCTCCACCCAAGCCTGGAATCTCCACCTTAGTAGGCATGCCAGGAGCAGGGCCAGAACATGTTCTGATTCTGGACTGGCAGAACAGCCCTTTAGAAGGCTGTTTCAGAAGACACATGTTATAGCAGCTCTGAGGCCGCTCTAACATGCCCTAAGCCACCCTCAAAAATGAGAGGTCGGAGAAATGCTGACAGCCATTCCTTCTGAGACGTGCTAAGCAGAACTGACACAACCAAGGATCTACTCCATAAAAGAAGATGCTGAAAAATCTTGGTGTCCCCAGATCCATTGCTAAGTGGAGATGTTTGGAAGCAGTAACTTTCTAAATGTCTTCTACCACATTTTGTAGGCTAGGCTATCAGATGTGCCCTGAGAACTGGAATACAGTCTTCTGCACACCACACACACACACACACACACACACACACACACACACACACACACACACACACCTGTCTCTTATACACATCTAGATGTGTATAAGAGACAGGCCTGGAGGGAGGGGAAACTGGGTCCCCCCCTACCCCCCACCCCCCTCCCACCACCTGACAGGTTCGGCCCCACGAACGGGTTCGGACCAAACCCCCAAATGATTTCAGGGGGACTGAGCCCCAAACGGGCCAAACCCCGAACCCCTGGGTGTTCGCACACCCCTATGAAATTGTACACAGGCATACAATTTCCCTTATTTATGCAAAGTATACTGAACTACACCTTTTTAATGACATTGTGATGTTGTCATTCAATTCTGTAAATACAGAAACAAATTTAGAAATTCCTTCAAAAATAAAAATAAATCATTTTTCAAACTCCAAAAAGATTCCATTTAGGTTTGTTTCATGATCTGGACCAGGTATTAAAGTGATATTTAATGTCTACAGCAAATGAGTCCTTGCTTAACTTTATTACATATTTGCTGTAGTTAAGATATTTTTCCATCAGAGTCAATAGTATTTTTTAAATCCATGAATTCTAATAGGATAAGGATGCCGGTGTCTGTGAATATTCAAATTTAAATTCACACCCTTTGCTCAGATTGCTGGATTTGTCTTCTCATTCACTGTTAATTTGTCCATTCATTTTGTTAATTTGTTCTTTGATGGTTCCGTTTGACTTATTGCCACTTAAGTTCATCACATGACTAAAGTTAACCAATCAACAACTTACAAATTTCAAAAAGAACTACTCCACACTGAGTAATCAAATGGACAAACAAACACATAACCTGCAAACACTGAAAAACATATCTTTTCAAATCAGGACAATAAAATCAATTAGAACCCAACTGTTTGAACTAGACAGATTCAACAGATTCAGAGTTTGCTTACTCTCTGCTTTCTTTGGTCTTGACCCTGAAAAAACGTAAATTAGATATCTCTTTGGAAATGAGCTTACTTGTTTGCCTATTTTTCATGAGAAATAACTTGGAATTCTTTCCTTCGTTTCTCAATAGAAAAAGGCAACCCTACAACAGCAGACCTATGTTTGTCTATAAAGGAAACTGGGGGGAAATAGAAACAAAACAGATTTCTGCTAAAGCATTCACTCAGAGATTTTTCAGATGTGATCATCATCTTAATTCCCTCCCCCTTTAAAAATGATTTTTAATTGTCTATCATGGCATATAGAAATATTTAAATAGATGCGCAGCGATGATTAATGAACTTATGATGTTTATAGATTTTAAGGTAAGAATGGAGAAATGGAGGTCGTCTAACATGAATAATCTGGTTTGTGTAATGATGTGGCTTCATCTGACTGGAACTAGAATGATATCTAACACTCCTACAGGGGGCAGTGTGGTTCCATGGCATACTGTGCTGGACTTGGAGCTACGGGCTCTTCCATACAACACTTCCTCCCACAGAAGCACCCAGAATGCAGCTCAGACTAGCTTCTCCCAGGGGGTCAAATGTTTTTTGCAGGGGTTTATCGTGCTTACAAATCCTTTAAGATATCACCTGACCCACAGGAGAAGCTATTAATGGCTTTGCTCCATGTGATTCCTTCTGGATAGAAATGTTGAATGGATGAGTCTTTAGAGTCTTCTAAAGTCTTCTAAAGTCTTTCAGTACAGCTGAAATGGGTACTTAATTTAGTACCCAATGGGTAATACCCACAATTCTGAGTACCACGTTGGGTATTCGATGGGCTACCTGGGTAGCGGTAGGGTACCTGGATACCTAAAAAAGTGGTAATTTCCAGAAGCAATTTTTTTTAGTTTACAATTACCAACAGATATATCTGGGCAGAAAACCAAAAATTGATACAGAAATTAAAAAATCAGGATCATAAGTTGAATTTCTGGGACCAGAAGTAGACTTTCCGGGACAGAAACCCACAAAAACAGTGTTGGAAGTAAAAGATATCAGTACAGAAGTCACCATTCCAGGACCAGAAGTTGACATTCCGGGACAATGGGTACCCAAACAGGATCACATTCAGATACCGATCAGTATCTGATGTTGTCAAGTTAATTCAAGTACTGGAAATTCATCAGGTATACTCCTTTTTGCTAGTACTCCTTTTAGCTCTAGTCCTGGGTTCAAACCCTGGATTCACTCTAAGGCCTTGGACAAATCACTGTTTCCCAACATCAAGTCTCCTGGTATAATGGGGCTACTGATGACAGGCATAGCCATCTGACTGCTGTTATGCAATTCCTGCATGGGTACATGCGTGTCTGTGCGCATGCACACACATACGTTGGCTACCCCCAGTTCTGGGGGTAAGGTGATGATGACAACACACACACACCTGGCATATTAACAGTGATTCTGTGAGCATCAGTTAATTGAATATACTCAAGTGAGTTAGGGAATCATTGGGTAATTTCAGACATTACGAGACCACGGTCAACCACAGTGAAACCCCTGTGGTGACCAAAAGTCCCGTAACTTCTGAAGGATTCCCGCCAGAGGTTCACCATGGTGAAACTCCAGCGGGAATCCTTTTGACCACAATTCTGGACCTCCGGCCACCCAGAGGTCCAGAATTGTGGTTAGCTGGACCGCGGTCCAGAATCGGCCAAAAGTAACGTCTGTTACCTTGGCCGAATCCAAATCGTGGCCCAGACCACAGGACAGGATTGGGTGCAGCAGCCGGATTGGCCGCTGTGTCCACCTGTCTTTTGGAGGGCGGGAGGCCAGGGGGGGCAAGGGGGCGGGCTGTGCAGCCGCACGTCGCGCCACGCAGCCCTGCCCCCTCCCTGGTCACAAGAGAGAATCTGGCCGGCACATCTAAAAGGATGGACGGTCTGATTCCTCACCAGGATCTGAAACGGATCCCGGTGCATGACTGAAAGCGGCGGGCCGCTTGGCCCGTAACATCTGAAATCCCCCATTAACTCCATTTTTACAGAGGAGGAAGCTGAGAGGCAGGGAGATGATTCAACTTGCCCGAGGTCACGCAGGAAGTCAGTAGGAAAGCCAAATATAGAAGCCAGATCTCCTGATACACAGTCCTGTACCTTAACCACAAATTCATCTTTTCATCCCTGCATCCTCCCTACCAACCACATGCTTCGGAAGGCTTTGATCACTTGAAAGTGTGTTAGAGAGGTCCGTGTGAATGCAGCAACTGTGACCCAGTTGTCCAAGACTGTACTTTCCATTCTAACCACAAAACAATTTGCTCAAGGTTTCTCCACTCAGAGCACATTCATTAAAATGCTGCTTTTCCTAAATGCGGTCAATTTCAAATGCACTTAAATAAACCCATGCACTATTCACACTGGGTTTATTTAAGCGCATTTTGAAATTGACTGTATTTAGGAAAAGCAGCATTTTAATGTACTCAGGTGGGGGATGGGGGGAGAGGAGGCGAGAGCCGGGGAAGCGGGGCACTGTGTAACTGGCATGATACTGACTAGCCCCGACATTCCGACAAGAGGATTTATGCGGGTCAATTCAAACCCGCTCTTGTAAAGGGAGGTTTTGGCCACTTGCCAATGCGCTTAAAAAACAAACTCAAGCACGGTTAATGAAGCGCATAGAGTCTTTCACACATCAAGGTAATATGCGGGGAAAAGAAAAAAATGCTGGTCTGCTGAATGTGGGAATGTGCTCGATTTATAGTAAATCTTGAGATGTGTGGGTAACAGTATGAAGGCTTCCTGTCGTGGGGCCTAGCAGGCTGCTGCTCACTCTATTTGGGGGAATCAGCAATCTCTTTACTTATAGTCTGTATACAAAGTCGCTCTCTTATATGCACAAGTCCCAGTTTATTCACAGTGGGGCGGGGGGCGATCTCATGCCCCGCGCATGCTGCGTGCATCATGTGCGCATGCATGCAAACAGCATGCATCTCCATAAGGATTGCATTGTGCCACGCGGATCCTGTGCTGGACATGTGCGAATACCACACGGATCCCGCTTGGGATTGCGAACAGTCTCTCTTTCTCTGTATTACAGTCTCAGCTAACACTCACAGGTTTCTCTGGGTCTCTGGGCCAGGCAGGCACACTCCTTCTGAGCTTTCAGCTCTGAGCAGCACTCTCTCCTAGCTCCTGTCCTCACAACAGCCTCCTCTCAACATTGAGCTTCAGCTCAGGTTCTCTCTCCTGGGGTGGCCCCAGTCACATCCAACTCAACTGCTGTCTCAATTAGGTGCAGTTCCTCACCATTCAGAGTACCTACAGCCCCGCTAGCACCTGCGCTGGGCCAGCGCTAGCCCTTCTTCCAGGGCCAGCAGCCCACAGGGACTCTGCCTTGCCACAGTGTGCATTTTGCCACAGCGATGCCACTACCGTACCATAAAGAATTCCGCTGAACATCAGATTCTTCCTTCCACCACATGGGAATAAACAAAACAGCAGTAACTCCATGGTGTATTTCCCACTGCTGGCATTTTTTCATAGAAAGACATATATGAGTTTGCCTTAAACAGCTAGGCTGGTGTCAGGACCCAGGCTAGAATCCAGGCCCACAGGATATCTGGAATTGTTACTGTATAACACCACTGTAGCCCTCTGGCTCAGGACTACAGTGCTCCTTGTACTCCTGCAGGCTCTCGGCTGCTAGACTATAGCCACAACCTTCCTCCT
This sequence comes from Sphenodon punctatus, assembly GCA_003113815.1. Lineage (NCBI taxonomy): Eukaryota > Metazoa > Chordata > Lepidosauria > Sphenodontia > Sphenodontidae > Sphenodon > Sphenodon punctatus. The sequence continues at coordinate 129,529 of QEPC01001788.1, forward strand.
AACTGTCTCCACTGGAGCTGAAATGAGTACCTGCAAAAATGGATATTCCAGTACCCGAATCAACTTGCAATGTTCAGGTAATAATCAGTACCCTATTCAGTCGGAGTATCCGATGCCCTGAAATGTCGACTACTTTTAAAAAATGGGCTGAACACACTATTCCCCTTTTATGCAGCAAGATCTCGCAGCCTTGTAAGAGTCACATCCAGTGGGTCTTACAAGGCTGTGGGATCTCGCTGCGTAAAAGGGGAATAGTGCATTCACACATAACAAAACTCCAGCATTCAGAACACCCGGTATTATCTCAAGTACTTATAAGAACCCATTTTTGTCATGTGTAAAAGCAGTCGTCGACTTCCAGTCTCGGAATATTGACTTCCACTCTGCATTTTTCAAGTGTCCATCCCAATTTACCAATCAGCAACCAAAAAGTCAGTAAATTGGTAATGAAAGCTTTGGGGTACCTGCTTGGTGCTGGGAGGCTGTTGGGTACCTAGCACAGTACTTGAATATGTGAATATTACCCACAGATCCTGAATTAGGTGCCCCTTTCAGCCGTAGTCTCCAGTCTTGTCGCACCACCCAGTTTCCTGGTTGACCGCCACCCAGGATATGAGGCTGGCAGGTAACAACAAGAGGCTGGGTAGAACTTCTGACATTGCCAGTCATTTCCTGTTCTTGTGCTACCTTTGAGCCTGATCCCCTGCCTCACTCATGTCTCTGTGTCTTAAACCTTGTTTTTTGCTCAGAATCTGCCCTGATTCGTACCCTAGTTTGGACATGACATGACCCCTGCTGGTCTCCTGCATCCTTTGCTCTTACTCTAATCCTGCCTCCTGTCCCAAATCTTGGATGCCCCTAACCCTTACTGATGGAGTAAATGACCCGCTCAGTCAATATATCAGTGTCATTAGTGTACTGACGGCCATGACAAGTAACTGTTGCTTGATGTGCTAGCTCTTCTCAACAGCATTACACTGGAATGATTCTTTTTTGTTCCCTTTTTGGCTAAAGCCTGGATTCTTTTTACAGCATATTCCTACTAACACATTTAGTAAGTGCACCGCTGCTCGTTGCTTAGCAAGAGAAAGCATGTTATGGAAACAGATTTCAAGTCTTAGTGCAGGAATTGACTGCTTTCAGTGCAAGCAAATGGTAAATGCAGCTGAGACTAGCTAATGGGGCTTATGGAATAAAGCACACGTCTGGAGTGGAAATGAACTCAAAACGATTTTGTTTTTGTTTTTTAAAAACAGGATCTCTCACTTATAAAATTGTGTCACAGAAGCTTGACTGCATCACAAGTAATGCTGGTATTTACGTTTTGCTTTGTAGCTATTTGCAGGGTCAAATGGTGATGCCCTCACATAGGATCTTAAACTGAAGGAAACGGTTTGGCTGTGCAGTAGCCTTTCACCTCTGCAATCCCAGCCACAATCCTCATTAGGAGCCACTAAAGAAAAACTCCCTCATTACAAAACCACCAACAATTTGGCACCTCAGGGGAACAACTGGCAGGGAGTAAGGGAAAGGAGAGAGAGAGAGGAGAAAAGTAGACCCAGCTTGGCCTTAGTCATACCCTGAGACCTGACATCCCGCCTCCAACAGCACATGCTCACTCTCGCTCCCTTTTCTATCCTACTAAGTTTTGCCCACCCAGGGAGAAAGCAGCACTGTATCAGTGTTCTCCCTCTTCTGTTAGGTCCAAGAAAGTACTCCTCAATAAAAGTAGAGGAAGAACAGCAGCCAAATGAGGGAGCAGGGTCCCCAGATTGAAGGAAGAGGAGCAGGGGGGACTTGGAGGATCTCTTTCTTTACCAGGCTACTGCTGCTTCTACTCCCCACAGTCAGGGGATTAAAGGGGAGGTAAGCCTGACAGCAGAGTCAGGAGAGAGAGGAAAATGTCCTGTCCCTGCTAATATTTGGTAAGGGGAGGGAGCACTGGAAGGGAGCATTTCTGGAGGTCAGGATGCAGGCCACTCTTGGTAAAAAATTGGTTTTGATTCTGAATGTAGTTCTTTGTTTCATTCTAATCCATAGCTCAAGTGGAGAAGTGGAATTGCTAAATTCCACTAATGTGCTTAATCTCCTCTGTAGTCTAACATATGTAATATCTGTTTATTTAGCTGGGCTTTTAGCAAGCGGGGATAGGATATGGGAGTGGTTTGGGTGGCATTTTTATTTCTATTGCTTTTTATTTTGGTATATTTTATGTCTGTTATATATTTCATGTTGTGAGATGCCCTGAGTCTTCAGGTAAAAGTAGAATAAAAATCTAAAACAAATAAATATAGCCTAGTGAGTAAGGTATGGGACTTGAACCTAGAAGGACTGGGTGCCAATCTTGCCTTAGTCATGAGCTTGCTGGGTGCCCTTGGATAAGTCACTATTTCTTAATCTCATCTTTAAAATGGGAATAATAAGGATTGAACACCTTGAAGCTTGACTGTGCAATATAAATAATAGCACATGCATGCTCTAGCAACTAGCACATATGAGTCTCATTTGCTTTAATGGGACTCATGCCTATACCAGCATAGGAAATATCCTTCTAGACAATCACACCCTATTATATATTGAGCTTGTGACTTAATCAGTGCTGCTAATCATTTACCTTCCTAATCACCAGGCTGCTTTAGCAGGAGGGGCTGGGTATAAATCTATTAAATAAATAAATATAAATATGCTTTTTCCTCTTGCACTTTTAACAGCCTGTTGTTCAGTTATATCTCTTCTGTTTACCTACAAAACTGCTTAATAACTTCAGTACAGTAAATCATCCTGGGAACATAGAAAATTTTAATTATATCAGGGTGTCTGCTCTTCTAGGGTTTGGCAGTATGTAGTTGATAGAAATGGTTTTTGAAACGGAGATTAAACAGGGGTTCATTCTAAACCGGGTTTGTTCTAGAGAGATTTGACTGTATAACATGGGCTTGATCCAACAAGCACTGAAGTCAACTTCCCTCCGTTTTCATGAGGAATACTTTCATTGATTTTAACGTAAGTGTAAGCTCCTTGGGGCAGGGACTTGCCTCTAATCGTAACTGTTTCAGGTACATTGCTGGCACTAAATAAAATAAATAATAATAGTGAGCTTTTGGATCAGGCAAAGTCTGAACGTCTACTTCTCACCTAAGAGGGTGAGGAGTTAGGAAAGGCTGCACATGTACACCAGAGTACCTGAATGCTGTTCTACCCTATATTTTTTAATGTTTGAAGCTCTGGCACTATTACACCTCTTGGTTGTAAGCAAGCAGGGAGGACTAGTTTGACAGGACTAACCTGTCGTTAAGGACACTGTCACACCTGCAGGGAAGGGTCTTTAGGAAGCTGGCATATCAGAGGCGCATACAAATTAGCCGAGTCTTTGATGAGGCGTGAATGCCAACAGCTGGGTGATTTCCTCTGATATGCATCTTTAGAATGACGATGGACCGAGGGGCAAAATCCAGCTTGGTCAATTGTCGGCGCATCCCAGGCAGGACAAGGCACTGTAAGTGGGGTAAAATGGTTGCACTCGTTAATCAAAACATGATCAGAATTGGTGGGGGGGACTCGCCTATGGCGATTCGGGTCCAGTACACAACGTTAACGCATGAAAAACATAACCCAGGAGGGTGGTTTCAGGAGATAGATAACTCCCCCCTATCTTAACCACAATGTATCCCCCCCTTTTCATGGGTCTAGCCCCAGGTGAGGGGAACAAGGTCTGTCCGGACCAGAGTAAGGAGGGCAGTGCCCAGAGGCTGGGGACCATACCTGTCCCTATCGCCCCCTGGTGGCCACCTACCACTTGCTGCACCCTGCTATTGCGGTAGGTGTCGCCTCCCCATCTCTTACGGTGATGACTCATACTTCTACTTCATTACCTAACCTATGAACAACAGTACTGGACCGCGGCAAGAGTGCGACAAGTAACTTGAGAGCACAAGAAACACCCACTCCAGATTCTACGGGCAGTCCAATTGATCCATTTCCCTGCACTGTGAGGCAGGCGAAAACCAGAAACCCATCGGCCCAATCTGGGTTCCCAACAAAATTCCTTTCTGGCACCAAACTGGCGACCACTGTAACCCCCAGTGCTTTAAGGTGGTAGGGTGGTTGCTGCTTAGTTGGCTCCTGCCCAGAACTGAGGCAGGAGCCTAGCATGGAGTTCGACTCTGCCCCTTTCTAGCACAAGCACTCTGGCAGACACCCCTCTGCCTTTGCGTCCTTTTCACTGTTTCCCCCAAAACCCTGGCTGAGTTCTCATTTTCTGCCCAAGCGGCCTGCTCTCGCGCCCCCCCCCCCCACACACACACACCAAAAACAAAGGGGGCGTGTGCAACTTAACAATTTTTTTGGGGGGGGGTCCTTCCCTTGCCTTGCTCTCTTAACTGGGAGTGTGACAATGGCCACACATACAACCATAGTGGCAAGCAGGAGGGACTTGTCATTCGAAAGATGTGTATCAGAGGAAATCACCCAGCTGTTGGCATTCGCACCTCATCAAAGACGCGGCTAATTTGCATGTGTGTCTGCTCTGCCAGATTCCCAATGACCCTTTCCCACAGGTGTGAAAGTGCCCTATGTCTGATGGCTGCATCTTAAGACGCCTTGTTTGCCAGTGGGCATTTTTACACACACCTTAAAGTTCCGGATTTTTCAATCTTCTGGGTTAACAAGTCCACAAGTAAGTTCTGGGTGCATTTTACACTCCCACACTGCCCTGAGGCAGCCTAAAGCAGCTGTAAACGTGACCGGCCACCATGGAAACCAAGTGACCACAGCTGCCTGGAGCGAAGCAGTTTACCAGGAGAACTTGTTACACACAAAAGTTCTGGGAGACGTTCTACGCAGAAGTTCAAAGGGCCGGATGTTTAAGATCTGGGTGAGTGATTTAGACACACAGAAATGTGACCCTGCCTGTTATGACCTGCTAGGGCCCGCCTCAGCTGCGTGTCTGTTATTGGGCCACCAGATGTGGGTCGGCTACAGGCAGCTGCCCAGGAATTGTGGGCTCAGAAGGAACCGGACCCGGATTCAAAGTTTGGGCCCAAGGGCCACCCAGGTGGGCCACAGCGGGTGTGTGCATTTGTTCACTCTGCCATCCCAGCCTAGGTGCAGGGACTTCTATGGCCAGTTGCCATGGATGCCCGTTATCATGGCAGGGGGTGGGGGATGGGGCCAGCCAGCTTCTCATCACTTCCATTCCACCTTTCAGTAAGGCAAGGTGATCTGAATGGAATAAATGGAGAGCAGAAAGCTGTGTGGCATTGTTGGGGATTCTCCCTGTACAGCTAGCTCCTCTGAACATCAGAGTTTGCCATCAAGCAGTATCATAGATGCTTGTTCTCATTTCAGTCCCAAAAAAGGAAACTGTCACTTCTAACTATTTCAGAAAGTCAAGTCTCTAAAACCTGGGACTTCCATGAGCCCAGTTCCAACCCTGGAACAATGCATGACTTATTCTGGGTGGCCTCTGGCTCCTGATCATTTCCCAATAATTACTGATAATTGCTCCACTCAAAACAAAAATGAAACACAACAGACTCTTTCAAAGTCGTGGAAGCCAAGTTTGTCCAGAAGCAGGCCTTTACGCTTGGAGGTGAGAGGAAGTTTGCATGGAATTCTGGAGTCCTGATGGGTCGCTTTCTAACTGAGTTTGATAGAAATCAACAAGCAGAGGCAGGAGAGAAAAACCAAGGCCACGTTTGGAGGCAGCCCCCAGGCAACAAAGCTACATGCGGCCTTAGGTTTACTCAGTGGCTTTAGGAGCTGTCAGGGTTCTCTCTCGCCTGTTATCTTAATATACTGCAACAATGGCAATGATAAACACCATACGTTTAGTATAAACCCGGCGTTGCCTGTTTATAGAAAGTGTTTCTGTGGTCAGCTTATAAACTTCTTGGAGGGGCTGTCGCAAGGCTTTGTGCCAAAGAAAAAGGGAGCTGCATAAAACCTGCCAAGGTTCACTTATGTGGAGAGAAACGTCATCCTTTTGGAGTCACTTCAATGTAGCTTGAGTGTATACCCCCCTCTTCTGAGGATGCTTGGGAGAGAAATGGATAATAGATTTATTATTTGCAGGTATTATTCACACTGGGTGAAAATACACACATGCAGGTAACTCCGTTTGAACACTGCTTTAATGCCACTTTAACATTTGTGATGCATGTTGCAGGGCTGTATGGGTGCTCTATGCAGGCCTGCAATATGCATAAGCAGTGTTAAAGTGCATATCTGTTTTCCATTATGGGGTAGCCCCTTCCCACTCAATACCCTAATAATAGCTAGAGCTAGAGCTGAAATGAGTATCGGCTGCTATCCAGTATATCCGGCTGGATATCATAATATCCAGCGATATCTGGTAGCTGGTCAGATACTAAATGATATCCAGCTAGCATCTGGCAGATAATATATTCGGTTAAACTGGATTACCAATGACATGTTTACCAAATTATGATTTACTGATTACTATTTATCATAGTACCGTTTAAATACCATTTGTCCATTTTTACATCTCCCTCTCAACTTGATTTGGTTATGTGGTAATGCAGTAAACAGTAATTTGGGTAAACAGTAATATCTGGTATTCTGGTTTGGTGATTAACTTCAGCGGTAACAGTATAGTTACCACATAACTGCCAATACCAGATATTAACCTCAGATAATAAATTTGCTATCCATCTCAGCACTACCGACCGCTAAAAATGGTCTTCATATACCCAATTTTTTACAGATTCTGTTTTGGTTGTTTTGGTTTTTTCAGCATTTCTATTTTGGTTTTTCAGTCATTTCAATGGTTCAGTTCTGCAATTTTCAGCAAGTGTGTATCACAGTAGTGAGAATATTGCTTTAATGATGTAACCAAAATACAGAAATAACAGAATAACCAAATAACTGAACCACCCCACTCCCGCCAAGAAAACCGAAACTCGAAAGAATCCTACTGAAGACATGACATAATGAAAATGGATTGTGGTTATTATCTGCTTTGCCACTTTCACTTTGGGTAGGCTTGATACAGCAGGTTTGCTCATTTCAACTCCAATACCTGCTTTGCACCGTGCATAGAAAGGTGTCACCTAATGTGACGCTGACCTGGGTTGCCCGGTCTGGCTCACCTGAGCCAGTGCCAAACCCTGCGCATCTGTTCCGGGCCCACCGGATGTGGGCACAGTTCAAAACCTGGCAGGGCTGGCGGCCAGTCCCAGAACAAACTGGGCCCATGGTCCAGTCCCGCGAGCCACCAAGGCTGGACAAAGTGGGGTGAACCAAATAGAGGCATCTGTTTTCATGCCTGTCCAACCCAACACGAGGGGTGGGGGGGTCACCATGGCATCCAACCATGACTGTGGCTTCCCATCATGGTGGGGAGCAGGGCCCTGGCCACATCACAGGGGTGGAGCCAGCCAGATGTGCATCTCTCCCCTTCCCCCCCTCCTCAGCTGGGTCAGTCCAGTAGAACATTTGGTTCCATCCCCCAATCTGACCCCAATCTGGGGCGGGGGGGGGGAACATCCCTACCCTGGACAGCACGTATGTTTTCACCCAATATAAATATATTGGAGGGTGGGGTGGAAGGGACATGTTCACACCTCTGGGACTGGAGTTTATGGGGCAGTCCCTCCCTTCTTTTTGGACCCCCACACAACAGCAGTAACCACCACAGCTCAACTCCAGCCCCTGGCCTAAGATTTCAAAATGGCCACCTGCCCATTTTGTGGGGTGTGCTTCCTGATTGGCAGGCACTGTGATTTTACGGAGGTGTGTGAACAAATGGGGAAGGCATTTGATTTAATATTGACCATGTGGGCATGTGATGGTGGGGCTTTGGAATGTCAGGTGGAGCTGAAATGGGTAGCCAGATGAGTAACTCATGGGTATTACCCACATTTTTTAGTAGCTAGTCAGTTACCCGATTGGTAACTGCATACCAAGATGGGTACCTGACCGCCCGATATTCCACAGTAGTACCATTATCGGGTAACCATCTCCCCCCTTTTTTTTCTGTTTTGTTCCCACTTTCCATGTTACCATCTTTCTGAATGTTTGTGTTGCTTTCCTGTTGCTTCATCATTCTTGGTTTACAGAGAAGGGGAAAGGGCAGAAAAAGGACAACTGGAAATAAAATAATACTTAAGGGCTACATGTTTTATATGGGACCCATGCTATGAGCCCACAATGCCCCTACATTATGGAAGAAATGGAAACAGATAGGGGGAAAGGCCAAAACTGAAAAACTGAAAATAAGGTAATAGCAACACAGTAAATACAGGTACTGGAATTGGTAGTTAGCAGATATTGTTCAGTGTCCAAGCTGCTCAAGATGGCTCAGGCAAATTTGATGAATTTACACATTTTTGTGGGTATCCATTTCACTTTGAGCATCAAGGGGACAGACCTGGCAAGCCATAAGTTTACACTGGTGTTACTGCACTGACAGCATATTTGTATGAACAAGTTCAAATCTTATCCACTCTGTTTTTCAAATCTTCATTAAAATTGTCCCAGCTTCAGGATGGACCTTGGAACTACAACCATGCAGCTGAGGTGCAGAGAGGCCTTGGCATTCTGATTCTGCGTGCATCAGTAAAGAGGCCTTGGGATTATGATGATGCCTTTGAATCAAGGTAAGTGTTGTGGAACAAAGGAGCCTTGGATTTATTACGCATGGAGTTTTGAATTTATATTTGCATCAGCGTAAAACTGAGGCACAAAAGAGCCTTGGATCTAAAATTGTGCACTAACTTTTACAGCAAGAAAGAGACATATTCATTTTAGCATTTTCAAGTTAGCACCTGTACCGTGTCAGTTACTGGGGTTCCATACACTTTTCCCCCCCAAAAATTGTATTAATATTATTATTATTTGTTATTATTTAGTACTTGTTTTATTTTGTGTATTTGTTATGGCATCAGCTAAACAATAAAATTATTAATTATATTATTATTATTATTATTATAGAAAAATATTCACCTTTCTTTTAAAGGCAATTTTATTTTAAACTTTGAATGACTATTGCTCCTTTCAAGAGAACAAAAAGGGAACCCCTACCAAATATCTGACCTCATTTTTATTTTTATTTTTTAAATGCATCACAGCTGGTTGGATTCATTTTACTTCCGTTTGACTCTTCTTTCTTAGACTCAGTGAGCACAATCAGCTGCTATTCGTCGGAAGCCCCTATGGAAGCAGAACTATCCTTATGGCTATTTATCACATGTTAAGTGCTGTCAGTGTGGTCTCTCTCAATATGTCATTCAGAGAACAGATGGTTTAGTACAAAGTTAGGATTCTGGGTTTTTCCAGGGCCTAGTTCCTCACTTTAATTCATATGCCAGTAGAGGCCATTATGATCACCTAGTTAGGCTTAGAGCATGTCTATGTGATCTGCTGTTAAGTCAGTAGTATTGCTATTGAAACTAAAGGGCCAATATGAAACTGGTCTAAAAGACCCACTTCTCCTATGTTCTTTTGCAATCCCTATGGTCAGCTGGTTCCATCGGTACACCAGATCTGCACATCAAGGGCACACAGAGAGGCATTCTTCTTAGTAGCTGTTCTACAGCTCTGCAATTCCCTTCACCCAGAGGTTCGTCAAAACGTGAGCCTGAGTATTTTCTGAAGACAATGCAAGACCTATTTATTTGGCCAGGTTTCTGGCAGGCAGGGATAGGATCTAGGGAGCTATTTTCTTTAACACTAACTCTTGGGCAACATTCCCTGAACTGGTAGTGGGATGGTACAGAGTTTGGGGGAGCTGAGATGATGTCATTTCCACTGACTATGGTTCTGCTTTCTAATCCTTTTGGTTTTGATTAATAACCAGACCACCCTGCTCTTCAAGATAATGAACTATTTATTTATTTCAATTTGTATCCCACCCTTTCCCTTAGGCTCAGGGTCACTCACATTTCAACTTAAGGTTTGGTTTTTTTTTAAAACAATTAACCAAATGAACTCAACTCATAATCCTCACAACAACCCTGTGAGTTAGGTTAGGCTGAGATCTCTGTGATGGGCCCAAGGTCACCCAGTGGGTTCATGGCTAAGACAAGTCTTGAACCAGAGGCCTCCCCCTACCTTCTGGTCCCAGTACTTCACTCTTAATCACTACTCCACACTGACGTAGCAAGGCTGTGGTGTGCCTGGGCTCATGTCAGCCTCCCCGAGCTGCCTGTGGCAGGAGGGACGGAGTAGCAAAATTTAAATACATAAATAAATAATGTCTCAATTATGGACCCACTAAGGCCAAAGGGAAGCTTCCAGGGTAGGGGGCAGGGCTTGTTCATGAAGGCAGCACCACCCTAGCTCCCACTGGATTCTCCCTCCAGGGTGGCAGCAACCCCACCAGGAAGACCCCCCAACCACTCTGAAAACTTCTTTTTCGGCAGGGCCCATTACAAGAAGCCTGCGTAGCTAGACAAATTTCAGACAGGACAGAGGCAGTGTGTGGGCCTCACTTCTTGCCTGATATGAAAATTCCCTAGCAGCACTCAAGTCTCTTGCAAACAGGCCCCCCTCAGAATCTTGGCCTCAATGGCGCCCCCTCACCGCATGGTAGCTATGCCCCTGAACGTGATCGTTCATGAGACTTGTGTATACGTCTGTGTGAGTGTCGGGGAGGGGGGGGAAATGGTTGAGTCCCCTTGATATTCCACTTGATTTGGTACCTATTTTTACTCCCTTGCAAATTATGTATATACTATAGCCCCAGTGTTTCAGTTCAACAAAAGGACTGCTTGGAAGACTGAGAAAGTAAGTTTGCCACTGCAGTATGTGAAAGAAAGGAAAAATTAGACCACCAATAATAAAAAATATTAGAAGCCACTCTATTCAGGGGCACTGGCGTTTACACACCATTTTGCTGTGTTTAAAAACGTTATCAGACGCGTGTGTATTTGTGATTCCCCAAATTTTCCTTGTGTGACCTCATTTTGAGAGTTAATGTAATTTCATAACCCCCAGACACCAACAAAGACATGCCAAATTTTTTATCAAATATCTATTGGAATTGTGACCCCATCTGCAGATAGCTTGATCCCACTTGGAGCCTTGACTCACGGTTTGAGAATCTCTGCATTGCATCAATATATTACTGTTCCTTCAGAAGTGTGCAGAGCAGGAGCTATGGTGACAGAACTACTTGCAGTGAAGAAAAGAACTTACTAAAAAATAAAATAAAAAGCAGCCTTTTTGCATATGCACCTGGCATGTTTGTATGCTAAAACTCTTCTCTATAATGATTTAAGCTAACCATTCAGAAATAGTTTCTAATTAACAGAACTGTTGGGCAGTGGAATAACTTACCAAGGGAGGTTGTTCAGGCCCCAACACTGAAGACCTTTAAAAATAGCTTTGGCAGACATCTCTCAGGGATGGTGCAGGTACTGTGGATGTTGCTTAATAGCAGGGGGCACAGCCCTTGGAGTTTCTTCCAGCTCTGTGATTCTGTAACTCAATGGACATTTTTACACACGTTAAACTTCTGGATTTTTCAATCTTCTGGGTTTACAAGTCCACAAGTAAGTTCCAGATTCATTTTTCTCTCTCTCTCTCACACACACACACACACACACACACCTGTCTCTTATACACATCTAGATGTGTATAAGAGACAGAGGAAAGGCTGCACATGTACACCAGAGTACCTGAATGCTGTTCTACCCTATATTTTTTAATGTTTGAAGCTCTGGCACTATTACACCTCTTGGTTGTAAGCAAGCAGGGAGGACTAGTTTGACAGGACTAACCTGTCGTTAAGGACACTGTCACACCTGCAGGGAAGGGTCTTTAGGAAGCTGGCATATCAGAGGCGCATACAAATTAGCCGAGTCTTTGATGAGGCGTGAATGCCAACAGCTGGGTGATTTCCTCTGATATGCATCTTTAGAATGACGATGGACCGAGGGGCAAAATCCAGCTTGGTCAATTGTCGGCGCATCCCAGGCAGGACAAGGCACTGTAAGTGGGGTAAAATGGTTGCACTCGTTAATCAAAACATGATCAGAATTGGTGGGGGGGACTCGCCTATGGCGATTCGGGTCCAGTACACAACGTTAACGCATGAAAAACATAACCCAGGAGGGTGGTTTCAGGAGATAGATAACTCCCCCCTATCTTAACCACAATGTATCCCCCCCTTTTCATGGGTCTAGCCCCAGGTGAGGGGAACAAGGTCTGTCCGGACCAGAGTAAGGAGGGCAGTGCCCAGAGGCTGGGGACCATACCTGTCCCTATCGCCCCCTGGTGGCCACCTACCACTTGCTGCACCCTGCTATTGCGGTAGGTGTCGCCTCCCCATCTCTTACGGTGATGACTCATACTTCTACTTCATTACCTAACCTATGAACAACAGTACTGGACCGCGGCAAGAGTGCGACAAGTAACTTGAGAGCACAAGAAACACCCACTCCAGATTCTACGGGCAGTCCAATTGATCCATTTCCCTGCACTGTGAGGCAGGCGAAAACCAGAAACCCATCGGCCCAATCTGGGTTCCCAACAAAATTCCTTTCTGGCACCAAACTGGCGACCACTGTAACCCCCAGTGCTTTAAGGTGGTAGGGTGGTTGCTGCTTAGTTGGCTCCTGCCCAGAACTGAGGCAGGAGCCTAGCATGGAGTTCGACTCTGCCCCTTTCTAGCACAAGCACTCTGGCAGACACCCCTCTGCCTTTGCGTCCTTTTCACTGTTTCCCCCAAAACCCTGGCTGAGTTCTCATTTTCTGCCCAAGCGGCCTGCTCTCGCGCCCCCCCCCCCCACACACACACACCAAAAACAAAGGGGGCGTGTGCAACTTAACAATTTTTTTGGGGGGGGGTCCTTCCCTTGCCTTGCTCTCTTAACTGGGAGTGTGACAATGGCCACACATACAACCATAGTGGCAAGCAGGAGGGACTTGTCATTCGAAAGATGTGTATCAGAGGAAATCACCCAGCTGTTGGCATTCGCACCTCATCAAAGACGCGGCTAATTTGCATGTGTGTCTGCTCTGCCAGATTCCCAATGACCCTTTCCCACAGGTGTGAAAGTGCCCTATGTCTGATGGCTGCATCTTAAGACGCCTTGTTTGCCAGTGGGCATTTTTACACACACCTTAAAGTTCCGGATTTTTCAATCTTCTGGGTTAACAAGTCCACAAGTAAGTTCTGGGTGCATTTTACACTCCCACACTGCCCTGAGGCAGCCTAAAGCAGCTGTAAACGTGACCGGCCACCATGGAAACCAAGTGACCACAGCTGCCTGGAGCGAAGCAGTTTACCAGGAGAACTTGTTACACACAAAAGTTCTGGGAGACGTTCTACGCAGAAGTTCAAAGGGCCGGATGTTTAAGATCTGGGTGAGTGATTTAGACACACAGAAATGTGACCCTGCCTGTTATGACCTGCTAGGGCCCGCCTCAGCTGCGTGTCTGTTATTGGGCCACCAGATGTGGGTCGGCTACAGGCAGCTGCCCAGGAATTGTGGGCTCAGAAGGAACCGGACCCGGATTCAAAGTTTGGGCCCAAGGGCCACCCAGGTGGGCCACAGCGGGTGTGTGCATTTGTTCACTCTGCCATCCCAGCCTAGGTGCAGGGACTTCTATGGCCAGTTGCCATGGATGCCCGTTATCATGGCAGGGGGTGGGGGATGGGGCCAGCCAGCTTCTCATCACTTCCATTCCACCTTTCAGTAAGGCAAGGTGATCTGAATGGAATAAATGGAGAGCAGAAAGCTGTGTGGCATTGTTGGGGATTCTCCCTGTACAGCTAGCTCCTCTGAACATCAGAGTTTGCCATCAAGCAGTATCATAGATGCTTGTTCTCATTTCAGTCCCAAAAAAGGAAACTGTCACTTCTAACTATTTCAGAAAGTCAAGTCTCTAAAACCTGGGACTTCCATGAGCCCAGTTCCAACCCTGGAACAATGCATGACTTATTCTGGGTGGCCTCTGGCTCCTGATCATTTCCCAATAATTACTGATAATTGCTCCACTCAAAACAAAAATGAAACACAACAGACTCTTTCAAAGTCGTGGAAGCCAAGTTTGTCCAGAAGCAGGCCTTTACGCTTGGAGGTGAGAGGAAGTTTGCATGGAATTCTGGAGTCCTGATGGGTCGCTTTCTAACTGAGTTTGATAGAAATCAACAAGCAGAGGCAGGAGAGAAAAACCAAGGCCACGTTTGGAGGCAGCCCCCAGGCAACAAAGCTACATGCGGCCTTAGGTTTACTCAGTGGCTTTAGGAGCTGTCAGGGTTCTCTCTCGCCTGTTATCTTAATATACTGCAACAATGGCAATGATAAACACCATACGTTTAGTATAAACCCGGCGTTGCCTGTTTATAGAAAGTGTTTCTGTGGTCAGCTTATAAACTTCTTGGAGGGGCTGTCGCAAGGCTTTGTGCCAAAGAAAAAGGGAGCTGCATAAAACCTGCCAAGGTTCACTTATGTGGAGAGAAACGTCATCCTTTTGGAGTCACTTCAATGTAGCTTGAGTGTATACCCCCCTCTTCTGAGGATGCTTGGGAGAGAAATGGATAATAGATTTATTATTTGCAGGTATTATTCACACTGGGTGAAAATACACACATGCAGGTAACTCCGTTTGAACACTGCTTTAATGCCACTTTAACATTTGTGATGCATGTTGCAGGGCTGTATGGGTGCTCTATGCAGGCCTGCAATATGCATAAGCAGTGTTAAAGTGCATATCTGTTTTCCATTATGGGGTAGCCCCTTCCCACTCAATACCCTAATAATAGCTAGAGCTAGAGCTGAAATGAGTATCGGCTGCTATCCAGTATATCCGGCTGGATATCATAATATCCAGCGATATCTGGTAGCTGGTCAGATACTAAATGATATCCAGCTAGCATCTGGCAGATAATATATTCGGTTAAACTGGATTACCAATGACATGTTTACCAAATTATGATTTACTGATTACTATTTATCATAGTACCGTTTAAATACCATTTGTCCATTTTTACATCTCCCTCTCAACTTGATTTGGTTATGTGGTAATGCAGTAAACAGTAATTTGGGTAAACAGTAATATCTGGTATTCTGGTTTGGTGATTAACTTCAGCGGTAACAGTATAGTTACCACATAACTGCCAATACCAGATATTAACCTCAGATAATAAATTTGCTATCCATCTCAGCACTACCGACCGCTAAAAATGGTCTTCATATACCCAATTTTTTACAGATTCTGTTTTGGTTGTTTTGGTTTTTTCAGCATTTCTATTTTGGTTTTTCAGTCATTTCAATGGTTCAGTTCTGCAATTTTCAGCAAGTGTGTATCACAGTAGTGAGAATATTGCTTTAATGATGTAACCAAAATACAGAAATAACAGAATAACCAAATAACTGAACCACCCCACTCCCGCCAAGAAAACCGAAACTCGAAAGAATCCTACTGAAGACATGACATAATGAAAATGGATTGTGGTTATTATCTGCTTTGCCACTTTCACTTTGGGTAGGCTTGATACAGCAGGTTTGCTCATTTCAACTCCAATACCTGCTTTGCACCGTGCATAGAAAGGTGTCACCTAATGTGACGCTGACCTGGGTTGCCCGGTCTGGCTCACCTGAGCCAGTGCCAAACCCTGCGCATCTGTTCCGGGCCCACCNCTCATGGGGTGCATTTAGATGCACCCGAAGTAGCCAGCTGCCATAGGAATCACAGCTCGCATGGTCTTTTTGAAGCCACAGTTAGAAAACCGTGATATCGAGGCTTCCCAAATTCAACTTCAAAAAGACTGCACAAGCCACAATTCCTATGGCAGTTGGCTATTTGTGGTGTGTCTAAACACACCCCTCAGGGCTTTTGAGGAAGCGTGTTCTTCAACACATTGCATCTGGCTGCTCATATTAAAGCAGTTTAATACTCCAAAGTCCATGAACATAAATGAGACTGTGGGTGTCTTTAAGCCATAACATCAACAGGTGTCTGAATGTGTGTTTTGACCTTGATATGAACACTGGTTTGGCCCCGTGTTCACCACATGGTGCTGCTTAGACACACAGCCCATCTTGGGGCATATCGGTCTTTTGCTTGTCACCCGATCCCAGCACGCAAGCGCTGCTGCCTCTTTCCCCGTGTTGTACCTACTAACGCGCCACGAGATATCATTAGACACAACGTTGACCACATGTTCAGCCGGAAGACGCAAATTGTCCTTGTGATATAATGGTGTTCACATTGCGTGTTCAACGGGTGACCAAATTGGTGTTGGGATTGTGATGGTGCTTACACGCAACAGTCAAACACATGCTTAGGAGTTTTAGATACCCGATCTTTGTTATGTCTAAAGACATCCACTGTTTCTCACGATACAACTTCTCCTGTGTCTTTGTCTCCTGAAGTGATAGGAAACCAAAGGTAACGACTGTCGCAAAAGGAGAGAAAGAGTCAGACAGGTTGCCTTTGGTAGTCCATAAGGAGAAGAGGAGCAGAAACTGAAGTACTGGAGTCACTATTTGAATTGGGAATGCCAAACACAGGAGAAAGATATTCAAAGCAACAGGAAAGCTTATATATAAGCTTATATATATATAAACTATATATATATATATAGTTTTTACCGAGGATCCCATTACTCAACTTGGTTTACCGAGTAAAGTGAAAAATTGGTATGAGACTGCAAAGCACTTTCACCCTTCCCCAAAGTTGCTGAGAGTGCTGGAGAACGGCGGAATTATCACGGAGAGATTGTCACATAGCGTGCAGGCAGGGGAGAGAGCAAGAGCAGACACTGTTGGGCAGCGGGCACGGGGGCCACTGAAACAGCAAGCATTGTGACTTGCAGAGGAATGAGGGAACAGATGGTGGTGCCCCAACAAGGCTTCAACTTCTTGGAAGCAGAATATCAGGGAGATTGGCATGCAGCAGGCAGGTAAAAGATGGAGCATCGGGGTGGCGGGGGGTAGGGGGGGAGAACACGACTTATGCGAGAGTGAGAGAACATTTTCACATAGTGCAGACTAGTTTGTCCATCTGAACGCTGTCAACAGCACTTATTAGAAGACTAAGAGATAAGTACAGTTCTTATAAAACCCCAAGCACTTGGTTTTATAAGAACTGCACTTAAAGTAGTCTGCACTAATGTCCTTGTTTAGTAGGTTACAATTATTTTCCGAGTCATTACTCCACACTACATTGTCCGTCTAAAAGGCATCACTATGTTAATGCGGGACTAACAAACACCATGCTTATTTCAAACTAGTGCGCATTACTTTGGCTGTCTGGAAACTCCCAGAGACAATACAGAGTAGCAGCAGCAGCAGCAGCAATTTTCCAAATGAGCAGTAAGGCTTGCTTTGGAACTCCAAAGGGTAGCAGACAACACCCCAGGTGGCAGGATATGAGAGGGGAGGGGCAGGGGGTAATCAGCATTTGGGCAGGAGAGGAGGGAGGCATAAAAAGAGACCCAGCAGGAAGGAGGAGCAGCGAGATTGCCCCTGGAGTTGGCAGCATTCCCCTCTCTCCAACTCAAAGGGCAGCTCGGGAAATCCCAGCAACAGTAGATTGACTTTTAGGAACAGCAGCTGCTCCACTAACTGTTAAGGGACAGGGGTTGGAGTCCACAAAGGACCAATGCAGAGCTAGGAAGGGTAACAATTTGGCAAGGCAAACCTCTCGGCCATTCTCCGATATCAGGGAGACTTCATGCTCAGCATGAGAGCCAGACAAGCTAGCCTAAGAGAGCTTGTGGCTCATCACTGAGGTCAAGGGAAAGGAACAAGGAACCAGAGCTTAGAGGAACAAGAAGCTGGGGAACCAGAAGAACAGAGTCAGGGAAGGAGTACCAGGGAAAGACACAGGACTTAGCAGGACACAGGGATATTCCCCCCTCCACGATAGCCGCGGCGGGGGTTTGGCGCCGCCACCACCCCCCCACTCCCCTGAGCGGGGAAGGACGAGGGCACGGGCAGGGTTCTCCGGCCACTAGGCCATAGAGGAGGGAGCGGGCCCCAGTTGCAGAGCAACGGGGGCAAAACAGGCAAGCGCCCAGGACTCTCGCGAGAGCGGCGAGATCCCGGGCGCCATCTTAGGCTCCCTGCCTCTGGCGCGGCATTCGGTGCGGCCAGAGCCAGGAGCAAGACGTGCATGCACGAGCGGGTGGCCAGGTGCAGGCCACGCGACTCGTGCAAGTGCAAGAGGAGAAAGTTTCGGATGGTTGGTAGGAGGGGCGGCCAGTGCAGGGCAACGTAGGAGGCGCGCACACTGATGCCCCCCCCCTCCCAACCCCTCCACGTGAGTGTGGGTAACAGTAGGCCCATCGGGCCCAGATAGTGTGCCCGCACGGGCCCCCGCGGGAACAATAGCCTTAGTGGCTGGAGAGGCCCAGTGGGCCGGTGGGGCTGGAAGAGGGCCAACAGGCCTGTGGGTGTAAGGCCCGCCAGAGGCAGGGGCCGGGCGGTAGGGCCTATTAGGGATGGTTTTTTGGCAGGCCCCTCCAGAGTCTCTGCCCGGTGGAGAGACCCGCTAGGGCCTAGGTACATATAAAGAGGCCCAAGCTGGGATCTTGGTCAAGGGGCTCATGTGCATAGCCCCCCCCCCAGTTCTGGTACCGGGAGGCACAGGCCCATTGGGGTCATGTGTAGGGCATAGGCCAACCGGGCCCAAGTTGAGGAAAAGCCCGCAGGGGCTGCATTGTGGTGAAGGGCCTTCTGGGCCTGTTTAGGGTGAGAGGCCTGCTAGGGCTGGGTTGTGGCAATAGGCCCTCTAGGGCCTGTGCTGGGAGGCAAAGGCCCACTGGGGCCTGTGTTTAGGGGGGCGAAAGCCCTGCCAGGGCCTGCCTCCGGGTAAAGACCCACTAGCCTGTCCTGGGGTAAAAGGCCCAATAGGGCCCGCCTCCACGTAAAAGGCCACCAGGGCCCATGTACGAGTGCTTAAGTAGCAGGCCCAACAGGGATTACAGACAGAGACCGGGGGGATAAGTAGAGTAATTGCCTGGCTACCCTGGGCCTCAGAGGTGACTAACATGCCACCCAAAAAATGAGGGGCTAAAAAGAACCCCCCGCCAAAGAAAATGGGGGGCCAGGAAAAAAGGGAATGGGGCAAAGGGGCAAAGGAGGAAACATGGACAATCAGGCTGAAGTCCTGCGAGCGATGCAGGACCAGCTGGCTGCTTACCAGTCAAGGATAGAGGACCTGGAGAGTGCCCAGGAGAGAAGGGGAGCGTCTGAAGTAGCCTCGGAGAGCAATGCGGGCCTAAGGGACTCCGCCGTGGGTAGGGTTGATAGCCTCCCTGTGGCAAGGGGATCTACCCGCCTGGGGAGGCGCTGCACTGTTCCATCTCGCTACAGGGACGATGAACCAGGGCCTAGCAGGAGGCGAGAGGATTCACCACCCATAACCCAAGCCTGGGGCGAGCCCTCGAGGGAAGGAAGACAGGGCAGAGAGGACAGGTCGGAATGGGCACGCCAGACCCCCGGCGGTTCCGGAAGCTATATCGGAGACCAGAGGTGCAGGGGAGACCCGGTTCCGCGGACAGGTGAGGAGTGGGGTGACTCCTGGTGGGAAGAAGGGGCGGGGCAGTGTAACCCAGAGTACTATAGACCCCCCCCTCGATCTTAGCGTTGAAAGGGATGCACAGGAATGGGGATACGGGGGTGGTAGATGGCAGGGGGTGTGTGCTACCAGCACTGCGCCCAGGCATCCGCACTGAGCTCTCTGCGAAGGGTGCCCAGGTGGCCGGGATCAGGGTTGCGTGGCCGCAGCTCATGTGTGGGGAGCCCCTCAGTGCTGTGGATGTTCAACGGCCCACTGCTGTCCAAGTAGGGAGGCGGTGCGCCCCCTGTCGGGCGGTCACGCGGATGTGTCGGCCCCCCTGGGGGAGCACCTCCTTCAGGCGACCAAGGAAAAGATCTGGAGCGGTGAATATATAGACAGATTCGCCCTCCTTTTTAGTGACCCAATCCCAGATCCCAACGATAAAGAGGAGAAGAAGGAAAAAGAAAAGTTTAAAAGGCCGAAAGCAGAGAGGTCATGGTCCAATCGGACGGCGGCCTATACAATCTATATGGGAGTTACATTGGTCAAATTTCCAGACCGGGGACTGGAAATGCTCAAATACTCTGATATAGTGCGAAGGGCATTTGATACGGGGGGACCCGGAGCGTGGCTGCGCTACGACGAGTCATTTAGATGAAGGGCAACCAACAACCCTAGATTGAGGTGGGACGTGCACGCCCCCGACATTTGGCTAGAGTGCATCAGCTGCACCAGGTACACACCACGGTCGGATAGCGGGCATGTCCTTACTAGACCGGGGACCACGCAAGTGGGGTCACCAACTGGCCGGGCACGTCAGTCCCCAGCTGGACCGATGTGTTGGGACTTCAATGATGGAGGCAGGTGTTTTCGAGCCCAGTGCAGGTTTAGACATGCATGTACCCAGTGCGGTGGGGAGCATTCCGCATCAGCATGCTCCTGCTTCCGGCAATACGGAAATAGGATGCGAGGGTGGGCAGGCACCAAACAGGGGGCCCCAGGACAAGGCATGCCCCTGGCAATGGTGGGAAAGGGCCCCAACCCCAGTTCGGTATGAGGTGTTGGAGGCTGCCACCCAAGATTACCCCGATAGAGCAACTGCCCTGTATATTGTAGAAGGATTCCAACAGGGTTTCAGGATCCCGACGGTGGGCCCACGGTATCATCTGGGAGCGAGGAACTTGAAATCCGTTGTGGGGAAAGAGAAAATTGTGCAGCAAAAGATCGACAAAGAGGTGAAGGAAGGCAGTATACAAGACCCCTTTCAATCCTTGCCTATATCATCACTGCGGATATCCCCCCGGGTATCGTGCCAAAAAAGGCACTGGGTGAATTCCGCATGATTCACCACTTGTCCTACCCCAAGGGCGAGTCGGTGAATGATGCAATACCATTTGAACTCTGTTCGGTGCGGTACGCATCATTTGATTCGGCGGTCGAAATGGTGCGTGCCTGCGGAACATCTTCCCTCCTCGCGAAGTGTGACATCAAATCGGCATTCCGACTCCTGCCAGTGCACCCCGATGACTTCGAGTTGTTGGGCATGGAGTTTGGGGGCCGATTTTACTTCGACAAGGCAATGCCCATGGGATGTTCAATCTCATGCGCGGCCTTCGAGAAGTTTAGTACAATATTGGAGTGGATCACGCGACGCCGCACAAGCGGCAGGCGGATCACACATTATCTCGACGATTTCCTCTTCGCGGGAAGGGCAGGCACCCCTGAATGTGCGCAGGCAATGCTGGCATTTCAGGAAGTGGCAGCGGAGATAGGGGTACCTTTAGCGCAGGAAAAAACAGAAGGCCCAACAACTAAACTAACCTACCTGGGCATAGAGCTGGATATGAAAATGTCACTCTCCCGGCTCCCTGAGGACAAATTACGGATGCTCCGGGAGGCGGTGAGCAGTGTAGGGGGAGCAAAAAAGGTGACAGTTAGGGAATTGCAGTCACTCCTTGGCAGCCTCAATTTCGCCTGCTGAGTCATAGCACCAGGTCGAGCATTCATGTCCCGTCTATATGCCCTAGTGGAGAGCGACCGTCCCCCGCATCACCACATCAGGGTGACAGCGGAGATGCGGGAGGATTTGGCCGTTTGGGAATCTTTCCTGGCGCAATACAATGGGGTTAGTTTCTGGCGGCAGCGACTACTGTTGGAGGCGGAGCTCCAGATACAGTCAGACGCGGCAGGGGGGCATGGCTTTGGAGTTTACTTCAGAGGAAAGTGGTGTGCAGCCCCATGGCCGGCTGTATGGGTCGAACAAGGGATAACCCGGGACCTGACATTCCTGGAATTTTTTCCCATCGTAGTGGCGGTTGAGTTGTGGGTTGCTGAATTCGCCAATAAAAGGGTTTTATTTTGGTGCGACAACATGGCGGTCGTCCATGTTGTCAACAAGCTGTCGTCTAAATCGGAGAGGGTCATGAGGCTGGTGCGTGTCTTTGTTCTCAAATGTTTGAGAGCAAATGTTTTATTCATTGCCAAGCACGTGCCGGGGATTGCCAATGGCATCGCCGATGCCCTTTCTCGATTTCAGGCAGACCGATTCCGCCAGCTGGCCCCAGAGGCCAACGAGAAACCCGACACATTTCCAAGGGACATGTGGAGCCTTGGATTATAGAGCTTTACCAGGCAGTGCAGGGATCCCTCGCGCCCAGAACCAGACGTGCGTATGAGAAGGCGTTCAGCGAATTCCAGGAATTCAGGTGTCAAAAAGGATGGGACACATGTTTTCCCATAGCAGAGGGGTGCCTATTACAGTACGCCATGCAGTTGCGGGCTGACCGACTAGCCCCGGGCACGATTGCAGGTAGAATATCAGCCATCACATTTACAAGCCACCTAGCAGGCCACCCCTCACCTGATAACGGTTTCTGCATGAGCCGTTTGAAGGAGAGTTGGGCCCGACAAGCCCCCCTTCGGCAGGACACCCGGGCCCCAATCACGCCTCCAATCTTGATGGCCCTTACAGGTGAGCTGGAAAAGGTTTGTTTTTCTGATAGCGAATGCGACCTCTTTACCGCTGTATTTCACATTGCCTTGTTCGGAGCCTTCAGGATTGGAGAGATGGTTGTTGATTCCCAGAGGGACAAGCCAGGTCGAGCATTGCAGTTAAGGGACATTTCGTGGGATAGAAATACCCTCATCCTCCATCTGAGAAGGTCAAAGACCGACCAGAGGGGGAAAGGACGGTGGATTAGACTTTGCCCAGCCGGGGACCCCGTATCTGCCCCGTAGGGGCGATGTCAAGGTATTTGGGGTCTCGCCCAGGGGTTGGGGGACCACTTTTCACACATGATGATGGATCCCCACTGACACGTTACCAGTTTGGGGCGGTCCTTAGTAGATGTGTTAGGACAGCGGGGCTCGACCGAGGTAGCTACAGTGCCCATTCATTTAGAATAGGTGTGGCATCGGTGGCAGCAGACATGGGGTTGTCAGGTGAATGAATTCAGGCAATAGGGCGTTGGCGCTCGAATGCCTACTGATCCTATATAAGGGAAACGCGACCGCGGGTCTGCCGACCTGGGCCACAGCCGCAGTGAGTTACTAACCTTTATATCTTTTGCAGAAGTACCAGTGGGACAGGAACGGTGCGTTGTGTGGATCATCGGACACAGCATCGTCCACTGGGCAGGGAAGAAGGCCGCACGCAGCGGGTGGGGTACCCAGCTGGGCCTAAGTGAACGAGCACGTATTTTCTGGCTCGGTAGGAGGGGGATGCTATGGGAGCAACTCCTCCCCACATTAACAGGGGCGAAGGAAACATTCCCGCCCCCGGAGGTAATGGTGATACACCTCGGGGAGAATAACCTCCCCAGAGTAACTGGGTTGGGCCTAACAAAACAAGTAAAGTTAGATCTGAAGATAATACAGGATAGGTTCCCAGCCTGCACAATTGTCTGGTCAGAAATGCTCCCGAGGAGAGTTTGGAACACAGCGCTGCGCCCAGGTCGAGTCGACCGGGCCAGACGTAGGGCCAACGTGGAAATTGGTAATTGGCTGCTGCTCCGGGGAGGTCGGGTTATTAAACATGTGGACATGCGGTACGATAGGGATGAACTTTTCAGAGGTGACGGGGTTCACCTATCAGACATGGGATGTGATTTGTACCTCGGGGTCCTGAAACAACACTTGAGGCAGATAATCGGTGGTTTTCGTGTGGTGGCAAACCAGCCAAGCGAAGCTGGCGGTTTTGGTGGCAATGGGCAGAGGTAAGCCCAAGGTTGGAAGTTACAATGGTTCAAAGTTATAAGTTAGAATAGTATGGGTAGCAGCATCTCCTTTAGAGATGGGAAGGTCCATGGCATAGTCGCCACAGCGCGGCCCACTGTATGGCCAACCCGAAGGGAGAGATGGACGGCCGCACCCGCTGGGAGGAGCATCTGCCAAACAGCGGGTAACGGTGTTCTCAACCTTTGCTGAAATTAACCCCAGAGATGGGGCAGCCACGAACAACCCGCCCGGCCTGGGAAAACCCAGGGCACGAGGCAGGGCGTAAGTTAATAGTAAAGGAAGGAACAGGAGGTTACCCTCTCGATTTAATTAAGGAACAGGGGACAAGGCACGCACAGAATGCGGGGACCGAGAGGGGAGAAGAGGGAACCTCCTACAAAAGGGGTTGTTTAATTAGTCGTTAAGAAGTTTAGTAGAAATAAGGACCCCAGTTCAGGAAGGGGGGGGAGGGGAAAGGGTGACCCGTCTCCCCCCCCTTCCTGCTTGTTAATATTCAATAAAGAGTGCGGCCGTTTAATCCCATTGAACGTGTCCTCGTCTTATTTGGGGGGGGTGCCGACAAAGGATGATTAGCGATGGGTAACAAGAATGAGACACAGGATTTAACAGGACACAGGCTATAGATGAATTTGGGGATAAAAGGACAATGACCCAGAGCTTGACAAGACATAGCATGAAGGAAGAATAGGGTGTAATAGGGGAGAAAACACTGGAATTGACAAACACAGGTGGTAGAAGGATGGGGCAATGGGGAACCAGACACAAGGCTAGTGAGACAGAGTTTAGGAAGATAGCAGCAGTGAAGAACAGGGGCACACAGGCAACAAGGCACAAGGTGAGGAACTCAAGACATGAAGGCGGACAAAACCAACATGGAGAAGTGAGGGAGTGCAGAGGCTATATTCACTGCATGGAAGAGTATCAACAAACAAAATGGCAAGAGCAGAAGGGGGAAATGATACAAGGCAGGAGCCTAAAGGTGTACGGGAGACAAGATTATCACTGCTGGGTAGTAGTTAGGAGAACAAGGGTGCCACAAGTACAAGGGAAGATACAAAGCAAAAGCACACCCAGTGAGGGAAGGCTAGGGAACAATGAGAGAGGGAGGAGAAGTGCTTCACCACACAGAGGGAATCGGAGTGGCAAGCAAACCACAGCGAGGCAAAGTGCTACACAAACAAAAGAACAAGGAGGGGTGAACCGAATACTGAATAAGACTCACCAATACAACTGACACAGGGCTACAAGGAAGAACATTGACTGACACATGAACTGGAAGTGCACTCCGAGCCAGAGGAGAATGGTAACAGAAGTTCTGCCAACTTCCTACATTTCCCAGCATGCCTTATATAAAGGCTGGGAGCCAATCATGAAGTTGATGGGTGTGCCCACACCTTCCACCAGCTTCGGGAGGGAAAGAGAGATCAAGAGACACACATGGGGAAAAAACTGCTCCAGCACAAGCCAAGCAGTTGTGAAGGGTGAAGAACAGCTGTCAACCTGAGGCCATGGGTTCTAGGGATGGGCGAACAGAATGGAGATCGGAAATTCGGTTCGGTTCAGTTTGAAATTCAAGTTCGGAAATTCGGTTCAGTTCAGTTCAGTTTGAAATTCGAGTTCGGTTCGGAAGTTCAGTTCAGTCGACTGAACAGATCGAGTTTGGTCGAATTCCGAACTTCCGAACCAAGTTCAGTAATTCAAAACCCAGTTTTTTGGTGTGTGTTGCCACTAGGGATGAACAGAATGGAGTTTGGAAATTTGGTTCGGTTCGGTTTGAAATTCGAGTTCGGTTCAGAAGTTCAGTTCGGTCAACCGAACAGGCCGAGTTCGGTCCGAACTCCGAACTTCCGAACCGCGTTCGCCCATCCCTAATGGGTTCAGGGCTGACTACTGACACTAACTCAGCATCCAGTTTTGAGTGGTGGGGACTGACAATGTCCCCTGCTCGAGAAAATACCAGTTCGTTGGGCATATTGGTTGATGAGCAGGAGAGCAGTTCCTGGGCCACCTTGGTTAGTTTTGGAACGGAAGGGTGTTGGAGTGATTGGTTTCAGGAAGGGAACAAGAAACAGAAAGGGTTGGAGAAGTTTTTTTGCTAGATACGCCACCTGACAAGCAAGAGATTAACCCAGAACAAGTGCAAACAGGCTGGATGTGGCAATATAAAGCTTCCCCACTTGTCCTCCCAGAGCACCCGTGATTGGTTCTGGGAGGTTGGAAGTGTTGAGCAATTGCAGAGTGCCATGCCACTGTCTGGTTCTGGGAGGCTGAAAGCACTGAGCAATCACAGAGTGCCAGGTCACTGTCTGGGATGTGCTAGCAATGTCCATTCGCCCGCAGAGGTGTCAAATATGTCTCCTGGCTCTGTGGTGTCTGCTCCCTCCTTTCCTCCCTGAAGTTGATTACAAGTTTTTCCCTCCAAAATGACTGTTAGGAGGTTCGGGCAAAAAGAAAATAATAACAACAAAATAATAATAACAAACAACAACAAAAACAAAACTTTTGGGGTTTTTGTTATTTTTATTTTTTTTCATTTTCCTTACCATAAAAACGAAAATGGGATTTTTGTTTTTGTTATCATAAAAACAAAAATGAAATGCACACCCCTAGTTAATATGGTTAATTGGTTCCTGCCTTCAGCTCTAATTGGTGTGATGAGACTAATGTCACTAAAATAATTCTCCGTTATTGCTTGGCAGGGGATTAAATTGCCAAAAACCCGACGAAGGGGGGGGAGGGGACGTTTCTGTAAAACGATGATCCAGCTCTTAGTTGCTGTGAGGCAAAAGTATGACGCTATCCTATTGTCTAGGAGAATGGCAGTGACATCCTTCACTGTTTGGGGACAGAAAAGTCAGAACACCTTACTGCGTAAGAAGAGTTAGAAATGCTCTGTGCCTGCCTTTTATTGAATAGAATGGTTCACATATTGTGTATATATAATCTCCGGTTCTTCTGCCTCCCCCAGCCTACGTACACATGCAGACACAGAGCAACCCCCGGGATAAAATGCCAAAAGATCAGATTGAATCACTATTGTTCTTTTCTCACACAGTTCAACATTCTGACACATTGTAAACTCCACTGAACACGTGCCAAACCACAAAAATCTGCTTCTGCTGGAGTAGTGACATTTCGCTGTGAACTCTTTAACCATCTGCAACTCAAGGCTGGGAGAAGGGGTTGCAGAGTTGTTTCCTGACTTTTTATTTTTCTACATTACTTAGCCTAACTTCACTTGGCATCAGGCCTGCGCACAATTTGGGGGACAACCAGGAAGTTTGGCCTAGGCCTAGGCACGGCAGTCGGTAGGGGATGGGGAGGAGAAAGAGGGCTGGAAAGGCTGCCTTTTTTGTTCTTTTTAATAGATCAAAAATGACTTTTACGGTGGAGCTTGGCTTAAGAAATTGTCCCGGTCCTTAAAATGGTGGCGGGCAGCAAGAGCTTGACATTACTGTATGACCGTGATGGGAAATCTTTTTCCTCCCAGGGGTCCCTTTGAAAATGAGTACAAGCTCCAAGGGCTACACAGTAGTTGGGAACAAGGTGCTTGGTGCTTAATGGGTATGCTCAGGAAGAGGAGTGTCCAGGTCATGGGTCTATCTCCCATCCTTATGTGCATGCCCTAATCTCTGCTTTTGTGTTTGTCGGTAGGAACTGGATCTTGGGACCAGATGCAGGCACTGGAAATAGGCCAAATAAAGACTAGCTGTGGCAAGACCAGCCTTAGAATTTGTGGGGCGCAGGGTGAAGATAAAATGTGGGTTCCCTTGTGGCTCCACCCCTTTCCCTCAGGGCACTCTCCTTGGAGCCCTAGATGTGGTTGTGTTTGGGGCCCTGCTGGGAGGAAGCGGGCCCCCTCTCTGCCCTGGTGAATGGTAGAAGAGAAAAGCGTGGGGCCCGGGCCGGTCTCCCAGGTTGCACTGTGGTAAGACTGGCGTGCCCAGTCCTGTATGTTATGTATATTAGGATTGAGCAATATCAGATCCTGACATAGGACATAAGGTTTTATTTTTGTTTGCTTCTTTGTTTTGTAGAAGTGTTATTAAATTAAAGTTAATTATTATTATTCTTAATTATAATTATTTCTTTATTCATAGGCTGGTTTTATACGGACGCCCCCTCCCCCACACCGCCCCGGGTGTGCGGACGGGTGGGCAATGCAGGGGGGTGCCCATGTACATGCTGCGGTGGTGGGTGTAGGGATGGGTGTTCACCCGTGCAAACAGCACAGGCGGTGGGTGGGGGTGCGCGCGCGCTCCCGACGCACACCCATCTCTACCTAACACCCACCCATGGAGCCATCTGACAAAATGGAAGAGGCTCCATGGGTGGAGGTGGGTGTGTATCCGTGGGAAAGCGCACACCCCCACCTCCACCCACCGTGGCAACACACCCATCCTCCCACCCACCACTGCCCATGTAAGAAGGGCCATACAGAGACATAGGCCCTTTTCACACAGACACTCTAACACTGATAAAATGGGTGTTACATTTTATGATACTGTTGCAGGGCACCCACAGAGAACACCTGCAGCCCTGCAACCTGTCGAATAAAAGGTTAACACCCATTGTATCAGTGTTAGAGTGGCTGTGTGAAAAGGGCCATAGGCTTCTTTCAGACACTACAGGGGAGGGGCGGGAAATTTCACAATCGCTGCCGCAGCTCTCTACTTGCAAGGATTGGCACCCATCAGAATGCACTATTCCCTTTTAGGGCGTGAGAACACCTCCCTTGTAAAGGCTACACTTAGGGTACCGGTAATGCATGGGTGTTCCCACACCCTAAAAGGAAATTAGTGCGTTCTGACAGGCGCTAATCCTCACAATTAGAGAGCCACCTCAGCGATTGCAAAAATTCCCTCCCCTGTACCATCTGAAAGCATCTATAGTCCAATCCTTGTGCTCCTGTCATCAGCTAGGAGCACCTTCTTACAAATACCATCTGCCTGTTAAGTTCATATGATAAGATCATGCAGAGAGGTATTCTTAGATTCTTAGTGGCTGCCCTACTACTATAAGACTCTGTTCCTCTGGAGATTCATCAAAGCCCAAGCCTGAATATTTTCTAGAGGCAATGTAAGGCCTTTCTGTTTGGCCAAGCCTTTGGCAAGCAAGGATAGGGGGTAGGTGGGGTTTTTTGAGGATTTTTACATATCTTATGTATTTTTATTTTTATATGCTGTTACCTACTATGAGTTTTTGGGATAGGATGTGTTACAAATTCAAATAAATAAATATACACTAAGGCAAATTCTACAACCACTGGTGGTCTGGTTATTCACAAGGCTGCACAGATACACCTAGGAATAACATTTAGTCCCTTAATAACAAGTCAAGTGGGACTGTTTTAGGGTGTTTTCAGACAAGACACTACCCACCCACTGTACATGGGGCAACCCATAGGGCAACACTGCAGCCCTGCAACATGTATAGTGGGTCGGTAGCAGGTAGAGAGTGTGTTGACTGAAAATCCCCTTAGAAGATCTGAGAGCTCATTTGACCAATCAGAGAAGTCATTATGTGATACACACACACCCTCTCTTCTTTTCTGGTAGCAATTCCACATAAAAGTTAAGGCTTAGGACTTAGATCCCCCCCCCCCCCCAATGTTATTAGCTTTCTTTTAACCATAACTCATGGATGTAGCTACCATGAAGCAGGGGGACTGAAATGAGTCTGGACCTCAACCGGGAGGGACTCTAAGGAGACCTTCTGCTAGCTGCCTGAGCACTGCTAGAAAATTTGCAAAGGGCGTGGGGGAGGTGAGGGAGTGGGGTCAGGGCTTAATCTGGGGGGGCATCTCATCTCAGCAATTAAATTCAAGAGGAGGCTGGGCTGGCAAACATTCCCAATAAAAGTGTGCACCCCAAAATATGAAAGACTAAGAAACAATCAATAGTTGCCATTTCAGGGTTGGAATCAAAAGCCAAAAAACTTGGTTTATTTGGCTTTTATTAAGGACTTCCCTTCCCCACCATTGCTTCACTCCACCTGAGCAGGGCGGGGGAAGTGGTGACTGGGGGGTTGTAGTTGTGGTGGCAGCTTCCACCAATTTTGAGAGGGAGGAAAGTCTCCAACTTACACCTTTCTCCCCACCTCTCATTATGAATATTTTTTTAAAAACCCTAAATTTAAAGTGGATTGCCAGTCTAGGAGATGAGAAATGCCTTCTTTAATTTTAAGACAGAATGAATGAATACAATTTATTGTATCACTAATACACCATTACAAAGTACATTCTATACCAAGTTCCCATATCAAATAAACAAATGCTAAGACGCACAAATCAATTTTAAGACAGATGTGGGAAACCATTTCTGGGCCTCCATCCAGCTGAAGAGGCTCCCCATAACTTATATTCACTATGGTCCACAATTCATTTTCCAGTTGCTCACAGGTTGAAGGCAAGAAAGGGGGAAACCTCTTGGTGCTTCAATGCACTTTGGGCCAGGACCGTGCCTCTGCCTAGGGTTGCCACCCTGTCACGGGTTTGAGGGTCCAACACCCTACTTTCCTGGGTTGGGTGACTCAATTTCCCTCACTTGCAGCCCACCTGAACCAGTTCACTCTCTGGCTGGTCCGGTTCTGCAAAGGGGATAATCCTTTTGTCACCCAAACTCCCAGAGAACCTCCCGTTTACAAACCTCTCTCTAGGTTTGCAAGAGCTTGAAAACTCAAGGCACTCACTTGTGTTCCCATCGTAGACCATGGAACACTTCTTATCAAAGAATAAATGTTATTGATTACATAAGCCAAGATAATTTGACACACAGTGGCTAATAAAGTAAATAGTAAAATAACGCATTGCTATTCTATACTGGGGTGAATCCCTATGTAAATCTTACCCTATAGAAAGTCCATAAGCTTGAGGTTATTCTCAGCCAGGTGTAAGGGCTGGGCGCTTTGTTGGCAGAAAGCAAAGTCCTTTCTCTTAGTGCATAGTTCCAGCAGTCTGGCTGGCAGGCAAGCTACTGCCTCCAAGACTCAGCTCAGTCAGAGGTTGAATTGAAATTCCAATTCCAATTCCAATTGTCCTCAATGGCAAAGATGTTAGCTTAAATACCTTTGCTATCCCTTTGTGTGATTTTCCCGCCCTGGAGAAACACTGTGGTTCCAAGCACGTCTGTAGAAAGGTAAACAGGAAGATCCATTTGCAACTCAATTGGTTTCTGTCTGACTCTCTGTAGTCCATTTCCTGGAGTTTCGAGTTCTCAGTTTTACATTACATGATTACATGAAGCAAGTTTACAGTTCTCAGTTTTACATTACTTGATTACATGAAGCGAATTTTCAGTTCTTATCTTTAACATTATGTTTCTTCGTGATGCACCCTTCGAAGGTTTGATCCTGATACTGTCATAGGTCAAAATGGGAGTGTCGGGGTCAAAACCTTGAGATGCGGAAACCCTACCTCTGCATAGTGCTTCCTGCCTGGCCCTCTCTTGCTGCAGGACACTCCAGGCTGGGCCCCTCCCACAACAGTGTTTCCAGAGTGACTTAACCCCCCACTCATCGTAGAGCGCTCTATAGGGTGCAGGAGGTGGGCCCCAGCCCGGAGCACAGGCAAACACACACTCACTGGGTAAAAATAGATTTGACCATGACCTGTTTAGGCCCTCTGTGGCTTGTGGGCCAATGGAACGTCTGGTTTTATGCCACCAGATGTTGGTTAAAGATTGCCTTTGGCCGTGTTGGTGGCTAGCTTGGGCTCTGACTTGTGAAACCCCCAAACTCACAGCCTGACCTAAGGCCCGCCTGACTGAGCCAAAGCTGGCTACAGCAGGCTAGTAGCACATCTGTTGTGGCCCACCATGACACAGCCCAAATTGGGGCCCACCATAGCTGCCCATCATTGGTCTCCATGGCTGCCCATCGTGGCAGGGAATGGGGTGCTGCGAGCAGCGCAGAGGCAGGGCTGGCCGCCCACACATCTGTTGCAGCCTACCCCCTTCCCAGGCTGTGCAGGTGGTGAGCACATATAGTCAGTGCCCTGACATGGCCTGAACCGTGTGCCCCATGGATTTCTGTCCCGGCACACCGCCATCACATGTGTTTTACCCACTCACTCATGCTTCTTTACTAGTTCTGGAAACAACTCAAGTTATGTTCTGGAATATGTCAGCTTAGTATTTTGACTCTAGAAGAAAAAAGAAGACCACCTCCACATATCCACTTAGCAACATTCATTGCCATAACACAAGTCACAATAAATTCATTTGCCTTTAGTGTGGCCATAATATGGACTCAGATAGGAATTGAGCCATAATTGATATAGATTTATACCCTCAGAGATCGCTTATGCCGGAGGAGAGGACACATACAGGGCTTGTTTCCAACCAGATTGTTTTTGACTGAATGGTGGTGACGGTAATTCTTATGACTAATGCTGGTGATTGTCTTTATCTAGGCAATTAAAAGCCTCTTGTCTTTCCCAAGCTTCTACAGTTTGGAAGTGCCAGGAAATTCATCATATTTAAGGTACTGGCATCTTCTGGTGTTCCAGAGTAAAACAATAGGGAACAAACAGATTTAATCAAGGGATTCTATAACTCTATGATGCAACAAAGCAATGTTTCATCAACAATAATGTGCTTTAACAAGTAGGCATTAGTGCAAGCATGTTTACTCTCTCACCATCAGATACGTTACTTTTAGTATCCCAATGATAATATACTATTTTATTTATTTATTTATTTCATTGTATTTACATGCTGCCCCCCATGCCTACGGCATCTCGGGGCGGCTTCCAGCACAATTTAAAACAATTTTTAACATAAAAAATCTACAATAGCATAATTAAAAACAAATTTAAAACACTCCCCCCCCCCACCCTCTCCTCCGAAGGCCTGGGCGAACAGCCAAGTCTTACAGATATACTAGCACTATATGTACAGCTATACAATTAAAGTTAAAATACAGATCGTTCTAAGGGTGTTAATATTAACGCATTCTCATTATCCATGACGTTTTCTGTATGCTCAATACAGCGTTCACTCAAAAGCACTACTAGAATAACAGAGAAAGCAAAAGATGTTCTGATTAAGGGGGAAATATATAATCTTCGGGAGAGCCTGCTGTATGTGGTAGATCAGAATCAGATCGGTGCTATGGCTAAAAATTCATTCCCTAGCCTTTCATGTGCCTCATAATTGTATCAAGGGTCAGAGACTAGAAAAGGAGCAATAATGATCCAGAAAGAAAGGAACTCAACAGGAGATAAATCAAGGTCACACACTTTCATAAAGCAATGCTTGTATGACAGCTCAAAATGTAACTTTTCCCATAACCTATGCTGCGGGTTCCTATCCTTTTCATTTGGGCTCATCAGCAACTTGTGGCATTCAAGTAACTTACTCAATCAGCGTCTGTTGATGAGAATAGTGTGTTGTTATGGAGTGATTTCGAACATAGCTCTTTTGTTCCCACAGCCACTGCCTCCCTGCTTTTGAATATTTACTACTACTACTACAATTCCTAAATTAGATTTTTCCCATCTAATTTTCTTTCCCTCCGTGTTCCCTTTCCCATGCCCCGAGTCTTCATCTGCTACTTTCTAATTTTGAAGCAGGGCAGACAAGGTGCCCCATAGAGAACAGATGGCATTCTGCAATCTGCCGGTAAGGACCATGCCTGCAATAGATTTCATCTTCAGGACCCACACAGAGGTAATTAATTAATAAATAAATAAATAAATAAATAAATAAATAGCACTCCATGGATCCAGCTATGGGTCCCTACAACCTTCATGGGTCTCTATAAACTTCTAGTAGCACCAGTTTGACATAAGATGATAAACGCACAAATAATCCCTAAGAATGACAAGAATGAAACCCATGAAGTTTGTATTCTGTGACCTGGTATCAGTATCAGTTAAATTGCTTTAGACAAAATCTTGTATCTTACTGCTGTATCTTGGTTTTTATATGTCCACACTGTGTAATAGGACAGAGAGCATCAGATTGTGATTTAAACATATGAGACAAAATCAGTTACTATGAGAAGAAATCAATCATCCTCATCTTCAGTAAAATGAGTTGGTTTAGAGCTTAAATGGGTACCTGATTTATTACTGTGAGCAATAACCACAATTTCTGATACTGTGTCGGGTACCCGAAAGGGCTGCTCAGGTGACGACTGGGTACCAGATTACTTGGAAAATTGGGGATTTTCAATACCAGTTTACTGATTACCAACGGGTAAATTAGTTTGGGAAAATAGTGGAAAATGGGACAGAAACTCAAACAATCAGAACCAGAAGTTGATAATCCGGGACCAAAAGTTGGAAGATTGGGTCATCAAGTAACCCAATGGGCACTAATGGGGTACCAATGGTGGCGGGTCAGGTTGCATACCAGAAATTTGATGGGGTTACCCGTTTTGTGGGTATTTGTTTCAGCTGTATTCAATGTCTGCACCTGGAATGCACTGCTATCAGTTCCCCATATGTTCTGCACCAAAACAGGGTCATATTCTGCAAGCAGAAACTACAAATCTGTGTGCAGAAATGTGCAATTTTTTAAAACTTGTACAAATCCGTTCACAGAATTTGGGTTGCATTGAAATTTTTGGCACAGAATAGAAGAGAGTGGTGACTAGCAATGTCCAGGAAAGGCAGGAAAAGGGCTATGGCACTGGGCCTTGGTAGGTCTGCTTAGTGGGAAAGGGTCTCTGGACCATGGTAGGTTGCTGGAAAAAAGGGAAAGGGGCAGGATTGGGTGGAGGTTACTGCTGGCTAGATTATAGTGTATTAGACGAAAATTCAATAAATTGGACAAACCATATCTTGGGCAAGAATATACTGCATATGCTGTAAAACAGGATGATGCACATACACACACATGTGATTTGCCTTGTTTCATTGTTTTCCCTTAATCTAAAATAAAATTGATTCGGACCAAATGTGTCTGGTTTCTTTTTGTGTCTGGAAGACATACCAGGAATTCTGCGGGTGAGGATGGAATTGTAAAACAACAATGAAGTTAGACGTTCTACAATCTGCCAGTAAACTTATGGGGTTTATTATTTTTAAAAAATGAGGGATTCCAGTTGAATGCAAGGAGGAAGAATATGAAGTATATGTAAGAGAGCTCAGATGTATTTCATGCAAATGCTATGGAAGAAAAGGAGAGAAACCACATGATTTCTAACTCTAGTGGGAAGAGTGATATCTGCAGCGCTTTTCATGGGAAATGGAATACAAGTACTTAGGGAGTGGTTAAATGGTACTATATACTAGGAAATAAATGTTCAGCTGAAAAGTATATCTCCATTCAAGAAATCAAAGGGACAGAGAAAATCTCTTTGTATTTCTAACCTATCAAAATAAGATTTGCATTATTTGCTTTTTAGGCAAATTTCTGTAAGAACCCTTTCGACACTGTTTGGCTTTGAGATAAAGAAACCTGAATTAAGAGAGAAGCAAAGGAGCTAACGGTGGGATGAGTTTTGAATCCAGCTAAAGGTCCAACTGGCCAAATGTGGATACAAGACCCCAGTTCAGATGAGAAAGGAAATGAAAATGCTGGGTTACATTTGTGAAACCTGCTTGAAAGCCCAAAGGAGTTGATACAGCAATGAGGACTCAGATAATCCAGCCACAATCTAGTCCCCTCGACCATGCCACATACTTTAGCAGCTGGGGCTAGAAGCATGAGAAACCCTCTAAATTGGTTGCAGAGAAAATGTTTGCCAGTGGTGCAATGCAAAGCTTCCCTAATCCATGGATAGTAGGGGTGTGCAGCAGGCACATCCTTCATTTTCAATTTTGTTTTTATTTTTATTTTCATTTGCAAAAAAACCCCTTCATTTTTGTAAGGTTTCATAAGCAAAAATATTTTGTTTTTTCATTGTTTAGAAAATAATTTTAAAAATCTCTGCACATGTGCAAAATGGCCACCGGCCTTTCTGTGCATGCACAGCCCTTTTCCAAAATGGCACCCATATTGCAGAGTTTGGTCTGAGCATGTGTAAAATTTCCACCACGCACGTGCAGACTGGCTGCCCTTTTCCAAAACAGAGCTAACACTGCCAGGGCCATTTTGGGAAAGGACATCACTGTGCAGAATGGCCCAGCAGCCATTTTGTCCATGCACAGTGTTTTCCTATTTTTATTTTTTTTATATAATGAAAATGGATACTTTTTTTCTTTGTTTTCATCTATTTCCGTTACCCTGGCCTATCGTTTTTGTATTTTCATTATCAAAATGAATGAATCTTCATTCATTTTTGTAATTAAAAATAGAAAAGTGAATTGCACACCCCCAACAGATAGAATTGTTAATTAATAATGATTAATTAATCATTATTAATGATTAATGATTAATATAGTACCAGCAATGTGCCTGAAATGGAACAGTTATGATAAGAGACAGGTCCCTGCTCCAAGAAGCTTACAATTGAGAATGAAGGGAACAGATGACAAAGGATAGGGGCACGTAGGAAAGCTGAGGTGGAATGCACAAAGAAAGATATCTAAATGATCTTTGAGGTCCCTTCCAATCCTACAAATCTATAATTCTATCATTCTTAGGGCAACCTTGTGCTTGGTGCAACATGGCCTCATTGCTGCTGTGCCATAAACCCCCACTTATTTTCCTCACGATGTATTAAATAGACCTTATTCAATTTGCAAATCAAATTTGAAAATATATTTTCATTAACAAATACTTCAGACTGCAGCTGATGCAGAATGCGGCAGCCTGTCTTTGGTGGGCTTGGTCCCCTGGGACCATATTACAACGGTTCTCCATTCTCTGCACTGACTGCCTGTAGTCTTCCTGGCCCAATTCAAGATGTTGGTGCTTGCCTATAAAGCCCTAAATGGTCTAGGTCCTACCTATCTGCACGACCGCCTCACCCCTCGGATCTTCACTCATCTGGGGGTGCCCTCCTT
This sequence comes from Sphenodon punctatus, assembly GCA_003113815.1. Taxonomy (NCBI): domain Eukaryota; kingdom Metazoa; phylum Chordata; class Lepidosauria; order Sphenodontia; family Sphenodontidae; genus Sphenodon; species Sphenodon punctatus. The sequence continues at coordinate 166,136 of QEPC01001788.1, forward strand.
GAGGTTTCCCAAGACTTTTAGGGGGTCACGATGGATAAGGTGTTTTTGGTGACCACACCACAGCTGTGGAACTCCCTTCTGGTGGAGGCCCGATTGGCCCTGGATCTCCCCTCTTTTTGATGCAGCTGTAAGGCCTGACTGTTTCACCTGGCATTTGGCAGGGGAGATGGGTGAAGGGTGGGGGGAATGGACTGGGGCGGAAGGAAACTTTTTAATCCTCCTTGTTATAAGTTGTTTTATATGTTTTAATGTTTTAATGTTTATTTGCTTACTGTAAGCCACTCCAATAGGGATGTGCGAACGCGGTTCGGGCGTTCGGTGTTTGGCCCGAACTCGGCCCATTCGGACGGCCAAACCGAACAGCCAAACTGAACGCGAAAGCAGCCAAATAGTTCGGCCGCGTTCAGGCGGGAAAAATGTGACTGGAAGGTCCAGGGAGGGGGGGCAGCTGAGGAGCAGACTTCCTGGTGGCAGGGGTGGAGAGGCTTGGACTAGCAGTCAGCCTGTCCAATCACCATCCCTCTTTTCCTCAGGCCACTGGCTTCGCAGTCTGCGATTGGCATGGGGCTAGGCTGCACAGAGCCAATGGGGCTTGTGGTAAGGCAGGCACAGCAAGTAACAAAAGCCATTGCCCTCCCGCCCTTCCAATTCCTTCTGAGCTAGTCACTGATCCTGTCAGCAGGCGTTTTCAGAACTCTCCCTGTCCCAGCAGTTTCATTTATTTAGAATTGATTAGATAGATTTAGGTGTTATTTTTATCTTTTACCCCTCCCCGTGTTCTTTCTCTCTACCCTCCATTGAATCCTTCCCTCCTCCCACTATATATTCCATCCCTGATTTCCTTCCCCTGGTTTTGGATTTATTTAGAGTAGCATTAGATTGATTTAGGTTTCATTTCAGTTTTGTACCCCTCCCTGTTTTGTTTGTTGTGAGCTGTCTATGTTTCCCGCCCCCACACTCCTGTGTGGGTGGGTGTGGGTAGATAGATAGATAGATAGATAGATAGATAGATAGATAGATATAGGGGTTGGCTTAGTTATAGAGATAGATAGAGATAGTGTGCACTAGTGATTCAGTTTTAATATTTGATAGTGTGTTTATATATATATTATATAATATTAGATTACAAATTTGAATAAATAAATAATATATATATTAAAAAATTCCAAGTGCATTCTTTGGGTTGGAAGACATGGAGAAGGGAAGCAGGAGAGACCAGTCTGGGGCATGTGGCAGAGGTGGTAGGGGCCGTGCCAGAGGAGTAGCAGCAGCCAGAGCCCATCACCACGCCCCAAACTCCACAGGCCTGATTTTGGCAGTCAGGCTTCCGAGGCTCCCAGCAAGGGCACTAGGGGGGTTGTTCGGTGGCGCCACCTGCCAGCGTCCTCCACCGCCACCCAGGGCACTGGAAGGCCTGCAGTACAGGAGGCTGCGGCTGTCTCTGCTGCAGCTGCAGGAGCAGGTGCAGGTGCTTCAGGGGCAGGGTCTGAAGTTCACCATGGGCCACTATCACCCCTCATTATTGAGGCAATCCCCAGCAGTCCAGGGCTGGTGAATCCCACCCTGGCTGCTAGAGGCAGAACCCAATCCCTGGGCAATAGCAGTAGGGAGAGGAGCATCAGCAGCTATAGGGGGCACAGGGAGAGTGGCAGCAGCATGGTGGGCAGTCAGTCAGCCTCAGGGTCCCAGTACTCCACTTAGCGGGAGATCACTGTGATTGGGGACAGTGAGGCAGACACTAGTCCTGCAGAGGAGATGTCTGGTGCTGAGGCGATGGCTGTCCCTCCGAGAGCTGTGTCGCCACCATATTATGCCCCTCCCAGCAGCGCTGGCAGCGGTGCATCACTCGGTGCAGGCCAGAAGGCAGGAGGGGGCAAAAAATCCTCCATCTGGGCGCGTTTTAAGTTGGTGCAGGTGGATGATCCCAGGGAGGTGCAGTGCACTTTGTGCGAGAAGGTGGTGAAACATGGGCAGGTGCTCACCAACCTTGGCACAACTGCCATGGTGAGGCACCTGAGGGGATGCCACAGCGCTGTGCTGCTAAGTGGGCAGGCAGGGGCAGTGGATGCCAGTGGGTTCCCAACTGCAGCAGCCAGTTGTCCGCCTCCATCAGTGGGCAAGCATCCTGCTCAAACACTAACAGCTGCCTCTAGCAGCAGGAGTGGTATCGCTGCTAGGAGGGGGAGCAGCAGGAGCAGCTTCAGTCCATCATGGAGGAGCTGGGGTGGGGGCAACTGCCAAGTCCATTGGCAGCTGCAGGACGTGGAGGGCAGCATGTTGGGGGAAATGATCACCTTGGATGGACAGCCCTTCTCAGTGGTCAGGGACATGGGGTTCAGGTGCCTGATTGGCTTTCTAGTCCCCCAGTTTAAGCTGCCATCGTCCACCACCCTGAGTCGGCAGGTGGTGCCAGCCTTGTACCGGGCTTTAAAGGAATGGCTGAGGGAGCAGCTGGCAGGAGCTGGGGGTGCCACCATCCACTTCACCACAGACCTGTGGTCAAGCAGGAACGTTGAGCATGCCTACCTGGCAGTGATGGCACACTGGTGACAGGACCCAGAGGCAGCATTTGGCAGTGGCAGGAGGGTTCCTGAAGCAGGGTATAGGTTGGCCCTGCTTCAAGTGGAAGTCATGGATGGCCCCCACATGTCTCGGGATATTGAGGCAGCCCTGACGGCCATGGTGAGGGAGTAGGTCATGCCTGGTGCGCCCTTCACCAAGGGATGTGTGGTGACCGCTAACATGGCCAGCATACTGAGGGCAGTCTGCGAGGAGGGCTTCACCAGCATCCTTTGCACCGCACACAACCTTCACCTGGTGGTCAGGGATGCTCTGGGCTTGGGGGCGAAGGGGATTGGGTCAGGCACCCTTAGCTCCCTGATCGAGTGAGGGAGGAAGTTCATCGGTTTCTTTAACCGGAGCATGAAGTGCACAACCTCCTCCGGGCAAAGCAGGCCGAGCAAGGCTCCCCAGTGCACCAGCTGGTGCAGGATGTGTCCACCAGGTGGAATTTGACGTTCCTGATGCTCTAGTGGCTTCTTGAGCAGAAAACCGCCTTGCATCAGGTGCAACTGATGACAGACAGCAGGGCACCTCCAGGGTACAATGGGGTGGAATGGGAGATCCTGGCACACACGGTCTTTGTTTTGAGACCATTCCTGGCTGTGACAGAGACCATGAGCTCTTCCATGGCCGCCATCAGCCAGGTGACCCCTCTAGTCCAGAGTCTCCTCAGGAGGCTGGAGGAAATTCTCCAGAGGTGGGATTGTGGCCCTCAGGGCAGGAAGCTGGCGGATGAGGCGGTTGCCCTGGGTGGCAGCTGAAGGCAGGGCTGAAGGTGCGGTTTGACGAGCTCCTGAAGCAGGCAGAATACATGTTGGCAACCATGCTGGACCCCAGGGTCAAAGGTAGCGTGGCACGCCAGAGAGCACTCTAGGGGCACTGAAGGGTGAGCTGGTGGAGAGGGTCCAGCAGGCAGAGCGGGCTCTGGAGAGTGTGTGGTGGTAGCAGCAGCAGCAGCAGCAGCAGCACACCCCTGGGGATGGTGGGAGTGGGAGCAGCCACCCCTTTCAGCCGGTGGGGTCTATCCCTGCCCCCAGCCCTAGTGGTAGCAGCACCAGCAGCAGGCTGAACATCAGCAGCACCCCTGTTGCCAGCAACAGCAGCTCCTATGTGCTGACACTCTGGGAAGCATGGACTCTTGCACAGCAGGGCAAGCAGCGTGGCTGAGGGCAGTGGTGGAGGTGGTGCCCAGGCAGAGTTACCTGAGGGAGTATGATGGCACCTCAGCAGCAGTGGAGACCTACCTGGATGAGGAGCCGTACATAGACCCCAGCAGCCGTCCCTTGGCCTACTGGGCCAGCAAAACCAATGTGTGGCCGGCCCTGTCCAAAGTGGCCAAGGGTCTCTTGTTCTGCCCACCAACCAGTGTCCCCAGCGAGCAGGTGTTCTCCATGGTAGGGGACATTTACTCGCCGCACCGCCTGAGACTGGGGGCCAAGTTGGTGGAGCAGTTGCTTTTTATAAAGGTCAACCTTTTGCTGCTGGGATTCCCCGAGCTGCCCCTGGACATGGATTGATGGTGCAGTTTCACACGCCATCCCATGCCAGGGCCAGTCTTGGGATGGGGCTCCTCCTCAATCTGGGCTGCTGATGCTGTGCTGAGGTGCTGTCCCTCCTTCTCAATGTCCAGCGCCCGCCCTGCCTCTCTCTATGTCTCTGACTAGATGGCCTCAGATGGCCTATCTGACTGACCTCATGATGCAGGGTGGCATTGGGAAACTGTAAGCCTGCCAGCCAGCCTCTGGCTAGATGATCTCAGCCCACCTGTTTTGCACTGCACAGTCTTTGCCAGCGTATCTGAGTGCCCTGCCAAGGTCGCAGCCTGCCTTCCCTACTGCCTCTCATGCCACGCTGCCTTTCTGCCCACCCTGGTTGCCAAGCTCAAACCCTGCCTCAGTCTGCCTGTCTTCTGCTCATGCCATGCTGCCTGTCTGCCCATCCTGGTTGAAAAGCTCAAAGTCTGCTTCAGCCTGCCTGCCTCTCATGTCAAGGTGCCTGTCTGCCTGCCCTGGCAACCCTGGGTGATGTGCCCCACTGGCCTGGTAATCCCGCTGCTGCTGTCTGCTGGTCCATGGGTGCTCTGCCATGGCAATCCAATGTCTGCTGCTGCTGCTGCTGCTGCTGCTGCCAATGCCACCTCTGCTGTGCCATGAGTTCTGAGACCGGTCAATCCAATGTCTGCTTCTGTTGCTGGTACTGCACGTCAGTCATTTGCTCCTCATTCTTGTAGATGGCCAAAGCTCGGATGAGTGCGCCGGCGGCCAGGGGCTGGGTTGCCACGTGATTCGGCACTGGGCAAGACTTGACCAATTGTCAGAATAGTTTGTTGAGATCCTTAGAGTAGGATGCAAGCCTGCAACACCCGTCCGAGAAGGGGTGGCCACCACCGAGCCCTGGCCGGGCCTCTGCCGTAGCTGCACAAAAGCCAGCAGGCCTGGAACACCCGGCCAAGTAGGGGTGCCAGCCACTCCAGCCCCTGGATCCACCATCAGGGTTCTGGGGCTGTTATTCCACTCACAGAGAGTCATCATTCCACCTCATCAGGTAACAGTCACTCCAGCACCAGGAACCACTGTCAGGGTTCTGGGGCCTACTTTCCAGGCAGGGAGGGCTGTCCATCCAGTTCATCCAGAAGCTGCCACTCCAGCCCCAGGACCCACCCTCAGGGTTTATTTATTTATTTTTATTTAATATATTTATATACATTATATATATATATATATATATATATATATATATATATATATATATATATATAGGGAGGGCTGTTCATCCACGTCATCCAGAAGCTGCCACTCCTGTCCCAGGACCCACTGTCAGGGTTCTGGGGCTGTCATTCTNATATATTTATATATATTATATATATATATATATATATATATATATATATATATATATATATATATATATATATATAGGGAGGGCTGTTCATCCACGTCATCCAGAAGCTGCCACTCCTGTCCCAGGACCCACTGTCAGGGTTCTGGGGCTGTCATTCTGCTCACAAACAGCCACTCTAGTCCCAGGACCCAGCCTCAGGGTTTATTTATTTATTTATTTGTATTTATTGGCTGTCCCCTCATGCCTACAGCATCCCAGGGTGGCTCACAGAAGATAAAACAATACTAAAATACATAAAATATCAACAGTGTAAACAATTAAAACTACACACCCCCACCCCAAAATTTCCCCCTCTCCCTACCCTCCCCTCCCACCCTCCCCTCCGAAGGCCTGGGCAAACAGCCAGGTCTTACAGGCTCAGAGAAAATCCATCAGGCCCGGGGCCAGGTGAGCTTCCTCCAGGAGGGAGTTCCAAAGCTGCAGCCCGTCCACCAAGAATGCCCTCTCCATCGTGGCCCTCCATTTAACACGAGGGACCTCCAGGAAGGCACCCCCAGCAGACTTCAGGGGCCGCCATGGGGCATGGAAGGCGAGGTGGTCCCCAAGGTATGAGGGGCTCAGACTGTATAGGACTTTATAGACCAACACCAGCACTTTGAACCTGACTTGGTACATTATAGGCAGTCAGTGCAGAGCGTGGAGCACAGGTGTAATATGCTCCCATCGCCTCATCCCTATAAGGAGATGGGCCGCTGCATTCTGTACCAGCTGCAGCCTCCAAACCAGAATCAAGGGAAGCCCCACGTAGAGCGCATTGCAGTAGTCTAGCCTCGAGGTGATGAAGGCGTGAATAAGAGTGGCCAGGTCGGACCCGGAGATGTATGGGCTCAGCTTCCTCACCAGATAGAGCTGGTGAAAGGCGGCTTTAGCCACTGCCTCCACCTGCCAATCCAGATGGAGGCCCAGATCCAAAACCATCCCCAGACTCTGAACCTGCTGGACTATGGGAAGGCAGAACCCCCCACTAGAGAGGTCAGCACCTCCCTCACCCTACCTACCACCATCACCTCTGTCTTATCAGGATTGAGCTTCAGTCTGCTCTGCCACATCCAATCCGCCACAGCCTCCAAACATTGGTAAAGCAACGAGACAGTGGGACCTGGGTCGGTCAAAAATGAGAGGTAAAGCTGATATTGGTGACATCGCACCCCGAACCCTCTCACAATTTCCCCCAGGGGCTGCATATACACATTAAACAAAAGCAGAGACAGAATCGAACCCTGTGGAATACCGCAGGTCAAGGCCCAGGGGCTCAATGTTTCAGCTCCCAGCACCACCCGCTGGCTTCTCCCTGAGAGGAATGAACGGAACCACCCAAAGACAGTCCCATCCAGGCCCCACAGGTCTTGCAGACATCTCAACAGCAGCCCATGGTCCACAGTATCAAAAGCGGCCGAGAGGTCTAGCACGATCAAGAATGTAGAACATCCTGCATCCATCTCCTGGCGGAGATCGTCCACCAAAGCCACAAGGGTTCTGGGGCCTACGTTCCAGGCAGAGAAGGCTGTCCATCCACATCATCCAGAAGCTTCCACTCCAGCCCCAGGACCCACCGTCAGGGTTCTGGGGCCATCATTCAGCTTACAGGGAGCTGTCATCCTACTGTATCAAGAAGCAGCCACTCCAGCCCCAGGACCCACCCTCAGGGTTCTGGGGCCTACATTATAGGCATGGGGATCTGTCCATCCACATCATCTAGAAGCTGCCACTCTAGTCCCAGGACCCACCATCAGGGTTCTGGGGCCATCATTCCGCTCACTGAGAGATGTCATTCCACGGCATCAAGGAACAGCCAGCCACTCCAGCCCCAGGACCCACCATCAGGGTTCTGGGGCCTACATTACAGGCAAGGAGGGTTGTCATTCCACTTCATCCAGAAGATGCCACTCCTGTCCCAGGACCCACCATCAGGGTTCTGGGACCGTCATTCCTACCTAAGGTAATATAAGTAAGACAGTTGTGAGAATGTGGCCTTTTTTACATGGGCCTCTCCCACCTATGAACACGCAGATTTTATCTGCGTGTTCATGGGTGGGGGAGCTCCGTGTGAACAATGTGGTGCATGCGCCTATGGTGTGTGGGAGTGCATTCACGCCTGTTTAACACGCATCCTCACTCACCCCCAACTTGTCCCCATGCACAGAGCAACTGGGGGAAATGGGTGTGGGTGTGGATGAGTGGTGGGGTGAGTGGGGATGTGTGTGCGGCCGTGTGCATGCCCCATCCATGCACCGGCATGCTCACGGACCCACCACCCGGCGTAGCCATGTAAAAAGGGCCTGTGAGGAGCCACTTGAAGAAGAACAGAAGGTTGCTACCTTGTAAACAAGGTTCTTTGAGATGGCGCCAAACATTGTCACAACACCCACCTTTCCAGCCCCGCATGGAATTTTTTTCTTATATGCCTAGAAGGGTTGGAAGGAATGGTCATTCTGATGGGGAGAGTGCTTTTGTACTAGAGGAGCTCGAGATAATCATGTGGTCTATTATTTGAATAGGGTGAGCATGCACAACCCAGTTGTGAGAATGTTGGGAGCCATCTTGAAGAACCTTCTTTACAAGGTAACAACCTTCTAATCACTCACATGGGGAGGAATTGTTTGTAAACAAACCGCTTTATCTACCAGTCATATCAGCAGCAACTGCTGCTGCAGTGCTACTAGGAGGGAGAGGCAGGTGAGGGATGGGGACCAGAGCCAGGAAGGGGAGGCAGAAGAACTTATTGGGGGAGAAGCTGGCTGCAGCCTGCCTCCCAGGCAGGCAAGCGCGGGACCCCTGCTGGCTGCGAGGCCATGTGCAGCTGCACATGTGGCACATGCCTGGGACCGGCCCTGTCCCAGGGGCCAAGCGCCGAGCCTGCCTGCCCGGGCCACCCGAGGTGCCAAGCGCCAAGCCTTCCCGGTCTCTGCTGCTGCTGCTTCTGGGTCTCCAACAGCCTGCCATGCCACCACAGACACCCCTGGCAGGGTCCCTGAAACGCCCCAAACCTCCTGGCGGGACCGAATTCTGCCGGACCGAACCCCTGAACCCAAACTAGGCTTTCGGGCCAAACGGCCAAACATCCAAACCCCATTCTGTTCGCGTATCCCTATGTCCTGAGCTGCTGTGTCAGGAGGGGTGGGGTATCAATTTTTTAAATAAATAAATAAATAAATAAATATTTAATTTCAGCAAATTCATATGAACTTTGCATTTCTTGAGTTTTATAAGTCCAATTGTTAATAAAGACAATGTTCAAGTTTGTTTGATTCGTAACCAGTTAAATTTATTAAAGGGTTAATGTATTTAGCAAATTTTCAAGTGTTAGTATTCAAATATTCACATAAAAAAGTAACAATGCCCTTGAAAGTATTATTGTTGTACGAGCACATACAAAAAGATGGTGAAAGCTTATGCTCCAGGAAAAAGTCAAAGACGCAAGAGGGATACAACAAAGGATCAGGGAAACACCTGGGGAAAAATGAGGTAATTGTCATTAACATTTGTGTAGATGACTCTGATGAAGGACAGTATGGTAGCTTGGGTTATGAGTGCTCCTCCAACAATGTCAGTATAAAATACATATTCAAATAAATCTGTGATTCTTCTCACAAGCATCTCAAGAAAAACTGTACAAAACATATGTAAATGTTTATAAATGTTCTCCATCCACATCACAGAAAGTAGAAGTATAAGCTTCTACATACAGACCTATCAATGTTTCTCCAGCTCTGATAAGAAGGATAGGACCAGTGAGTACTGTTAATGTTCATTCATTTAATGTCTTCTTGAAGTGGCAGTTTTACAACTGTGGCTCGGCAGTAGCAGGAGCATCTGAACGGCACTGGTTTACTGGATCCCTCGCAGTCTGGCTTTCATCCGGCTTACGGCACCGAGACTGCATTAGTGGCTTTGGTCGACGACCTTCGCTGAGAGTTGAATCAGGGTAGAGAGCAACCCTGCTAATTCTATTAGATCTGTCAGCTGATTTTGATACTGTTGACCATGAGATGGTGGTGACCCATTTGCGACACTATGCCAGGTTAGGTGGAACTGTTCTTGAATGGTTCCACTCTTTCCTGGCTGGGAGAACCCAGTGGGTGGTGCTCGGGGATTGTTCTTCATCTACCCTGGACCTCTTGTGTGGAGTCCCGCAAGGTTTCATTCTGCCCCCTCTCCCGTTGAACGTGTTTATGCAGCTGCTGGGTGAGGTCATGTGACGGTTTGGGGTGTGGTGTCATCAGTATGCTGATGACACCCATCTCTACCTCTCCTTTTCATCTGACCCAGACCCAGCAGTCTCGGTGCCTACCTGATGTCTGGGAGCTGTAGGGGAGTGGATAAGAGTGAGCCAACTGAGGCTGAATCCTGACAAGACGGAGGTGATGCTGGTGGAGAGGGCGGTGGGTGTGACACACACACCCCATCATTGATGAGGTTTCTCCCCTGCTAGTCTCCCAGGTTTGGAGTCTGGGGGTACTCCTCGATCCCCAGCTCCACCTGGATTCTCAGGTGGCAGCTGTGGTGAGGAACACTTTTTGCTAGTAACATCTAGTGCGGCGGCTTCGGCCGTATGTCTCAGACACCGACCTGGCCACCATCATCCATGCCTTCATCACCTCAAGACTAGACTATTTTAATGTGCTCTACGTGGGGCTACCCTTGGTGACAGTCCAGGGACTGCAGCAAGCGCAGAATGCGGTGGCCCACCTCCTCACGGGGACTGGTTGTCGCAAGCACATTACATCAGTGCTCTGCGCTCTGCACTGGTTGTCTATAGTCTTCCAAGGCCCGATTCAAGGTGTTAGTACTTACCTATAAATCCCTAAACGGTCTAAATGTAGGGTGGGTGGGGTGTGGGGAAGTGTTTTCTGCTACCCCCTTTTTTGACTGGATTTGTTCTATGGTTTTATTTGTTATTAATGGTTTTAATTATATTTTAAGTTATGTTTTGTAAGCCACCTTGAGCTGCATTGAAGGAGAGGCAGGGTAGAAATTTTGTAAAATAAATAAATAAACTAGTCAGATACTAGAAAAGGATCATTACCATATTCCATATTGGTGACGAAATACATTTTAGAGAGGTAATGGAAAGCTGGTGAGATGAGCTGCGACAACTGTGAGTCACTCACAATAGACCTTGGATTGTCTATCTGACTTTGGATTCAGTCATCCATGAAGATTGCTTTCTTAAACAAGATTATGTTGTTGCATTTTCTAGACTCATAATCATCACTGCCAGGGAAATAGACTCCATTTCTTTGGATTCTGTTTTGCTTTGCTTTTCCTCCTAGGAGGAAGTAGAACCTCTTCTCTTTTTCACCTCTGGTCCAATAATATTACAAGGTCTCCTCAAAAGAGATGGAAAACTGTTGTTCTCCAGTGCCAGAGAAGAGTAGAGGGGGATAGGCTTAAATTGCTGCAAGGTAGATTTCAGTCAAATATTAGAAAACCTTCCTAACTGTAAGAAGTATTGGAGAATGGAATATGTTGCCTAGAGAGGTTGTTGAATCTCCTTCACTGGATGTTTTCAAAATCAGCTGGACAAGACTCTTTCTCTCTCTGATGCTGTAGGTACTGGTACAGGGCATCATACCTTGCAGCACAGGGTGGAACTAGACAGGGTCGGCCCAAGGGTTTCAGGGGCCATGTGCCAAGCCTTGCTGCGGGGCCCCAAAGGCCGGCCGGCCCTCGCTAGAATTGTGGGGTGGGGGGATTTTCAAGGGATGGGCGGCTGGTTACTTACCTGCAACTTGACTGTGTCAGCTCAGTTCCGCAGCGTATAACTGGCCAGGGATTCCCAGGGAGTTTACACCACCACCCCCCATGAGCACTGACTCGGAGACTCCCGGTGGGGAAAAAAACAAAAACCGGCGGCGTCTGTCAGTCTCTAGCCTGTGATGGTGCGGGGCCCCTCCCCACCATGGGGCCATGTGCCTGGGCACTGGTGGCACATGCCTCGGGCCGGCCCTGGAACTAGATGACCCTTGAAGTTCCTTCCTATACTAAGAATCTTTGGTTCTACAATTTTTCACCCCCAAAATTAAAATGTACTATCACTTCTTTGGCCCTAGCTAAAGTCCTTCCTAGAAAGATCACAATCCTGAAACCACTTATTCTTAAGTAGTATCATACCTGTGTTTTTAGGATGGTGGCCAAAATATCCACACATAACAGGTCCATTGCTACTACATTCACACAGGGAATGTGTCTTCACAACAAGGGCAGGCAACTGTGCTCTCCCTAAGAAGTTTGTGTAGTTGGTTTAAAAATGTATTCTGTCAGAAGCCTTCGTGTTTGGCCCAGTGTTTGGCAGGCTGGAATAGGTTGGGGGGGAGACTCAGGAGGGTAAGGGGATTTTTATATGGTTTTTTTTTGGTGTTTTTATACCTTATCAATTGCCTTGAGCCTTAGGGGAAGGGCAGGGTATTAATCTAAATAAACAAATAAATAAAAAAATGTAGTAAGAAAAATAAGATATTTATGTGATTGTTCAAAATAACAGAGTCCCACTAGGGAGACATTTTCTTACCAGAATTGTGATTATTACTCTCTGGCCTGAAGTCTATGGGCATTTTCAGACGTTACGAGATCACAGTCAACCACAGTCAATTCCCTGTGGTGGTTGTGACCGCATAACATCTGATGGGGGGAACAGATGTTCCCCCCCCAGATGTTCACCACGGTCAATCGCAGCAGGGAATCACATTCACCACGCGATCGGCTGAACCGGTGGGGCCGGCGGTAATCGCATGGTGAAGGCGATTCCCCACCGCGATGAACCGAGCCGTCACGTCTGGATGACGGCCACGGCCCGGAATCCCCACAGGGATTCCGGCCCGTGGTCAAATCGGGCGGGCGCTGCGGCCGCATTGGCTGTGGAGCCCGCCCGTCACCCCGGAGGACGGGTGGCAGGGAGCGTGGGGGGGCGGGGCTGTGCGGCCGCACATTGCGCCACGCAGCCCCGCCCCCTCCCCGATTCCCCACTGGGAGCCCCCGGAACGTCTGTTAGGCCGTGACGCAGTGGCCCCAGCGGGGGATCAACAGATTTCTTCCGTGATGGGGTCAATTGGCCCCGTCACGTTTGAAAATACCCTATGATCACTCATTTGAGTGTTCAGACTAAAAGACTGAGGGGAAAAACCTGGAACATATCTTATTTCTCTGTGGTAGGGAAGGGGGACAGATTTTTTTTTGCAAAGGAGGCATGTCCCCTTTGCAACAGCCCTGATAGGTATCCCCCCCCCTTAGGTAGACTGTGTAATAAAAGTGAAATAAAAGAGACAGAGACTGTAGTCCTCGAATTGCTACTCCACAGTAGTTTCATTATTTAAGTCACTGATTTAAGTCACTACTCCTGAGTGAGTGGTTTGAGGATTGAAGCTAGAGTCTAATTTGAGCTGTTTATATCAACACAGCTCCTTGAGTGATTATTTCTATAAATGCCATTCATTCACACTAAGGGCTCTTGGCAAACGAGAGAGGCACTTAGGAAACAGGGTGCACCGACTTTCAGCTCAGCATAGAGATCCAGGGGTGACTGGGCCATTTGTGACTATGGTGGCAGCCTACAAGTGGTTAATACAGAAGAAAGACCTAAGAACGGATTAATGTATCCGAGGCCATTTGTTTGGCATTTCTAGATTTCCTGAAACAAGATGACTCTGGGAAATTCTGAACCAATTCATGGTTGTTGCAAAGGATAATTGAAATTGGCATATAAGTCACGCCTCAAATGTGATACACGCATAATGGTCTTTCAAAATCCAGCATGAAATGTTTATTTAGTATAAGTATACCATGTGATATTGTCAGATACCTTCCTTCTGATGTAACTTTGGATTACATCAGAAGAAAGAAAAAATAAAGGGACCCTGAATGAAAGGCCGGTAGAGAAAGCATCAGTGAGCAGTCCACGGAATGAGAAGTCTGACCGCCTAATATCCTAAAGCTAGTATCCACAAGACCCAATATATCTTGTTTCTGCTGTTATCAGGTCTTATACCAAACCCTATATGCAGGGATATGATTCAACTTCTCAATACCGCTTGATCATTGTTAACATCTACCACAAAGACATTGCGCACCAAGAACAAAACTATTGCTTAACATGTAAATCCTGTTTGGCTCTCTAAACGCATACGTTACCCAAGATGATATAATGGCTGCGTTGTTTCAATGCATAGTGTGACATTATTTAATTTAAGCATCTTTTGATAAGATACATTTTGTCAATTTATTGTATGCAGCTGTTATAAATTGCATTCCTATTATGCAAATGTACCCATGCTGGCATAGTGTCATAAAAACCGACCAGAGAAATGCCATATCATCTAGAGGGAATTTAAGCAGTCAGCAAAAAAAAAAGAAAAAAAAGCTGCCAGCTGGTGCACTTTGACTGATTAAAGGTGATTTATTAAACCGTGCCTTGCATGGGACCCCAAGTCATGGAAACACAACTCCAAATGAATGGACTTCTTCTGTTTTCTCATGGGAAGATGACGACCACTAAAACCTCAATCTAGTTAGTTCCATGTAGCCTATCAAATTCAGAGATGGAATAAATGGCTATGCATGTTAAATACGTGTAACTCCAATGGAAGCCACTAATAATCAGGAAAATTACCAAAGTTCTGATCCAGGGTCTTTTGAAGTCAGTGGAAGTCTTTTAATTGACCTTAATTAATTCAATCAGGCCATTCTAGGGAAGGTTATTGAGCGGGTGGTGGCGATCCAGCTCCAGGCACATCTAGATAGCATCAGTTTCCTGGACCCTTTTCAATCTGGGTTCCGTTCCGGCTATGGCACTGAGATAGCGTTGGTGGCCTTGGTCAACGATCTCCGCCAGGAGATGGATGCAGGATGTTCTACGTTTCTTATCCTGCTAGATCTCTCGGCCGCTTTTGACACCGTGGACCATGGGCTACTGTTGAGACGGCTGCGTGACCTGGTGGGTCTGGACGGGACTGTTCTTGAATGGTTCCGCTCAATGCTCTTGGAGAGAAGCCAGCGGGTGGTGTTGGGAGCTGAAACATCTAGCCCCTGCACCTTGTCCTGCAGTGTTCTGCAGGGTTCCATTCTGTCTCCATTATTATTTAATGTGTATATGCAGCCCTTGGGGGAGGTCGTGAGAGGGTTCAGGTTGCGATGTCACCAATATGCTGATGATACTCAGCTGTACCTCTCTTTTTCAGCTGAACCAGACCCTGCTGTCTCGTTGCTATTCCAGTGTTTGGAGGCCGTGGCGGAGTGGATGCGGCAGAGCAGACTGAAGCTCAACCCCGATAAGACGGAGGTGATGGTGGTGGGGAGAGCGAGGGAGGTGTCGGCCCCCCTGATTGGGGGGGTTCACCCTCCTATAGCTCAGTAGGTTCGGAGTCTGGGGGTGATATTGGACTCAGATCTCCACCTGGATTGACAGGTGGAGGTGGTGGCGAAAGCCGTCTTCCGCCAGTTATATCTGGTGTGGATGCTGTGTCCGTATGTCTCCGGGCCAGACCTGGTCTCCCTCATCCATGCCTTCGTCACCTGGAGGCTGGCCTACTGTAATGCACTCTACATGGGGCTTCCCTTGTTCCTGGTTCGGAGGCTGCAGCTAGTGCAGAATGCAGCAGCTCAGCTCCTGTTGGGGACAGGCCATCGGGAGCACATAACACCTGTGCTCCGGACTCTGCATTGGCTGCCAATAGCGTGCCAAGCCAGGTTCAAGGTATTGGTATTGATCTATAAGGCCCTTCACGGTCTGGGCCCCTCATACCTCAGGGACCACCTCACCCTCCGCATCCCAGAGCGGCTCCTTCGATCTGCCGGGGGTGATTTCTTGGAGGTCCCCCGTGTTAAGCAGGGGGCCACAATGGAGAGGGCACTCTTGGTGGCTGGGCTGCATCTTTGGAATTCGCTCTCTGAGGAAGCTCGCCTGGCCCCAAGCCTTTAAACATTTTGGTGGACTTGTAAAACCTGGCTGTTTGCCCAGGTCTTTGGGGAGGGGGGATTAGGGTTTCTAGAGACACCCTACCCTTATTTTGATTTTTGATTGATTTGTCCTAACCCTGTTTTAAACTGTGTATTGTTTTTAAATAATTGTTTTATTGAATTGCTTTTGTTGGACTGTACATCGCCCCGAGATGCCGTAGGCATATGGGCCGATTGAGAAATGTTTAAAATAAAAAATAAAAAATAAATAAATTAGCTGCTCTACATCTCAGGGCTTTTTAAAAGACATGCTACTATACTACATGGTAGGTGTCCAGCTGTTATGTAGTAGCACTGGATCATTCACACAACTCATGGGGTTGCACTATATAGTAAATATCCTACTGCAGGCTATGGGTTTGGGAGGGGATTAGCTACTACAAATTAGAAAACTACAATGGAATGGCTGTCATTTGTGAATGCTCTTTGGAAAACAATTTCACCATTCCACTCTCTTTCAGCCATCCCACAACCCTCTTGCTTCCTTGCTGTGAGGGAATGAATACCTCAACACTGAGGTATTTAATTTGCTTTAAAAGAACACGCGGCTGGCTTTAACGCTGAAATGTCCCGTCTAAGGCCACTTTCAGAGATATTAATATTAGGAGAGGTATACATTTGCCAGGTTACATCCAAATCAGGTGGGAGACAAAGACGTTACAGCCAGGAATGTGTACACAGATTTTTGTAAAATAACAAATTACAACTTCTTATACAATAGGATTCCTTTATCCAATCTTTCTGAAAATTTAAAAAACCTAATGCCCACCTCTGGGGGTACAATCCTGCTACGTCTCATCATAATCTGACAACAGGTAAAGAAGGTACAGCCAAAGATCTGTTTTTCAGGTTTTTCCTATTAATTCAGAATAACAAAATATTTTTTTACATTTTTTCATTATTATGTTCTTTCATTTTCCTTATTCAATAATGAAAATGAAAAATTCCTATTTTGTTTTCGTTATTGTAATAACAAAAACAAAATTCACACCCCTAGTCTACTGGCAAAAGTAAGGTAGATCATGATCAAAACATTGGCTACTCCTACCCCTGCTATGCAATCACCTCAATTACTTCAAATAGCAGCCTCACTTCTGAATGCTGTGAGTGAGAGGGAGTGAGAAGTAACTCTCGCTTCCTCTCACTGGGAGGTAGTTACTTCTCAGTACCTCTCACTGACTGTGTCATGTGTGAACATAATCTAGAGGGAGAATGGGGTTGCTCTGTTGATCCCAAAAATAATAAATGGCAACAAAGTAATTAAGATAATATCTTTTATTGGACCAATGTCTGCCAGTGAGAGTTCTGACTTTAGTTCTGATTTTTTACCAGCCTGAGGAAGAACACTGTGTGGCCCAAAAGCTTACACATACTCACCAACCAAAGTTGGTTCAATAAAAGATATCATCTGAGCTGCTTTGGCTCCATCAATGTGTGAACATAGGGTGTTAAACAGACCCAATAGCAGCCCACAATAGCCCACATCAGATGGGTGGCCACTGGTCACCTGCTCATCTATTAGCTAATTGCCAGATGTTCGCCCACACCCGCCACCATCCCACCCCACATCCCCCACTCATCCCAGACAATGTGGAGCCTGCTGTGCAGACACATGCTGTCTAAGGCATGCGAATGAGCATCCACGTGGACACCTCTCACCTGTTAGGGTGCGTGCAGCCTCCATGCACATACAGGTCCTGCAAGACCACAGAGTTCCAGGCGGAGTGCCTAGAGTGGTCTGGGGAGTGAGTACTTCCCCTTCCTCTACTTTTGCTCTCTACGGGCGCTGTGTAGAGCTGAAAGAAGGTACCTGCAAAAACGGGTAAGCTGTCAAATTTCCAGTACCCAAATCAACCCAGTAAAGACTCGGTATCATTTGGTACCCGATTACAACCCAATGGGGTACCCAGTGTCTCAAAATATCAACCTCCAGTTTTTCAACATTTTTGTCAATATACCAATTCCCAACATCAATTTATCAGGTTTCTGTCAAGTTCCCACAATTTTTTTGTAACATCCAGTCCTGGAAAACTACTTCAGGTTCCAGTTTGTTAAGTTTTTCTTTCAATTGTTCTTCTTAAAACACTTATTTATGGGTTTTCTGTCCCAGAAAATCAACCCAAAAAGTCAACTTCCAGTCTGCCGGAAAATGAATTCCAGTTATTTTGGGCCTATTATTCAGTTTTCCAACCAATAGGGAACTGGTAAATTGAAAAACTGGTTCCAGACATACCCAAATGTTTGGATTTCCAGGTACCCAATGCAGTACCCAAAAATGCAGGTATTACCCATCGGTACAAAATTTATTTATTTATTTATTTGTTATATTTATTAGCCACCCCCTCATGCCTATGGCATCATGGGGCAGTTTACAACACTAAAAACAACAACAATAATCAATTATTAATTTTAAACATTGTTTAAAAAACATCTCCCCCCCCCCACGTACCCATCCCTCCCACCGTCCCCTCCGAAGGCCTGGGCAAACAGCCAGGTCTTGCAAGATCAGCGGAATGCCAGCAGACCCAGGGCCAGGCAAGCTTCCTCTGGGAGGGAATTCCAGAGTCACGGCCCGGCCACTGAGAACGCCCGTTCCATTGTGGCCCCCCGCCTAACACGGGGGACCTCCAGGAAGGCACCCCCGGTAGACCGCAGGGATTGCTCTGAGACGTGGAGGACAAGGCATGAGGGGCCGAGACCGTGTAGGGCTTTATAGATCAAAACTAACACCTTGAATCTGGCCCGGTGTGCTATAGGCAACCAGTGCAGAGCACAGGTGTTATGTGCTCCCACCGACCCATCCCTGTAAGGAGATGGGCTGCCGCATTCTGCACTAGCTGCAGCCTCCGGACCGGAAACAGGGGAAGCCCCACGTAGAGCACGTTGCAGTAGTCCAGCCTCGAGGTGATGAAGGCATGGATGATAGTGGCCAGGTCGGGTCTGGAGATGTATGGACAGAGCTTCTGTACTAGATACAGCTGGCGGAAGGTGACTTGAGCCACCGCCTCCACCTGCCAGTCCAGATGGAGGTCTGAATCCAACACCACCCCCAGACTCCGAACGTGCTGGGCTACAAGAAGGCAGACCCCTCCCCCACCAGAGGAGCCAGCACTCCTCTCGCCCTTCCCACCACTATCACTAATACCCGTTTCAGCTCTAGTGCTGTGCCTATGTACTATAGCTTTTCAGAGCATTCCAAAAAGTGAAAATTTACAAGACAACTGAAGAAAATCACAGCAGGGGTAACTTTCTGTACCCAGAATTTGCTGCGGCTTTGCGTCAGGACTAGGACTGAAACTCGATTTTGACTTTTTCTCAGTTATCGTCGAGAATCACGATTCTCATCTTGTTTTAAACAAGTAACGAATAACAAGAAAATTACCATTTCTTGACAATTCTCAGTTGAGAATCTTTTTTTGAATTACCATTTACTGGACTGTCGTTTACCTTTGGATTGACGTTTACCAAGTTGTTGTTTACTGGGTTGCCTGTGAGCCAAATCCAATAAACACGGTAACTAATAAACCAATAACCATGGTAATAAACCAATAACCAATAAACATGGTAAGAAACCAATAAACACCAATAACAAAATAACCAATAAATCAAAAACCAATAACCAATACCCCCAAAAATATAACCAATAAACATGGTAATAAACCAATAAACCATTAAACAATAAATAACCAATAAAAATCAATAACCAAAACCCCAAATAACCAATGGTAATAAGCCAATAAACCAATAACCAATAAACCCAGCAACCAATTAACCAATAAACACAGTAAATAGCAAATCACAGTAACCAGTAAACATGGTACATGGTAAATCACAATACCAATACAATCGATAAATTGCAAAACCCCACGGTAACTGGTAAACACAGCAAATGATAAATTACAGTAACTGATAAATCGAGTTTCGTTAGAGATCTCGATTCGGGTTCGAAAAAGCTGTGAAATCTTGGCAGCAATTCTCAGTTTCCGTGAAATTCTCCCGAAAATCAAGTTGACTCTCATTTCAGCACTAGTCAGTAGGGGTGGGAAGTTTGGATCTCCTGGTATCCAATACTGCTAGTATTTGGCAGTATCGGGGATACCAGATAGATCCGATAATTCCCCGTACTGGTGCCAGTTCCTGTACAGGATTTTTTTTTACATTGCGGCCATTTAAAAAAAACAAAAAAAACACCAAAAACCACTTTCCCTCCCCCTCCCAGACTGCGCGGGTGGAAGGGGGGACACCCCCCACCCACCCTGCTCAGCCTGGATTTTTTTTTAAAAAAACCAGCAGCCAGGGCTATGGAGGCAGGTGAGCTCTCCTCCAGGAGCCCACACGTGGCTGGCTGGCTGGCTGGCACTCTGGCAGCCGGCAGGCAAGACCGGTAACCTAACCCCCCCCAATCGCCTTTTACCTGTGCTCNGACAATTCTCAGTTGAGAATCTTTTTTTGAATTACCATTTACTGGACTGTCGTTTACCTTTGGATTGACGTTTACCAAGTTGTTGTTTACTGGGTTGCCTGTGAGCCAAATCCAATAAACACGGTAACTAATAAACCAATAACCATGGTAATAAACCAATAACCAATAAACATGGTAAGAAACCAATAAACACCAATAACAAAATAACCAATAAATCAAAAACCAATAACCAATACCCCCAAAAATATAACCAATAAACATGGTAATAAACCAATAAACCATTAAACAATAAATAACCAATAAAAATCAATAACCAAAACCCCAAATAACCAATGGTAATAAGCCAATAAACCAATAACCAATAAACCCAGCAACCAATTAACCAATAAACACAGTAAATAGCAAATCACAGTAACCAGTAAACATGGTACATGGTAAATCACAATACCAATACAATCGATAAATTGCAAAACCCCACGGTAACTGGTAAACACAGCAAATGATAAATTACAGTAACTGATAAATCGAGTTTCGTTAGAGATCTCGATTCGGGTTCGAAAAAGCTGTGAAATCTTGGCAGCAATTCTCAGTTTCCGTGAAATTCTCCCGAAAATCAAGTTGACTCTCATTTCAGCACTAGTCAGTAGGGGTGGGAAGTTTGGATCTCCTGGTATCCAATACTGCTAGTATTTGGCAGTATCGGGGATACCAGATAGATCCGATAATTCCCCGTACTGGTGCCAGTTCCTGTACAGGATTTTTTTTTACATTGCGGCCATTTAAAAAAAACAAAAAAAACACCAAAAACCACTTTCCCTCCCCCTCCCAGACTGCGCGGGTGGAAGGGGGGACACCCCCCACCCACCCTGCTCAGCCTGGATTTTTTTTTAAAAAAACCAGCAGCCAGGGCTATGGAGGCAGGTGAGCTCTCCTCCAGGAGCCCACACGTGGCTGGCTGGCTGGCTGGCACTCTCTGGCAGCCGGCAGGCAAGACCGGTAACCTAACCCCCCCCAATCGCCTTTTACCTGTGCTCCCTCCGGGTGGCGGCGGCGGCGGCAGCAGAAGACCTGGTGAAGCACTGAAGCCAGCGCTGCAGCTGGATCCACGCCGCGCTGCCGCCGCCACTGCCACCACCACCCAGAGGGAGCACAGATAAAAGGCAATCCCGGGGGGGGGGGGTAGGTTACCTGTCTTGCCTGCTGGCTGCCAGAGTGCTAGTCAGCCACATGTAGGCTCCCAGACCAGGTCCAGTCCGGTTTTAAAACAAAAAATCCAGGCTGGGCAGGGTGGGTGGGGGGTGTCCCTCCTTCCACCCGTGCAGCCTGGGTTGGGGGAAAGTTCATTGATTTCAATGGGGACACTTCCCCATTGAAATCAATGAAAATAAACTGGTTTACCGATAAAACTGATTTTTTTGAAACCGGTAACCGGTAAAACCGATACCTGGTTTTTTCACTTTGGTCCCACCCCTACAGTCAGGACAGGAGGGTTGGGGAGCAGAGTGTGGCACCTGCCCACCTATCCCATTCGTCACATGGAGACTGTGAGTGGCAGCTATGTGCAGGCTTCACAGAGTGACCCCAGACTCCAATACACAGTAACTGGTGTGGGTTAATCTCTCATTTGTTTTCACCCATAATCTCAGAGCACAATTCTTCGCCCAGTGTACCATGATCAAAAAATAGGACTAATGCTCATATTCTTCATAGGAATTCTATATAATTCCTTAACTAAAATATAATACTGAGCTAACCCTAGCTCTTCTATGGAGCTTAAACTCAGGAGGCTCTTGACCCCTGGACTGTGTAATACCATCCAAAACTGGAAATCTGTCCAAATCTGTCCAATTGACCTTACCACGACAGAATATAATAGGTCGAGATCATCTATTCATCTTCCCCAGCCTGCTTAATAACAAATACTCTCCACAAGAATTCTATAACCCCAGATGTAACATCCGTAGAATGATCACCCAGCAGGAACCCAAAATAAAATTCTTTTTGCCTGCCTTGGTGGGCAGCTAACAATGGAGTTATCCACCTAGCACGTTCCTTATTATAGAGGGGACAAAATAGCAAAATATGCTCAATTGTTTCAGTTTGCTGTAATAAGCAACGGCAGTTGCGTTCAGCTAACAGGGCCCCTCTATAGCGACCCTCCACCAACTTTGAGGGGAAAAAATTTAATCTTGCCAGAGTGAACAACCTCCTCTTTTTAGGAATCTTACTATTTACCAAATAGGGCATTGGCGATCGTGTTTGATTCATAAGTACAAGGTGTCCTCCTAATTTTCTATTATCATGAAGAGAAGCCAAGGTATCCTGCCGTGTATAGTCAAAGAGTCTATCAAAAAGCATTTTTTTTGCCACTTTATAGCCCAATGGAATCAGGGCCTCTGGTGAAAATCCAAGATGCCTAATTTTATCCACCACCTTCATTGCCCACAGGTTGGGAGTTTTATCATCAAATGCCAACTGGGAAAGAGGGGCAGCCATCCGGAAAAACAGACGGAGCCAGTACCCAATAGCACTCTTCCATACCCTTTCCTGTAAAGGCAGCAGCCCACACTCCAATCCCAGTGCTCTATTACTTGCTCCAGCCGGTGCTGATAGTAAAGATCTTAAAAAGCCGGACTGTAGCCGTTCCAAACTTTCTATTTTATCCAGGGCCCAAAAATGGGCTCCATACAGCAACTGGGGAAATAGGACTAATAATATTTATCAAACTCATGTAGGCCACTTTTACACGGGCGCCGCCCACCCACAAACACCCGGAAACACCCATCGGATGGGTGGGAGGGCTTCTGTGTAAATGTCCACAGGTGGGTGGGAGCGCGTGCACGACTCACCCACCGACACCCGCCAAAACCCACGGAGCAGCCGCAAGGGAGCCAGAACCCTCCGTGGGTGGAGATGGGTGTTCAAAACCCAAGTGTCCATGTAAAAGCCAAAACACCCACACCCACGCGGAATGGAATGGCGGAGCTCCACTGCGTCAGCGTCACAGAGCACACACGCGCCACCACGCACACACACCTACAGGGTGCGGGGGATGCCAGATGTCCAGCCAAGAGCCTCTAAAGGAGGGAGGAACCATGGCACACACGCACGGGCTCCCACGATGGCCAACAGGAAGGCCCACAAGAAGGCAACGGGAGCCAATGCCACCCCACACGGGGGAAGGGGCCGGGTGAGCATGAGGATCCTGGGGTTCCCGGCGGGGGCCAAGCCTCGGCAAGACGGTGCAGGGGGGGATGCACCCCAGGTGGAAGGCACAAGGGGGGTGTAACAGACCGCTGGTGGGAGGGTCATGGGGGAATGGGTGGGGAATAGCACCAGGAAGTAACACGAAACATGTGTCCTGGCACAGGGCAGAGGGTCCACACCGACGCGCCCTCCCCCCGGTTGATGCCCTCCAGCCCAGCACCTCCCAAGGGCACGGCCTAAGGAGCAGCAGCAAGAGTGAGGTGAGTGCGAGGGTACAACACCACCACCCCTGGCAGGGGAGGGCCATGCCCTAGGCCTGACCACCAGACCCAGGGACACAAGGCAGGGGGAAGCAGCATAACCTGGTCTCCTGGCCCCCGCAGGACAGCTCCCAGACAACGGACCACCACACCACTGGGACGATGGCTGAGGAGAGCCTCCCAGACAGCCAGGTGAGCAACAGAGAACCCCAGGGGGGAGAGGGGGGGCAGGCCCCATGGGTGGGCGGGGCCAGCAGGAGTCGTAGTAACCCCTATCGCACTACCCCCAACAGGACACAACCACCACGGCGACCACATCCACAGGGTGGGCCCCATGCCACCAAACTGGTCAGCCCCTCACATGCGGGTCCCAAAAGGAGGAGCCCTGGTCCAGGCAGGAGGTCAGGGACTTCATCCACATGTGGGGATCTGAAAGGGTCCAGCATGACCTGGTGCGAAGCTACAAGACCAGACAGGTCTATGAAGCCATTGCCCAGGAGATGCAGCGGCAGGGGTACAATAGGGATGTAACCCAATGCATGCAGCAGGCAAAGGACTTGAGGTCTGGATATAAAAATATCAGGGACAATAATCTCAAGTCCAGCCAGGCCATGCACACAGCCAAGTTCCAGGAGGAGCTGGACAAGTTCCTCTGCATGGACGGGGACATTGTGGCCTCCCACACACACGGCAGTGCCTTTGCCAGGGGTAGGCGCAGGGCCACCACCCAACCCCCCGTGACAGACCCCACAGAGGAAGGCGGGAGGGTGCCCCATGCGAGGTCAGCCACAAAGCGGGAGGGGACAGCCCCATCCCACAGGGGGAGGAGGCACCCCGGGGATTCAAGCACCGGACCACCACACTTTGTGCGTGCCCACAAGACCCACAGGCGATCTGTCCACAGGGACAGGGGGTGCACGCGGAGCATGTGGAGATCTGGGATGGCCCCCAGGAGGCAGAGGAACTGGGAGATCAGGTGCCCGTTCAAAGATCAGGTGCCCACTCGTTCTAGGGGAGCGTGGAGTGGAACTGGGAGATTCGGGCCAGAAACCGGCACCGGAGGGAGGACCTCGGCAGGGAGCTGTTGGCAGAATCACAACGGTTAGCCGAGGTTCACTCCCACGAGCTCTCACTCACCAGGGAACTCATCCGAGGGGAGGGGGACAGGGACTGGGAGATCCTGGCTTCCATGATCCGGTCCCGCACCGAGTACCTCTGGGACAAGCTCCAGGCTGTCACCCTCCAAGGTGAGCAATGGCGTGCCTGTGACAGGCTGGAGGGTCAGGCCGCATGGCTCATTGACCTCATGGGGGAGGCCATGGAGGCCCTGTGGCATGACCCACAGTGTGACAGGCCACGCCATGCTTCGGAAGGAGGGCCAGCAGCCAACCAACACCATGGCAGCTTCCCACTAGTGCTGGTGCCCCCGCACCTGCACCTCCAGGAGGCAACACCCCCACCCCAAGACCATGCACCCCAGGTTGAGCAACCACCCATGGAGGCCGCTCCACCCCCACAGGTAAGGCATCAGCACTCTGAGCCCCAGGGGTTGTGGGGTGCAACACTGGGGGGGGCAATGGGAAACCGGGGAACTGCATGAGGCAGGACCCCAACAGGGAACATATTGTGGAACCCCTGCTGTGCACACATGGTACACAGGATGGGGAGCGACAGCCACTGCCAGGGGCATGTGTACCTGCACGGCGCCTCAGCAAGTGACAGAGCAGGTGCCGTGATACCATGGGCGGCCTGTCCCGGGGGGGGCACCATCAGAGAGCACCCTACAGCACATGCCTTTCTCATGTGGAGAGGAAGGGGCTACCCAGACCCCTATGGGGCACCCAGGTGCCAATGCACCGCCAAGAGACAGAGATGAGTGCACACGGCGATCCCTTAACCCATTATTGCTCCTCCAAGCAGGGACCAACAGCGGAGGCCAGTGTGGAGCAGCCAGTGGATGACAGGGAAGCCAGACCATCAGCCCGGAGAGCCCTGCAGTCAGCTGCGGTGAGGGCATGTCATCCAGCAAGCCCCGGTGGTGTGGCCAAGAGGGGTAGGGGCCGCCCCAGACATTGAGCACAGCCCCCTTCCATTGTACATATTCCCCCAATAAAGGTGTTGTACCTGAACCTTGCTGTCGCTTCCTTTGTCTAGGGACATGGAGGGTGGGGAAGGGAGGTTGGTTGTGCGGCGTGCAGGGGGCAATGGCAGGTCGGGGGCTCCATGAACTCCCTGGCCAGCTGGCGGGGCTGGAGGCTACACCAGCGATGCCTCATGCAGTTTGAGGTGGCAGGAACAGGTGTGCACTGGACCTGCTCACCCGACCCAACTTGTGTTGGCCGGTGGGCATGTGCAAACCCAGCGCAACACACGGCCGACAACGAGAGGAGGGCACTCACCACCAGGCAACCCACGGGACCCGTTCCCTGGACCCAGTAGGCCACACATGAAATGGAGAACAGGATGCAGGTAACAGGTAGGGCCCTGCAGTTTGGAAGGGGGTCCCAGACCTACAGACATGGGTGTGGGTCCAGCACTGGCTGGCGGTCGGCTGCATGGGCAGCAATGCGGTGGCAGATGCCATCCCTGTTCCCCTCAGAGCCGCGTGGGGCTGCCCCTCCCGGGTCACATTGGTACTGGGGAACTGGCCCGGCCCAGGGCACCAGTGCAGAGATGCCATGGAGCCCAGCAGGGCGTGGCATCTGATAGCCACCTGTCTCATCCATCACACGAGCGCTGTCCTCCTGAGGGTTGCTGCCCTCCGCTGCCATGCCCCCAGGAGGGCGGACCTCTGACTCTGCAGGCAGAGCAGGGTCATCTGCCAGAGCAGCATGCACAGCAGCAGGAGGCCTGCGACCAGGAGGTGCAGCAGCATGGCCCTGGGCAGTGGGTCCTCTTCCCCCAGTAGCATGGTGCTGCTGCTTCCTACTCCCTGCCACACACCCCTGGCACATGCCGTGCTCCGCTGTCAGGCCTGTGCCCACGGCCCACTCTCCCCTGGTGTCACTGGAGCTCCTCTGTGTGCCCCCAGCCCAGGATCACCATTCTCTGTGTGCTGCATGGTCCCGTGCTATAGCCCCTCTGCCCCATGCCCGACCGGCCGCAGCGTGTCCCTTATGTACTGTGTAGGCCTGTGGGGGCTGGGCAGTGGTTGGTGCTGGACAGGGGATGTGCTGGGGTGGCAACCGGGTGCCAGGTCCGGCTGAGCAGCCCCGCGAGCGGCCTGGCCGCATGCCCACCCGGGGTGATGGGACCACGTGCACCCCTGGGTGTCCCTGCCTCCACAACCACACTGGCATCCCCTCAGCCTGGGTCCACCTTTGCAACCTGCAGCAGTGCCCGCTGTGGACACAGTGCCTGGCTCAGATCCATGCCCTGGCACAGTACCTGGCTGGGGCCCCCTGACTTATCTCGACAGCTGTGCAGCATCCCTGCTGTCTTGTGCGTGAGTTGCGGCGCCCTGTCCACAGTGGGCCTACCTATGTCTAGCATGCAAGGCCGTCTGTGGGCGAGGGTATCTGCTCGGTGTGTGCTTGTCCCAGTTGCGGCATCCCTCCGTCTCCTGCCTGTTGCTTCCCCAGAGCGAGCCCCACTGCTTCCATGGCTGGCCCTTCTGCGAGGCCCTCAGCTGGGGATGTTGGGGAGGGGTGGTCTCCCTGTGCGGACATGCTGTTGGGGGCCCTCTGGCTGAGACCCAAACATGCAGCTGTTGGTGGGTGACCCCCAGTCAGCGGGGGATGGCTTCCAGCTCCTGTCACGGTACATGTGGACGATGGGTCACCGGGTTGGGACCCCGGTGTGCCGGCCCATTCCCTCGATCTTGCCCTCACCCCCCTGTGCCAGCCTTCTTGGGGGGCACCCGCCTGCCATTGTGGTGCTGTGGACCGCAGTGGAGGTCACGGCGGCTCGCCTGCTGACAGAGCTACCCGGGTACAGCCTCACCTTGCTGTCTGGGGTCCCCCCTGTTGCTGCCCAGTACACTGGCAGCCTCCTGCATGCGCATGGCATCCCACGCGCACCCTCAGATATGGGGGCCCTCCTGTGGGACCTGGGCTTTCTGTCCCCCGAGGTTGGTGGCCCTCTCTGGACCGGGGACCCCACCACCGCAGAGCTCGCCACCCTTCAATCGGTGAGGGACCTTCCAGCTGTACAGGTTGCGTCCGCAGGTGCATATCCTCTCCTTCTGCGCTACCTGGTGGATGCTTATATGCGCACCCACGGTTTCAGAAGAGGCCTGTTCCCCTGGGAGGGTCTGGCGCCGGGGTCGCCGCCCCAGGAGCGCTTACCAGACCATCCATGAGCAGCCCCTCACCGCCACCTGCTCGCTGCCACCCTGGTGCCCGGGATGGTGCATAACACACACACCCCGGGCCTCCGAGTGGGCCGTGCACTGCCTTCTGCTTTGCTGCTGACTTCCGCCTGGAGTCCCTGCACCCCATTGCCCCCTCTGTGTGACCGCGGCCCCTTCCCGCTGGGGCTGCCCAGGTGCCCTCACCCGCCTTGCGTGGGCGCTCCTGTGCCCTTCTGTTGTGCCTCTCATGCCCGGCCGTGGGTGCCCCAGTGACCCCCTGCTCTGCCTCTCTGTGCTTGGGGTCCCGCTTTCCCCGGCACCAATAAAGGAATGCTGTACTGTGATGTCCTGTCCTGCCTTGCTTCTGTTGCTGCTGTTGCAGCTGGGTGCCCCTTCCCCTTTGGCGGCCCTCCTGCCCCCAACCATGTGGTTGTGTGCAGAGGATGTGCTTGGTGTTTACTGGGGGGCTCCGCGCCTGTGGGGTGGGCACCGGCTGTGAGATGTGTGTTCCCCTGGCTGCCTCCTTGCTGGGTGCTGCTGCCTGGAGTTTCTTGGGGGTGGTATTGGTGGTGGGCAGTCGTCCAGGCACCCCCTGGCCTCGCCTGTGCATTGGTTGTGCTGTCCCTGGGCTTTGGCCCCTCCGATCCCCCTTGGTTCAGGGGTCCAGGTTGCCTCCCAGGTGATGTGTGTGGGAGGTCATACCCTGGTGTTGTCGCTGCTCCCGGCCCTCCAAGGGCCTGTAGGTGTGGGCATTCCCCAGTGCCCTGTCCCTTCTCTCCTGCATCTACTGTTGTCATGCTGCTGGTGATTCTGCGCCTGGGGGTTATGGTCCTGCAGCTGGAGCGGGCAGCCTGAGACATGCGGGCAGCAGGGCAGCTGTTTGATGGCATCCGTGAGTGTGCTGCTGCTTTACTGGACCCTGTGCCTGTGTCCCTCCATGGGGGGTTCTGTTCCTGGGTGTCCGCGGCCCGCTCTGATGGCTGTGTCCTCTCCTTCAGTGCAAGCCATGATCGCGGAGCGGACCCGGGAGCAGGGGGAGTTGTTGAAGCTCCTCCTGACCTGCATGTCCTGGACCAGCTGCACTGACTGGACCACGTGGCGTGCGCAGGCCGAGCACTGGTGCCAGGCGCGGAGTCACTGGCCGTATTGACCGAGATTCTGCCCCGGACCTGCCTCTGCTGGTGCTGTTCCCCCTCCTTCTGTTGCCCCCTCCCCCTCCCTGCCCTGTTTGTTGTTGCCCCCTGTTTCTGGTTCCCCATCGTTTATAAAGGCTTGTGTGTTCCTTTCCTGGTGTGTCGGCGTTGTGCTTTGCTGTGACCTCTCCCCTTGTGCGGGTGCCTCTGGGTGTGTGGGGGGAGATGCTGCCTGTGTTGTGTGGTCCCTTCCCTCCCTTTCTTTGCCCCCTGTGGGCTGTGTGCCCTTCCTTGTGTGCTTCTGCTGCCCCCTGTGTGTGTGCGGCTCTGCTGTGTGTGTGTATTGGGGAGGGGGGGCCTGGCACCGGGCTCTCTGGGCTCCGTGCAGGGGCTGTATGGAGCCGGCTCCTTTCTAGCGGCTGTCATCCTCCCCTCTCCCTCCCGTCCCACCCACGTGGGTCCCGGTGGCTGGGGCCGCATTGTGTGGCTTCATTTGCCCTCGGTCAGCCATGTTGTGCCATTGCGTCGCTGGGCCGGGCCGGGCTTCCCTGCCATTCCCGTTCCCGACCATCTGTGTACTTGCACGGGTGTTTGCCAGGTGTTCCCCGGGATGGGTGTTTGGGTGCTGGGTGTTTGCGTGCCCCTCCCCTTTCCTTCCCAGAACCCCCTGCGGCACTGTCCGTGTAAATGTCTCCCTGCTCGGCGCCACCAGGTGTTCGCTGGATGTGCTCACCCACCCATCCACACCCATCTCCATCCATCGGTGCCGCTGCACCCTCCGTGTAAAAAAGACCATAGTTACTGTGAGGCCTAATCAATTGGATCATTAAAATACTTTAAGATCATTTGATGCATGTAAGAACAAATCAACCATTTTAAAAATTAATTACTGTGGAACTTTGTCATGTATTTCATGCATTCATACATCTTTTGGGAGAGAAGCAATGTATCAGAATTCAGAAACCTATATGTTAAAAATCATCAGCCAGCTGTTTTTAAAAATTGCATTACATCGCTTTGGTCTATGCACAGATTCTGTTGTGATTGATAAAAAAGATGCTGAGTACTGTATTACGCCATAAATATAAATCAAGTGTAAGGTGATGAATTACACCATTCTGATTACACATCAAAAACAACATCCTTTATCTGGGTTACTATTGCCAAGAATATTACTGTTCAACAGGAAGGCCGGAGGGAAATGAAGGAAGTACTGTATATGTACAGTATAATTCCACAGCATGGTCAGTATATACAATGGTATGATTTCTGATAAGAAGCTTTGTGAACTTCTATTTGATGAGAGGCATTCTGGAAAGGGCTTTTTCTTCACGCCACATTTTTCTTTAGATCACCAGTGTCCTTTCCCTTAAAACAACTAGAAAGGAATGAAAGCTAAAACTAGGTCACAAACTAAATATTAATACAGTCATGACCCTGCAAAAGGAGCAAATACTTGCTTAATTTCAAATATGTTATTATGGAAGTAATCGGAAGTGCTTGAAGCTAAGCATGTATTTCTAAGAACCCAAAGCTGAAATGAATATTTAAAGCAATTCAAATATTCATAGATTTTTTTTATTTGCATATGTGAATATGAATTCAAACTTCGTATCCTATTTGCAATTATAAACATAATGGTACATTCAGGGCCGGTCTTAGTGTGGAGTCACTGGGGCCATAGTCCAAGTCGTACAGTCTTTAGGGCCCGGCAGTCAGCAGTTGGCCTCAGTGGCACTCCTAGGACCCTTGTAGAGTGGCAGCAGCAGTGAAGGGTCCAGGAACACTAATAATGCTGCTGCTTCATCTGAAATGTTCAGGGCACCTGTCTCAGGAGCAGTGGTTGCCCCAGCAGAGCTCTTGGGACGAGTCTAGAGCGGCAGCAGCATAGGAGCCCAAAGAGCACCACTGGTGCCAATCATGAGGGTCTGGTGGCTGCCTAGAGTGTGGTGGGCAGTGGCAGCAGAGTGGTTCTGGGAGCCTCAGCAGCAGCACTGGAGGTATTTCCAGAACAAGCCCTTCCTGCAAAGTCCTAACTGACCCATCCAGGTAAGCTGTACTCTTCCTCCCGGTGACCCTTCCTACTTCCTTCTACCTCAGACTCCACACCCTTCCTCCCCAGAGACTCCATGTCCAGAGCCCCAAGCCCCAGTGGTACTGTGGTAGAGAAATCCCCCTGATCCAATGCAGGGGACTTCACTGCAGACCATCTCAGAGTTACCGTCTGGTAGATATATTAAAATGCCATGAAACTCTTACCACATGGTAAACCCAAGGCAAAGCAGTGCTGCTGCAGCTGAGGTTCATGGGTGGTAATTGGGAGGGAGACATCTGAATACAGCTCCAATAAAAAACTTATTTTAAACATTAAAGCCGGCAGATATTATTTTTAATACCGACTGGAAGCAGGTCTGTTGATGATTTGGTACTGTTGAGATCCAGCCACTTTTCAGATCTGACCACATCTCGTTACGGCAGCTTGCTGTTTTGGCATTCATTTCATCTGCAGCCACTGCAGATGCTTTTGAGGAACTCTAACCGGGAATGGCGCCAACTGCTACAAAGCCTTTGAAACTATGTTCTTGGGTATGTCAGATGATGTTTAAAAGATTTCATACAAAGCACAAAAATAAATGTGACCAAAAAGCACAAAAGTATTGTAGTGCATTTCCAAGAATACATTTTACACATTGTGTACCCTTAGCAGTTAGTCTCAGCATTCAACTGGGGGGGGGGGGGGGGGAGGGGAGAGAGATGCAGCAACAAAAGGCCCAGATTAGAATAGTAATTGGACGCAAGAATCTAAAGCACCAAAAAGCCAAGTTTAAAATTTCCAATTTGCAGAAGAAAAAGTCATTAAACTCTTCTGTCTATTGTGCCAAAGCTTTCCAATTGTCCATATTTAATTAGAGGCATTTTTTTGGCCCCTAACACTAAACAAACAGAAAATGGATACACTGTCCAAAATTACATTTATTTTAGGGTAATCACAGATGTCACATTTTCCAGTGGTAAATCTAATGGCACCAGATGGTTCTGTACTACTTAGTAATTTTGTAACCTCTGGTGGCTCAGTGGGAGCACATTGAATGAAAACAGACATGCACCTTAACTCTGCTTTACGGCCGAAACTCGCCCTCACATTCTTGCTAAATCTCAGCGAGAATTGGCTTCTCACCGAGAATCAATTGATTCTCGACACATTCTCGTGCAAAATTTGTGCAGTCAAAACCCGGCACTGCACATGCACAAGCTAGTTGCTGCAACCATTTCTGCGCATGTGCGCCCCCCTGGCAGCCATTTTGAGCATGCAAAGAGTGTTTTAAAGGGCAACCAGAATCTCATGAGATTCTCGAGAACCCTCAAAAAACACTCTGTGCATGCACAAAATGGCCTCCAGGGGAGGTGCATGTGCAGAAATGGCTGCTGTGGCCATTTTGAGCATGCACAAAGTGCAATTGGCAATTTTCTAGAAGAAGATCTCGCATGGGGCTGTGAGAATCTCATGCATTTTCATGAGAAGGCACGGGGTTCTCACTTCAGCACTACTCTGTTTTAACACTGCTTTAACGTTTCTTATGCATGTTGCAGGGCTCTATTGGTGCCCTATGCAGCCCTGCAACATGCATATGAATTGTTAAAGTGGTGTTAAAGCAGAGTTAAAGTCAAGTTACGGTGCATGTCTGTTTTCACCCATTACACCAGTGCTCCAGAGTCTGTGCTGGCTTCCAATAGCATTCTGGGTACTACCCAATATACTGGTTTAGGACTAGCATTCTCTAAACAACTTGGATTCTACATTTTTAAAAGGCTACCTCTTCCCCTAAGTTTCCTTATAATCCCAGAGATCATCTAGGGGCACCTTCTTGCAACTTCCATCAGTGCAACAAGTCCATACGGCAAGGGCCGCCAGAGAGATGTTGTTGGTGGTTGCTTCACAACCTTGGTACTCCCGTTCCCTAGACTTTCACCAATGTCTGAACCTGGAAATCCCTTTCTCTAGAGGTTTACCAAAGTCTGAGCCTCTTTATATGGCCGGGGCTTTAACAGGTGGGGATAGGCTTCAGGGAACTATTTAATGGGAATTTGATATAATTTATATTTTTTCAGGTTTTATTTTTGAATATTGTATACATGTCAGTTTATGTATATTTTATTTTGTAAACCATTCTGAGCCTTCAGGAAAGACTGGGTTAAAAATTCAAATCAAGCTATCAATCAAATAGACATTTGTACTACATGATGAATCCATGGTAACTCCTTGGGGTTTCTCAGGAAATATTTCACAAGGAGTAACTTTTCAACAGATCCTCAGGAATTTACCATAGATTTACACATGGCAGCAGTGTTTGTTTAGATATCACATCACAATTTACCACATGACAGATGATGATTTAACATTTTGTCCCCCCTCCTGTTCAACATGTATATGCAGGCTTTGGATGAGGTCATGAGAGGACTTGGAGTGTGTTGTCATCAATATACTGATGACACCCAGCTTTACCTCTCGTTTCAGCAGACTCAGGGCCCACAGTCTTGTTGTTTACTCAATGTCTGGCAGCTGTGGGGGACTGGATGAGAGTGAGCCACCTGAAACTCAACAAGATGGAGGTGATGCTGGTGAGGAGGGCTGAGGGAGTGGAGGCCCCCATCATTGATGGGGTGCGCCCTGCCTTGGTTCCTCAGGTTTGCAGTCTGAGGGATACTCCTTAATTCACAGCTCCCTGACTTTCTCCCCTTCACTTTACTGAAACTGCTCTCGTTAATATCACCAACGATCTTCTTGTGGCTAAATCTAATTGCCTCTACTCCATTCTTGTCCTCCTTGACCTCTCTGCTGCCTTTGATACTGTTGACCACTCACTCTTGCTGAACTCACTTCACTCCCTTGGCTTCCGTGGCTCTGTCCATAACTGGTTCTCCTCCTACCTCTCTGACCGCTCCTTTAATGTGTCTCTCTCCAACTCCGCCTCCTCCTCCTCTTCCCTCTCGGTTGGTGTTCCCCAAGGCTCTGTCCTCGGCTCTCTCCTCTTCTCTAGCTATACCCTGTTCCTAGGCAAACTCATTGCCTCCCATGGCTTCCAATATCACCTCTATGCTGATGGCACTCAACTCTATCTCTACTCCCTCTCTCTCTCAAGAGAGAGAGCTCCGGCGGCGGCGGCAGGTGGTCCGGAGGCCTCAGCGCCGGCTGTGGCTGCCGGC
>QEPC01001788.1:200206-220608 GCA_003113815.1 Sphenodon punctatus
CCCCCCAGGGATCGGGTCATACTTACCGGCGGCTGCGGGGACGCCGCGGCCGCTGGTGCTGGGGGGTGGGCTCGCCTCTGAGTCTTTTTTTAAACAAAAATCCAGGCTGGGCAGGGTGGGTGGGGGGTGTCCCCCCTTCCACCCGTGAAGCCTGGACTCGGAGAGGGTTTGTTTTTTGTAACTTTTTTGGTGGGGCTTTAAGTTTTTTACATTGCAGCCATTTTTAAATGGCTGCAATGCAAAAAAATCCGGTACCCTGGAATCCGGTACCCGGACCGGATTACCGGGTCGAATCCGATAATGCCGGTACGCCCGGTACCGGCATTATCAGATACCGGATTTACCGGTTTTCCCACCCCTAGCTGGCACTATATAAATGCTTGATAATAAATAATAATAATAATAATCTCTGCATGGATGTCCAAGTGGCAGCTGTGGTGAGTAGTGCATTTACTAAATTCCATCTGGTACAATGGTTACAATCATATATCTCAGACTGCGACCTTGCCACCATCATCCATGCCTTCATCACCTCGAGGCTTGATTACTGTAATGCGCTCTATGAGGGGCTACCCAAGGTAATGGTCCAGAAGATGCAGCTGGTGCAGAATGCAGCAGCCCGCCTCCTTACAGGGACAGGCCGCCAACATCACGTAACACTGGTGATCCATTCTTTGCACTGGCTGCCTATAGCCTTCCAGACCTGATTCAAGGTGTTGGTGCTTACCTATAAAGCCCTACACGGTCTTGGCCCCACCTACCTGTGGGACCGCCTCACTCCCTGGGTTCTGGAATGGTTCCTGTGGTTGGCTGGGGGTGCCCTTCTGGAGGTTCCCCATGTTTGGCAGGGGCACATTGGAGAGGCCGTTCTAGGTCACCGCACCTCAGATTTGGAACTCCCTCCCGGCAGAGGTTCATTTGGCCCAGGACCTTCCCTCCTTCAGGTATCAATGTAAAACCTGGTTGTTCCACCAGGTGTTTGGTGAGGGAGACAGGTAGGGGGAGGGGGGGTATGATGAATTGTTTATATTGAAATTTGTGTGTTTATATTATATATATTGTTATTTTTGTGTTGTATGCCATCCCAAGCTGCCGTGGCAGGACGGGGCAGCATATTAATTATTTTAATATATAAATAAAATAAATAAATAATACGGATCTTTCCAAAGGCTTCATTGCTCAAAGGTTATGGCATCTGAAAGTACTCTTGGCTTGAGTGAGCAAAATGTTAAGAAATATTAGTCTTACCTCTTACTTTGGGGGACTGGAACAACAGGGAATCTGTTGAGTACTTCTCCCAAGAGACAGAGATTGGCCACTGTCAGAGACAGGCTGCTGGACTTGATGGACCATTGGTCTGACCCAGTATGGCTCTTCTTATGTTCTTAAACATCAAAAGCCACGAGGCATCATTTTTCCTCTGTTTGTGCTGAAATCTGACATCAATAAAATAGCTGCTGAATTTTTTACACAGAAAAATTAAGCCAGTCCAGTGGCATCAGCATAATTTTGGGATAACATAATGGAGAGTTAAGTTAGGCCAAGAGTATGCAAGAATTTCTAAAAGCGATAATGTTCCTTTAAAACCTACCTCCACAAAGAGCAAATGCAAGATAGGAAACATAACTACCTGCAGTTCTAATGGAAGCTTGTCCTAATGTTATAATTAACTGCATTTATTGCTTTTGCATTAACCTCAAAAGCACCTATATTCAAACAATAATAAAATAATTTATTTCAAGCTTTGCATTTGCTCAACTCTGCATTTTCATATAACTGTGAAACCGTGTGTTACCATGGATTCCTCTCCATGAGTTAATTGACACCCCTCAGCACAACTGCTTCTTCAGACTCCTCCAGCAAATAACCTATTCCCTCAAGTAACTGCACCTATGGCCATTCCCCCCTGCTAATCTTTCTCCCTTCTTTGGTTTTGTATGATAATCAGGTCAAGAGCAGAGATGAAGCAAATATTAAAAACAAATAAAATATTTAGTAAAGTTTTCAAATTTGAAGATGAAATCTGCATCACAGTTGCAAATTTGGCAAGGAAGTTTTCACATTACATTTTTTAATCACTATTAACTTTGTTAATTCACCATTAATTCTTTTCTTTGCTATTCAGTATTCATTGATTTGATATTTCATTCTTCATTACTCATTGTAACAGGGACTCACCCTGGACCCAATGCCAAGCTCACTGTTCCCCTTTCAGTGCCTCAGTCACGTGTCCTCATGAGCCGAGCCCCTTGGTTCCCAACTTCATCACAGCCTCGGTGCCTGCACTTCAGGATCTACTCTCTGATGGCAGGGTCCAGTATGGGCTCCTGCCACAGGCCATGCTCCAGCCCTCCTGGGCAAGTCTCCTGCAACCTCTGAGCTCTGCTCCACTGCTCTGATCTCCTCCCCAGCATCCACTTGTTAATTTCAGCCCTGGGCTGCGCCACCTTCACCCAGTGCTGGCCAGGTTTCCAGCTAGGGTGGCCACTGAAGCATCCTAGAATACAGGACATGGGGGGAGGAAGAGCGTAGCTGGCTCAGGGCTCCTTCCCCCAGCCAAGGCTGAGCAACAAACATTGGGCAAGGGGTGGGGAGGGGGATGCAACCATACCAGCAAAATCCTGGTGATGGGTGCCTATTTTAAAAAGCCACCCAGATGGGATTGGGTGGATAAAAACAGTGTTCATGTCCTGGAAAATCTGGACACTATGGTAACCCTAGCATTCCCCGTCCCCACCCTGGGACAGCTGGCTCACCTCGCAGGCCACATGCTACCAACACTGCTGTTCCTGCCCAGAAGTCATGAGATTATGATGTGTGTGTGAGTGAGTGAGTGAGTGAGTGAGAGAGAGAGAGAGAGAGAGAGTGCACTGGTGGTGTGTGGAAAATACAGGCCAAAAACGTGTAAATAAAGGACAATGGGCAAACCCTTCAAAAAACAGGACTGTCCTGTATAAAACAGGTCCAAATGTCACCCTACTTTCAGATGATATCGGCTTGTCTACTCCCCCCCCCCCCGCAACCCACCTCCTGCAACCTTTGGGACTCTAACCCCATGTTCAGTGAACTATAACCCCAATTTCTTCAGTCAGGGGACTCTAGTCCCAGTTCCTCTATGTTCTTATTTAGTCAGGGGACTCTAACCCTGTGAGCTGAGTGGTGTTGCTGGCTCATCTGCCCCCCCACAACCTACATCTCCCTTCAGGAAACTCTAACTCTCTAGGTGAGACCACAACCCATTAACAGGGATGGGACTGTGACCAGGCCCTCCCAGCTCCCCCAGCCATTGGACCCTATGAACTTGTTCCAGTATATCCATTACAGAACATTATTCTCTGAACTTCCTACAGCTCTTAAGGGACTCTAACCCCCCACAGTCACAATTAATCTTCAGGTCCCTGCTTCCTTGGGGTCCACAGTACCTCTATCCAGTGTGAAGCTTCAGCTGTCCCTTCACTTTGGCCTTCTGCAGGTGTTCTTGCTGCCTGTCTGGATTCTCCCCAGATCTCCATAGCTGCTCCTGCACCATCCACCTTTGGCTGCTCAGCTAAACATCAATAGGCAGCTTAAATAGGACAATCCTCCTTCCCCCAGTCCACATGTTTTGTCAGGGAAACACCCTCATTTTTCAGGGATGCTTGATGGCAGGCCAGCTGGAGTGTGCCTGCATTCTCCACCAGATGTAGAGGGGGCGTGTGTCCCCGGGTT
This sequence comes from Sphenodon punctatus, assembly GCA_003113815.1. NCBI lineage: Eukaryota > Metazoa > Chordata > Lepidosauria > Sphenodontia > Sphenodontidae > Sphenodon > Sphenodon punctatus. The sequence continues at coordinate 203,915 of QEPC01001788.1, forward strand.
AAGTCCTTTCAGGATCCATGCACCGCTGAGGCCAGCCCAAGTGGGATCTTATCAAAATCTTTTATTTACAGTATCCCCATACATCCAGTCCAGTCCATTTATATGGACTCTCACTCTGGCCAGGCTCAGTCCCTCCATCCTTATGCCAGGTAGCTAGTTATGAGGCAGAGTCTTCCCTGGCTCCTACCTCATCCACATTCATCTTCCCTCTCTCTCAGGGCTCAGCTTTACAGCTTTTGGGATGGGCCCACTCAGACCCACCTTCCCGGCCCTGAAGACTAGGCCACCTGAGACTTCAAGGCACCATCCTGCACAACCCCAGTAGCTACACCCTCCGTGCTGCCACTACCTACCTACTCTTAAAGGTTATTGAATGGGCTGTGGCATGACAGCTCCAGGAGCATCTGGACCACATCGGTTTCCTTGATCCCTCCCAGTCTGGGTTTCAGCCTGGGTACGGTACGGAGACAGCATTGGTGGCCTTGGTTGACGATCTCCGTCTGGCATTGGACCAGGGTCATCAGACCTTACTGGTCCTGCTAGACCTTTTGGCTGCATTTGACACAGTTGATCATGAGGTGTTGGTGACTCGCCTGCGGGACCGTGCTGGAATTGGCGGAATGGTCTTGGACTGGTTTCATTCATTCCTGGCCAGGAGAACTCACCAGGTGGTCTTGGCAGAGTGTACGTCTTCCCCCAGGGACCTCACGTGTGGAGTCCCGCAGGGTGCCATTCTGTCCCCCCTCTTGTTTAACCTCTATATGCAGCCGTTAGGGGAGATCGTGAGGGGGTTTCAGGGCATGCAGTGTCATCAGTATGCTGATGACACTCAGCTCTACCTCTCCTTTTCCATCGACCCAGGCCATGCAGTCTCCTTATTTTCCCAGTGCCTGTCAGCTGTGGGGGCTTGGATGAGGTTGAGCCATCTGCAACTGAATCCTGACAAGACGGAGGTGATGTTGGTGGGCGAGGGCTTGGGGAGCCTGGGGGTGGTTGAATCTCCTCTTGTTGGGGGGGTTCGCCCCCCCATGGTGTCTCAAGTGCGGAGTCTGGGTGTGCTCCTTGATTCGCGGCTCAGCTTGGAATCTCAGGTTGTGGCCGTGGCGGGGAGTGCGTTTCGGCAGTTACATCTTGTCCGGCGGCTTCGGCCGTATCTCTCAGACTCCGACCTCGCCACTGTCATCCATGCCTTCATCACCTCGAGGCTGGATTACTGCAACGCGCTCTACGTGGGGCTGCCCGAGAAGCTGGTCCGGAGGTTGCAGCTGGTGCAGAATGCCGCGGCCCGTCTCCTGACGGGGGCGGGTCGCAGGGAGCACATGACACCAGTGCTCCGGGCTCTGCACTGGCTGCCTATAAAGCACCGGGCCAGGTTCAAGGTGCTGGTTTTAACCTTTAAAGCCCTTCACGGCCTAGGCCCTGCCTATCTGCGGGATCGCCTCACTCCCCATGTACCCGTGCGACCCTTGAGATCGTCCGTGGGAGCCTTTTTGGAGGTTCCCCGGGCGAGGCGGGTGGCCACCGATGTTAGATCTTTTTCAGTGATCGCCCCTGTGCTGTGGAATTCACTCCCAGAGGAGGCTCGGCTGGCTCCCACTCTCCTACTGTTTTGGCATATATGTAAGACCTGGCTGTTCTGTCAGGCTTTTGTCGGGGGGTAGGGGTGAGGTGGGGGTGGGGATGGGGATGAGGGATTTCCCCATGTAGTGTATTTTAAATTGTTTTAAAATTTTATTATTGTTTTAAATGAAATGTTGTTCACTGCCCTGGGCTGCCCTGTGGGCAGGAGGGGCGGGATATCAATTTTAAATTAAAAAAATAAATAATAATAAATAAAGGACCAGGGTCAGGCATCCAGCCTGAACATGGTGCACACCCCCAGTAACAGAGTGAGCCCAGTATAAAGGAATTCACATTTTTCACCGAATCTGAGGGTAGAGTTGCTGTTCAGTCCACTGAGAGCATTTATCCTGAATTTCTCCAGTTTTTGTCCCACATTCTGTTTCAAATGTGGCTTACTTGTTCTTTTTCTTCTTAAGTAGGGAAACAAACCTAGGTTGCGATATTAATCCTTCTGTTATAAAGCTAATAAAATTGTGGTTGTAGCAGTATTTACAAACTAGAAGGGGATTGTAGCAGTGCGTAGCTGATGTAAGTAACTTCAGGATCTGGACCTTTACAAGACTCAGTCAAGAGATCACCAAGGAAAGCTCTAGGAAGGGGGAGAAAAGGAGCTGGCTGGACAAGGACACCACAAACTAAGAAACTCCAGTGGTTGGGAACTCAAGGAAAGGCTCATCTCAGTGAGGAAAGGCTGGGAGCTCTGAGAAGGGATCTGCCTCACACAGGAGCCATGAACTTTCAATATATTTTGTGGTAGGCTGCATACTTTTCTGTTAAATTTGTGCAAGGAGAGAACCATGTCTCAGAGTTTGCCTCTGGAAGAAGGTAAATGGGTGGTCCTGAGAAATTAATGTAATAGTGGGAGGGAGATAGAGTTGATGCATCCCATCCAACTTTTAAGGCAGGGGGATACAAATTTAACTTTCAGGCAAACAACTTTTTAGCAGTTCTCTACTCAGACAGAGGTTAGTGGCAGGAAAAGGGTGTAGGGGAAAGAAGTTAATGGGTTAATTGACTGATTTAATTTACAAGACAAAACGTTTTGGGGGCTATTTTTCAGGCAGACCTGCTGAGAGATACAAAGGCAAAATTTGTGTTTTTAAAAAAAGGATATATAAGGGCACAATTTCCTCCACACATTGAAATCAATGACCCAACTCCTATCAAGTTTAATAGATGGAGGACTACACCGTGTGGCTTAATGGCATCTCCTTCACTCCCTGCAACATTTAGCCTAAAGTTACACCAACAATCCTGACTTTGAAAGAGAGAAAAAAAGAAAACAATAATGTAATATCTTATTTTCTTTCAGGAGAGTGCCGAACCCCTGTGAATCTTTGCAGCATACTCAGCACGATTTAATCACCTTTAATTGATCCATTATCAAAATGAAGCTTCTGGAATCTTTTTGTGCCATCCATGAACCATTTACTCCTGAGTTCCCATTGAAGCCTATGGTTTGTGGATCCATGGCCTACAACACAATCCTCCATCTTTTGAAGTCAATGACAAAACTCCTATTGACTTTATTGGTGAAGAATTGTCCTGTTAGTATGAAAATAATCTGACTACAGTTTCCAACTGCATGTTTTTTCAGTTTAGCAGTGTTATTTTTGGAAAGTAACTTGATACATTCATAGTTTGACCTGGAGACAAGTTTTGAACTGCAAGTGTATTAAAAGAAAACCATAAAATAGTAGAGAAAGGGTTAAATTGACTGGTCTCTGTATGCCATATATTTTTTAAAAGAAATAAAAAAGAGAGAGGTAAAGTGCGAAAAGACAAGTCTCTGTGTGTCAAAGTATGCAATCAGGGATGATTAGAGCCAAAATTACAAATCTGTCTGTCATGAACCATGATGGATTTAAAACAGAATTGAATTCAATTGACAGTACGAGAAAGAACAGTGAGACCTTTGGGAAAGTTAAAACAAGTGGAGCATGGCACAGGGATTAAGAGAGTTTATACTGAGGGTAGGTCGCTTATTATAAATTATTTCATACATTTTCCCGTCATACAATTACCCTAGGTAGATTTTTCCCCCCACACAGTACAATTAGCCTGTGGAACTGATTTCGATGGGATGTTGTGAAGGCCAATAGTAAAACTGGATTCAAAAATAAATTTAACAAATTCATTGAGGCCAGACCCATCAATGACTACTAGCCAAGCTCGGTCAGGGGATGCGTCTTCTGACACCAGAAGCAGGGAATGAATGACAGGGATGGATTACTCCGTGCATACTGGTTTTGTACACTTTCCTTGAAGCACCCAGTGCTGTTGGAAACAGAAGAATGAGATAAATGAACCATTGTTCTGATCCAGTATGGCAGTTCTTAGGTTCTGATTAATGTAAAGTATGACCTATATAAGAAATAGCCAAATTATAACAAAACTGATGAACATGCTGAATGTCATAATCAAAATTCAGCCCTTTTCAATTCACTGCTGAATGAAGGTCCAATTTATTCCTTCCTTTGATCTTGAGCTGATCTCATCCAAGGAACTCCTGTCCAGTGCAATTAGATTTGAAGAGGTGTGGAACTTCCTTCCCCTGGAGGTTCATGAAAGCCTGGTCCTGAGCATTTTCTGTAGTAATTGGGAGAACTTTGGGATAGACCCCAAAGAAAAAAAATTGGGGTAAACTCACAGGGAGTTTGCCTTGGGAGTGGTAGGAACGGCGTTTTTATCTATAAGTCTATATCTGGGCTGCTTCCTAACACAGTCCTATAACAAAATACCATGGGCCATAAATACTGTTATGTATAACAAAAATGTTTAGTCAACTCCTAGAGAATAAGGGAAGGTATTTTTTGGTTCTGAATCCTCTGAGCTGTGCTCCACTGCTCTGATCCATAGTGTTGAGTGTCATAAAACCTGCAGATGATTTGATCCATGATTTTGCCTTGCCTCTCTGCAGACTCCTCAATCAATTGGTAAATTTGTGTTTTGAATCTTGGATCCTACTTCAGATTCCAGATTCTGGATTTTTTTGTTTGGTCCCAGCTGTAATTAATAAAAATGTAATGGGTGGTGATAGACAGAGCTCCCAACTCCAAACAATTCGTGGGAAATGCTGCCATGTGCAGAAGGGAAGATATGCAATTACATCACCAATCATATCCAGCAGCCAAGAGCATCTTGTACATGACTGTCAAGAAAAGCATGTGAGCCTGCAACTTCTCAGTTTCAAGAATGTATTCCTAATATCCCTGTCACTCCCTATGCTGTCCTTTCCCTTGATCATCCTTAGACTGTAAGCCTCTCAGAACAGGGACTTGCTTCTAATTATAACTTTGCTGTTCCAGGCACTTGCTGACACTGTTAATAATAATATTATAATAAGCAGTCAAGTTTTACTCTGGGAAGCAGGAGAATATCTTGTCAGTTATTTAAGTTACCTGGGAAACCTGGCCCCAGTCCATGGATTATGCTTGGCTGGGCATCTTCGTGCTCTTTGTCTGATACTTAGAGTAGGCAAGAATTGAATGGCTCTCTGACAAGTTAGAACAGCTTTATGGTTTGTGATTTCTATTCTTGCCCTATCATGTTCCCTACAATAACATCTTCAGTAGATTTACTTCCTTAAAGTTGTGGCAAGCATTGCCATCTTTCACACACAGTGTAAAATGAAACAAAAGTGCAGCATGCATATTTCCAACACCTTGCACACAAGGAAATCCTCTAACAATGGAACAAAGTCCAAACTAAACAGACAAGAATTGTTTTGAAGGATGGCTCATTTCCTACCGGTGGTTTCTTCAATGTTGATTATTTAAGCACTCGTTTTATTTTATAAATGGAAACTGAATCACAGTTTACCATGCTGGAAAATTATTGGAAATCAGAGTGCATCCAAATCAGCGACATGGCCATTTCCTCTCCGGACAGGAAGCCTACAGTTAAATTATCCTTTCGGGAGCTCTGAGTGATAAAAAGCCTGTTTCAGTCCTCAGCAAAAGGAACTACCTAGTGTTTTCAATTTTCTCTTCAAAAAAAGAGAGTCAGGATGTCCCTCTCCAAACATGGATGTTACAGAAGGAAAAAGGAAAGGTGTATATACATTTTCTGCTTGTCTAGACAGCATAACGTTTGTTTGAAATTCTGGAATGAACTAAGTCCTACAGATCTCTTGTGCGCAGCATTTCAACCTACCCTACAACAATTAAAATGTATATTATATTTATTAATTATTATTATTATTATTATTATATTATATTTTCAGTGTAGCCACAAATGCAAATGTATCCACACATGACTACGTGTAAAGATCTAATTACTATAGTAATGCACAACTCCCTGCATTTCACCTAATTACCCTGATGAATAATTCCTAGATAAGAAATAAGCAATAAAAAAATTGCTCCCACCCTCACAACCCTTCCAATTCTACCACAACCATTTCAGAGAGAGAGTGTGTTTGCCATGTTGGTCCCAAAAATAGGTCGTAGAGACAAAGTAGCGTAGCGAGATCTTTTATTGGACCAACTTGGGTTGGTGGAGATTTGCAAGCTTTCGGAGCTCACAGGATCCTTCATCAGGCAAGTCAGAAATCCAAGCTGTACCAGCAGTGAAGTTTGCGAACCTCCACCAACCCAAGTTGGTCCAATAAAAGATTTCGCTACACTACTTTGTCTCTACAACCATTTCAAAAACCCAGAGAGAGTTTCAGAACTTTACAGGGTGACCTAAAGGTAGAAACAGGCTATTCAGAGCCAAGGTGAGAAAGAGTTCTGTAGCCAAGAGGTCCTCAAGGAGACTACCTTGCGAGTGGCTCCCCCTGTTTAATAGTGAAGGGGCTCTAGTTAATGCACCTCTGTTGACCAGAACCATGAGAGGGGCTAGAGACAAAGGGTGAAAACACATGTGCAGCTGCCGCTTCCTATCCGGGGGTGGGTTGGCCACCCTTACCACCCCTAGCCAGATCAGGTTGGGGGAAAGAACCAAACATTCCCCTGGCCAGGGAAGGGGAGCGACACATGGCTGACTGACTCCACCACCACACTGTGGCCAGCTCCTCTCCCCCCCGCCATGACAGGCAGCCATGGCTGCCAATAACAGTGACGACCCCCCCATGTTGGGCTGGATGGGCGCAAAAACAGACACCCACCCACTCCCGCCAGGTTTGTCCGCCTGAGCAGCTCACAGGGCTGGACCATGGGCTCAGTTTGTTCCAGGCACATGTTTCTGACCCAGCCACCAAGCCCACCAGGGTTGGAACTGGAGCCACATTTGATGGGCCTGGAACAGATGCATGGGGTTCAGTGCTGTCCCAAAGTGGGTGAACTGGGCCAACATCATGCTTGTTTACAACCAAAGTAGTTAAGATGATACCTTTTATTGAGCTAACTTTAGGTGAGTATGTACAATCTTTCAAGCTACAATTATTTCTTCTTCACACATAGCCATGTCATACAAGAAGAGTGGTCCTCTGCTAGGCAGGCATGTCTCATCACTTAAGCCTAATGACCAAATCACTGCTTTAAATTCCACCCAGAAACCAACATGCAGTCAGGGGAGGATGTAGAACTCTGTGAGCTGAACCCCAAAGTCAAAGTTGATCAAAGTTTGGAAATGTTATCTTCAAGCTTCTTCCAGGTTGAGTCCATTCATTCCTGAAGAAGATCACTCTGAGCAGACAGTCATCAACAGAAATTTGTCCAATAAAGGGTATAATCGTGACCCTTCTACCTCTTGTCTCTCTTACACACTTGGGACCAACACAGAAAACACTTTCTACCTTCCTGCTAGTAGTCAAGACTGAAAACACCATGAGAGACTCTTCCCAAATGTGGAGACAGTGGCATGAAAAGATGGCACAGGGAAATCTCAGACAAAACACTGTTTCAGAGAGAATTGCAGGGAGCTTTTGTAAATCAACATAGTTCCAATAGTTTGATCCAGATCAAGGAAACAATGGGTGTTAACAAATGTGATAGTGACCCACTTAGGCCCATTGTGCCCTGCTTTGGCCCGCAGGCCACTGTCATGTTTGTTGGAGCACTGCCAGATGTTCGCCTGGCATTTCTCCCGGGGGTGGTAGCAGCTAGCCTGGGCTGCAATCCAGGAAAGCTCCAGGGTCACAGCCTGTGCTACCATCTGCCTGTTTGAGCCAGTGTGGGCTACAGCAGGCTATGATGTTTATTATAAGCAGCCATGGTCTGGTCCAGATCAGGTCCACCATGACCAGTTGCCATGGCAGTCGTCATAGGCCACCATGGCTTCCCATCAGGACACTGGGCACAGTGCATGCAGGGGCAGGACTAACTGGAGGCATGTTCATGCAGCTCCCTACCTTCCCCGTCAGCCTGGCCACCAGCATGTTTGTTGGCTGACAAGATCCAATCCTGACTGTGTTGCCAGCAGCTTGTTGTTCCAGATCGTACTGTGATGGCAGCACTCTGCTGCCACTTCCGTTAACACCCAATGGGGTCCTTGTTCTTCCCTGGTTTGTGCATCTAGTTGCACCTGTTGACAGGGCTGGGCCTTATGGAAGGCAGGGCTTGGGAACTGGGGCCCAGGACAGGAGGACCCTGAAATGGGAGGGGCAGATCGTATGGTAAGCAGGAGGCAGAGTGGGGCTCTATACAACTGGCAGCTAAAGCTGTGCAGCAAATTGCCACTCCCTCACCTGTCCTGGAAGTGCAAGTCTTGGTCAGATCCATAGGGGTGGTATGCCATGCTACAGCACAATTCCAATCGAGCTGCTGTCAGGAGGGAGGATGCAGAGTGTGCAGTGTAGTAACATGCCCCTTCAAGTGCCGGCGGGGAGGTGGGGGGCTCTGGCCCCTGCCGATCATGGGACCTGTTCCCTTGCCCAGCACATTTTGCAGGGTCATTTCCTCTGTTGAACTTGGAGTGGTCACCCTACCTGTCCCTGCCCAGGGCTGGGCATACATTTTGACCCTGTTATACGCTGTTGTTGGTTTATTTTTTTAGTAGTTATTAATATGTTAGCTTTTAGTTAGTAAAAGATAGTCGCTTTTAGTATTAGGAGTTATGCAATTCACGTTTTATAGTAACAATAAGGCCTGGGAAGATATGGGTTCTATTAAGAATTTTGCAAGTGATGGTGGCTGATAATTACCCCTTCACCATCCCCTACAAAACCAGGGGTGGTGGCAAAGGGTGCTTTGTTGGCTCCCACTAAAAGAACGAACAGGGAGCAACAACCTTTATTATTGTAAGTGGCTGCGGCAGCAGCGGCGCTGTGCAGAGGTTGCTGTGGCAATGCCCTGAAAAGGCATGAAGAGAGCTTTTGCTCAGCCAGGGTTGCTAGGCAGCCTGACCAGAGGTCCTGAAGGAAGTCTCGCAATGCAAGACTTTGAGGCATTTAAAGCAATGCCAGCCACAATCTCAGTCAATTGGGCGTTGGATGCATTTAGCAGCAGTTGGAGCTTGGGGCAGCATCCTACGAGGCAGTGCGGACCAGGGCGAGTGGTGAGGAAAGAACAGGCTATGAGCTGGGTGCATCTTCCTAGGACACGCAGCAGAGAGGCCTGGCCCCTCAGTCCCAGCCTTCTCAGCACCAGGATGATGTTTGCACCTGGGGTGGCCTAGCCTGTGGGGCCTGCGCTCCCAGCCCCAGTCACTCAGGCAGTGGGGTCTTTGTTGATGCCCACGGCCCTGTCTGGGCAAACATCCCTGGCAGCCTCGGTGGCAGAGCCCTTGCAGATAATTCAAGCCATAATGCCAGGTAGGGAATTGGGGACAGCAGAGTTCAGCACATCGGGGGGGGGGGCTAGGCGGGGAGGGAAGAGGCTTGTCCTACCATCTTATTACAGTGATGATGCCCCAGCATCAAGGAAGCCAAGGAGAGACCAGGTGGAACCGGTTGACCTGAGGTGGAGGAGCTGCTCCAAAGGGGTGGCAGCCATGGCATACCAGCAGGACCCACCACCCATCAAGATGCATCAAGGGCAAGGAGGACCTCTATCTGGTTCATGTGAAGTGAATGGGGCCACTTCACCTGTATGAGGCTTGAGGGGGTGGTTGGAGCTGTATAGCATGGGGTTAAAAGGGGAGGTGCATCCTTTGTCTGCTTGGGACAACTGCCTAATACAGTCTACTCACCCCAGAAGTGCTGTGCCCCTTAGTGCCATGACACAGGTTGTGCAGCTGCCACAGGGTGTTACTGAGCTGGATGCCATGCCCATTCAGGGGGAGGAGAGTTGCATCAGCTCTAGTGGAATGAGGCTTGATACCCATGGCCTGGCCAGATCAGCGGCAACCTTGGGCCAAGTGCAACAGTGCCCCCAAATCTACAACAAGGAGGGAGGATGGGCACTCAGCCAGGCCTTTGTGCACAAGTATAGAAGGGAGCACCTGCCCAGCAAGTCATTTCGTGGGTGGGGGTGCAAGCTGTAGGCAGCCCTCTCACCCTGACGTATCAGCCCCGATTGATGAGCACCTCCTCCATGCTACCAGAGAGCAGATTTGGAGAGGCGAGTATTTTGATATGTTTGCTCTCCTATTCAGCAGCCTCATCCCTGACCCGAATGATAGGGATGACTCAAAGGAAAAGGAGAAAAAAGGTGAGATTCAAATTCCCAAAGACGGAACACAACTGGTCCAATTAGACAGTTGCCTATTCCATATTCCAGGGTGTAATCCTCCGGGCCTTCCAACCTGGTAAGGTATGCTGACATAGCACAGCGGGCATATGACTCAGGTCCGCCTGGGACATGGCTCAGGTATGATGAGGCATTCCGGCATTGGGTGGCCATCACCCCACGCTTGACTTATGTCCCCACCCATGACTTATGATTCAATTGTATGAGAGATGCAGTGAATGCCCCGAGATCCGATAGTGCCCAGGTTTTGACAAAGGGAGGGGTGGCACTGGCAAATGACCCATTTTGTGGTGATGGGCATTAGTCGTAGGGTGGCAGAGGTCCATGCTAGGAATTAATTAACACCAGCAGATCGTTTACTGTGCAGATTTTGGCACTCCTGCACCCAGTGTGGGGATTCCCATCCTGCCTCCAACTGTTTCAAATTCAAACAATTTGGATTTAAATCTAAGTAGAACTCTCCCAACCAGGGTAAGGGTTCCCCATTCAAGTGCAAGCAGAGCTGGGAAGTGCCCAAACCCAGTTCAGCATAACGCCTTAAAGTTGGTTTTGAAGGGCCATCCAGATCACAAGGAGTAGTCGTCCACCCTGAAAACTTTGAGCAGTTAGTGTCAGGACTTGACGAGGAGTCCAGGGAGGCCACACGCTGCACAGAACCCTCAGCCGACACCTTCATCAGGGCACCTCGCTGCTCCCCCAACCTGCGCTTGCTCCGCTGTCCGGGAGTGATGGACCGCTTGACCCAGACGCTCCTGGAACATCGCAAGAGAGGCTCGCTGCGGATGTGGTGGCAGAGACAGCTACGCCCCACCCCACCCCCACCCCCCAGCCTCACGCTGCGCTAGGAGGAGTATCCCCAGACCTGCTGCTGCCAGGAACGGCAGCCACGCCGCCAGCCTCACCTCCAGGGCCACAGCATTCAGCGCACCTGCGGCAACGCCTCCGAGAGAAGTACAAAGGAGGGTCGCCGGCAACATAGCACTGCTGGTGATCAGAGTTACCCCCATGAGACCAGCCCCTCCTGCTGTTCTGTGTGACCGTTGTTTGATTGCTGTGCTTGGACTGAGTGAGCAGAGCGAGTGGAGTGGGACTGTCGCGAGTTCTTAGTGTGAGTCTGTAGTGAGTGTCTTCTTCAATCTGGTAAGTGCATAAAGCCGTATTGTCTTCATATATCACATCCATGGGCCCTGTGGACTAGTGTGCGTGCCCTGTCCCTCTCCTCCCCCCTGGGCGGTCGCACCATTGTTCCTTCCTCACCATTTGCACACTCCTCCCCCTCCGCTGCCCCTGACTGCCTGGCAACTCCTACAGCAACCGGTGAGCGTTCACTCCCGATACCCTATGATGATCCAGGCTGGGGATTATTTATCCTAAAGTCCATATACGATCCTGAGGGTTTGTTTCCTAGCCTAACTGTGCTGGTTCGAGCATCTGTGGTGTGTTGAGCCCTGTTCTCTCTACCCATTCCCGGTGCCTCTTCCCCGAAAACCCCACAGTTAGGTTTCCACTTTCAGGGTTCATATTACTTTGACAAGGCATGCCAATGGGTAGCTCCTAGTGCTGTACCAAATAGTACTTCCGGGTACTCTGGCCGAATTTGGAAGTTCTGAGTAATCGGCCTGAGTATTCAACGGCACTTTGGTGCTGTTTCCGAAGTTTGGGAATTCAAAAACTGAATTCCGGACCTCAGGAAACTTCAAGAAACTTTGGAAAACTTCAGGAAACTTCAGAAACCCGGAACTATTTAGTGCCAGAAGACAACCCCACAAATGTGTAACTGCATGCAGAAGTAAAACAGAACAAAACAAAAGTAGTGTACCCACAGCATGACTCACCATCAGCAGCAAGTGCACCCACTTTAATCATTATGCCAACTAAGCAGTGCACAAAAATGCAGGCTAGCAAAAATGGGACTTTAGCTCAAGAAGAATAGAACAACCCCACAAAACAGTGTGCACTAGTAACTTAAACAAACCAGGCAAAGGGAAGTGAAGCCAGACAGAGATATCCCAGTCTGGTCTCATGGTACCATTCAAGCAGCAGGCAGAACAACAGTAGAACTTACGGTTACACTTTACAATTAGACACTGCTGTGCCATGCCACAGCCTAGACAACACACACAACCCTGCAAAACAGTGTGCAACTGCATGGAGAAATAAACCCCACCAAAAGCCATCAAGTCCAGCAGTCGCAAAACTCAGAAACTAGACCCCCACCCACCCCCCTTCACACACACCCCAGAGGCACCCTCTTGGCATGACATTGGTACTGTGCCACTGGTAACTTGGACCAGGCAAGTGGGCCAAGCAAGGGGAAGTGGAGCTAGGCAGAGAGATCCCAGTCTGGCCTCATGGTGCCAGCCAGTCTGCCCAGCAGACAATATTATAACACCCACAAGAAAGAAACAGACCTGGAGTCAGGCAGAGAGATCCCTCTGGCCTCATGGTGCCAAGTGCCAACCAATCAGCAGGCAAAACTAGAAGCAATGTGGCACCCAATTCTTTTTTATTTATTTTTTAAAAAGCATGGCATGGTAAAGGTAAACATAATCCCCAGCACTGGCCCTATGGACAGGACAGGTCAAACCATACAATGTCAGGTCAGGCCAGACCAGGCCCCCCTCCTTGCCCCCACCCCCAATTACTTCCAGGTCCAGCACTGTACCACACAGCCAAATTGATCAAAGAGAATGGTAAATGGCTGCAGCCACTTTTATTTTGCCCTGCCAGGCAATCAAAACTTGCCATCTGGCTTGCCATCACTCAGCTGTCCCCTCCCATACACATCTCCTACCAAATAAGGCACTATGGGTGATTTCAGATGTTACGGCGAGCTCTATTCACCACGGCCCGGGGTGAAGAGGCATGCCAACAGACGTGCACCACCTCACCCTGGGCCGCGGGGACCGGCGAACCATGGCCCGTGGTGAATGGGGCCGCCGTAACATCTGTCGGCACACCGCAGATCGCGGTGGGGCAGGGCCGGGCGGCGCAGCATGCTGCCACATGGCCCCTCCCCCTGCGTTCCACAATGCCCCCCCCACCGGATGGGCAGTGTGAGCAGCCAATCCGGCTGCTCCCGCCACCGCGTTCGGGGATGAATGGCTTCCACCACCGGCAGGGGTAAGTGAACAGATGAGACGTTTTGTTCATCCCTGCCGTGGTGGCCATTCACCACACTTCTGGACCCGCTTGCGTTCTCGGGTCCAGGAGTGTGGTGAATGCAAACTTGGCCCGCGTTTGACTGTGGTGAACATCTGGCGGGTAGCAAACAGACGTTCACCACAGTCAAACGCAGGCCACGTTTGAGTGTGGTTCAGGCGTGGTGAATCTTGGATTTGTCACATCTGAAATCACCCTAAATTTCATTTGCAGAAGAAATGCAACTGTCCACCAGCCCCCCCTCTCTCTCACACACACACAGGGGCTTCCAAAGTTTTCCAAAGTTTCCAATGTTTTCTGAGGAACAGTCTTGGCCCTCAGAACTTCGGACTTTGGACTTTCAGAACTGAATACCTTAATCTTCGGCGAATTCTGAAGTTTTCTGAAGACCGCATTTCAGCCCTAGTTGCTCCATATTGTGCTCGGCCTTTGAGACGGTCAGCTTGTTGTTGGCATGAGTGGTCCAGCAGCAGACAGGGTTCCAGGTTGATAATACCTCAACAACTTCTTATTCATGGGAAGGGCTGGGACCAACGAATGCACTCGAATGCTGGCGACTTTTCAGAAAGTGGTTGCAGAGTTGGGGATTCCGTTGTCCCCCAAAAAGACTGAGGACCCTGCCACTGTACTGTTCCACCTGGGGATTGAGTTGGACATGGTCCAGGAGGTGTCCAGACTCCTCGAGGAGAAGCTGGGAACTCTGTGGGAGGGTATTGCCAGATGTCTGGCAGCCAGTAAGGTGACGGCCAAACAGCTACAGTCAGGTTGTAGCCCTGAGTAGGGCATTCTTAACCCAACTGTATTTGTGAGACTGGTGGTGTGTAGCACTGTGACTGGACGATTGGGCAGAACGAGGTCGTACTAAGGACCTCACTTTTCTGGAATTTTTCCGCTCGTGTTAGCTGTCTATTGACAAGTGATTTTGCCAATCGCTGTGTCCTTTTTTTGGTGCAATAATCTGGCAGTGGTGCAAGTCATTAACTCACTGTCATCAAAATCCCTGCCCCCAAGTCATGAAGCTAGTTAGGGCATTTGTTCTGGCATGTTTGAGTAATAATAGCCTTTTTGTTGCCAAACACATGCCAGGCATTAACAACAGTATAGTCGATGCCCTTTCTTGCTTCCAGATGGAGTGGTTTCCCCTCTTGGCACCAGGAGCCAGCAGAATGCCAGAAGCCATGCTGCCAACCCTGTGGACTCTTGAATCCTAGAACTCTTCCAGACCATCCAGGGATCCCTCTCTAAACAGACTACGGCTGTCTACCTTAGAGCATTCAGGGAATTTCAGGAGTTTCAGGTCCAGCTGGGATGGGAGTTTGGATTCCCTATTCCTGAGGCTCAAATATTACAGTTTGCTATCTCATTGCAGTGCAAGGGTGCAGCCCTGGGTACAATTGCCAGGAAACTTTCTGCTCTGGGTAACATGAGTGGTTTGGCAGTTGCATGAATGGCAATCCTCCCCCCCCTCTCCAATTCTTAATTTTAAAAAGAGTGCAGCCATTGAGTTCTAACACATTTCTTGGTGTCCTTGTCCCATTCAGGATGTGCCGACAAGGAGCACAAGAGTCCACTCAGTAACAAGGTTTTTAAAAAATGGTTGGATACAGGTTTGGAATGATGGGGTTTGTGACTGGATGGCTTTTGTACAAAGTTTTGCTGGAGTATGTATATATTCTGAGTGCACTTAAACAGTATAAGGTCACCATCAACTCTTTGATAGCTGGAGATTGTCCCTTCATGCTAAACCAGAAGTTGTGTAGGTCATGGTGCAGAGTGGCAGTTGGGACTGATCCCCTTTGTTGTCTTATCTGTTTCTTTTTAAACCCTTCAGGCCTTATACTTGCCCAGACTGGACCTTGGACCATATCGCTTTTAACCTGGATACCATACTTCAAGGGAATGGATATTAAGAGTTTGTAATCTACTTTAAAAGGAGCTAGTGAGTATGAATTAATGCCTTTCCTAGGACATAATATTTTACAATTGTCAAGTCTTAGATATTTTTTAGATTTGGTATTTTGTTCAAAGGTTTATGCTTGCATTTCAGTAAAAGACATCTTTTTTCAATTTGCTAAGCCTTTGACTGGGATCTTCAACTCAAAAACATTAGTCACCTAAAGGTAAACCAGCTAATTGCACCTTAAAATTTAAATTTAAAATATTAATTATAGCCAATTAACCGTATCTCTCTTTCAGCTACATGCCTGTATAAAGAGGACATGAATACCTTCCAGACAGGAAAAATTTTAAACTTACTTTGCCCAGCTGTCAGTGTGATACAAGGCTGTGTGGAAAATGAGGCCAACATAAGAGATGTTGGAATGTTTATCAAAACAGATTCACTGTTCCACTGGCATAATAATCTTATTCCTTAGCACTCGTATACACACACACACACACACACACACACACGCATGCATCTGGAAAAGTGTGTCCTCTCAAGTTTTGTTCCCACAAACAACCTTGGAGGTAAGTACCTCCTAATTCACTTCGACCTCCCATTGTTCCCATGAGAAGGGAAGTTAGAGTTAAGGAGGATAAAATGGGATAAAGTGTATGTCAGGGGGGATGTACTTAAAAAACAAGTGGAGTTAATGTAGGGAAGGTGGTTCCCTCTCCAAAGTGGGGGAGGGGAGGCTTGATCCTCCCTAGTGGAGGAGGTAAATAGTTACTTCCCCTCCCCACCACCACCCCGAGTACTCTGTAATCCCAGAAAACTTCAGCACTTCCTGCTTTCATTTTCCCTTTGTGGTGTTTCCGTCTTACTCTCAGCTGGGTTTCTCAGCTCCTCCTTCTGGTAGTTCCCTGCAAGTTCTAAGGCAAGGGGATCAGAAATGGGAAGAGTTGGCTCCCCTGCTTGTGGGAACAGATGTGGAGGTTAGCAGTTACTTCCAAGTAATTTCTCTCTTGCTTGTGAGAACAAGCTCTTATTCTAGGCCTCTACATGCACTCTTTTAACTCAGAATTCACTTCTATATAGGGACTCAAGAGATGCAACTGTCAATAATGATCGCTTAACTCTATTGTGCCAATCACACTGGAACATCTATTTCCACCTCATCAGTTTATTTGATTTGCTTTGAATGAGTACTTTTTTTTTTACTGACCCTTTCAGCTTTTAGAGAACAGTTTCCACATACTATTATATATTTTAAAGCCTCTTAAAATTTATCCTGTGGCTCTGATGTATGAAATGTTCCCTCCTGCCCAAATAAATTGGTTGTAAATTGATTGTAACCAAGCCAAGCACACGCACCTGAGACTTCGCATCCACTTGAATGTTTGTTGGTCTTCTCCCCTGTCTCTCCCACTGTCCCCTCTCCCTGTCTCCCCCTC
>QEPC01001788.1:228729-247283 GCA_003113815.1 Sphenodon punctatus
TTGCAAGTGTCCACTCCTGAATCGCCAACAACACAGCTCCCCGTGGTATATGAGGGAGCTGTGGTGGATGAAGCAGGAGCGGTGGTTAGAGCGACAGTGGCATCACTCGTGTGCTGAAGTTGACTGACTGCAGCGTAGAGTCTGGTTATGTACCTATGCCGTTGCAGTGCGGACAGCAAAGAACACTTTCTTTGCTGCTCTCATTGCGTCCACTAAGTCCCGCCCAGCTGAGCTGTTCCGGGTGGTGAGGGGGCTGGTCAGTCCAGCCTCCATCCATCTGGACTTAGAATCATCAAATGCTCGCTGTGATTTGTTTGTGGACTTTTTGTTGATAAAATCGCTCAAATTCACCACAGTTTTGATGCAACTTTCTTAGTAGAAAATGGGTCAGAGGCAGTAGAAGCCCCATCTTGTCCTGTTTTGTGGGATGAGTTTCAGACTGTCACCCTCGGATGCAGGGGATGCGCTTGGGACTGTTTGAGCCACCTGCTGTGAACTAGATCCATGCCCATCCTGGCTAGCTAAGGCTTGCTGGGAGATATTGGGGCCACTGCTGGCGGGGATAGTCAATACCTCCCTTACGGAGTGCAAGGTGCCGGACTGTCTCAAGGAGGCGGTGGTGCGGCCCCTGCTCAAGAAGCCATCTGTGGAACCCAACATTGATGCCCTGGTCAGCTATTGGCCAGTCTCTAACCTTCCCTTTTTAGGGAAGGTTATTGAACTGTGGTGGCTTGACAGCTTCGGGAGCATTTGGACCGGATCAATTTTCTTGATCCCTCGCGGTAGGGTTTTCATCCGGGTTATGGCACGGAGACTGCACTTGTGGCCTTGGTTGATGACCTCTCCTGTGCATTGGACCGGGGCTGTTCGACCCTGTTGCTCCTGTTAGATCTCTCAGCTGCATTTGATACCGTTGATCATGAGTTGTTGGTGACTTGGCTGTGGGACTGGGCAGGGATTAGCGGGACTGTTCTTGAATGGTTCTGTTCTTTCCTGACTGGGAGAACCCAATTTGTGGTGCTGGAGGAGTTTTCATCTTCCCCCCGGGGCCTCACGTGTGGGATTCCACAGGGTTCCATTTTATCCCCTCTCTTGTTCAATGTGTACAAGCAACCTTCGGAGGAGGTTGTCAGGGAGTTTGGGGTGAGATGTCATCAAGATGCTGATGACACCCAGCTATATCTCTCATTTTCTTCTGACTCAGGCATGGCAGTCTCGATGCTTACCCAGTGTTTATCAGCTGTGGGGCACTGGATGAGGACGAGCCGGCTGAAATTAAATCCTGACAAGATGGAGGTGATGATTGTGGGGAGGGCCGAGGGAGTGATGGCCCCAATTATTGATGGGGTCCATCCTCCCTTGGTTTCTCAGGCCTGGCATCTGGGGGTGCTCCTGGACCTGCAGCTCCACCTGGATGCCCAGGTGATGGCTGTGGTGAAGGAGGCATTTCGCCAATTACATCTGGTGCATCCGCTTAGGTCATATGTCTCAGACTCGGATCTGGCCACAGTCATCCATGCTTTTATTACCTCGAGACTGGACTACTGCAACACACTCTATGTGGGGCTACTTGGTGCTGGTTCGGAAACTGCTGCTAGTGCAGAATGCGGCGGCCTGTCTCTTGACCGGGACGGGCCAACACGAGCACATTACACCAGTGCGCCGCACTCTGCACTGGCTGCCGATAGCTTTCTGGGCCCAATTCAAAGTGTTGGTGCTGATCTTTA
This sequence comes from Sphenodon punctatus, assembly GCA_003113815.1. Classification (NCBI taxonomy): domain Eukaryota; kingdom Metazoa; phylum Chordata; class Lepidosauria; order Sphenodontia; family Sphenodontidae; genus Sphenodon; species Sphenodon punctatus. The sequence goes on from QEPC01001788.1 coordinate 230,457, forward strand.
AAGCCCTAAATGGCTTGGGTCCCACCTACCTCTGGGTCCTGAATCGGCCCCTGAAGTCCGCTGTAGGCACCCTCCTCGGGGTTTCCCGGGTGTCCACCATAAGGAAGGTTTTCTCTGTGGCTGCACCGTGGCTGTGGAACTCCCTCTCATTGGAAGTCCGCTTGATTACCGACCTCTCCTCTTTCTGAAGGCAGTCTAAGACCTGGCTGTTCCACCAGGCCTTTCCTGAGGGAGATGGGTTGGGTTAGCGTCGGGGGCATGGGTTTTATATTGTTTTAATTGTAGTTAAAATTGTTTATTTTAATATCTTTTAAAATGCTGTGAGTCACCCCAAGATGCCTGAGGCAGGAGGGAGCTGCATATATATTTTAGAATAAAAATAAATAAATAAATAAATACTGCTCAGGATGTCTTGTTTATAGAATTGATTTGATGAGCAGGATTATTACCTACCAAAACGAAAGATGAAAAAATAATCCTTTCCACCTTCTGTTACTTCCCTTTCACTTTACATCTGTAGTGCACTGGAAAGTATCATAAGTAACTCAAAGCACTTTACAATCATTAATGGTTTTTACCTGAAAATGAGGTATTATCCCCATTTTACAGATGAAGAAACTAAAGAACAGAGTGTTTGGGTGATTTGCCTAAACTAACACAAGACATCTGTTACAGAATGAGGACACCAGAATTCAGATCCCTTGATTGACAATCCCATGTTACAATGAGAAGACTGCCATTCCTCTCTGTGATTCTGATCCAAAGCCACTGCAACCAGTAGAAGAGCTTCTCATGGAATCTTACAGACATATTGGCATAGGCCATTAACCATGACCACAGATCACCCACATGTGCAAACTCACAACACACACGCACGCACGCACGCACGCACACACAGACAGAGTTAATAGTAGCAGTATAAAGGTAGTGGATAAGTCCTCCTTTCATTTTCATCTCCATTCTTAGGGCTACTTTTTGCAAAACTATTCCATAGTCATATATCAAAACTGCCTGTGAGTAGCACTGACTAAGGCCACTTTTAGACAAGTGCGGGGGGCTCACGCCTGAAAGTCATACACCTTTGAAAAAGAGCAGCCGCGGGTTTAGACATGTGGGGAGATGCATTACCACGCTCACGCCTTTTTTAAAGCCATCATAAAAAAAAAGGCATGAGAAATGAGGTCTTTAATTGGCAGCTTTAAAAAAAGGCATGAGCGTGATAATGCACATCGAAACCCCATCTGAGCTTTTTTTCAAAGGCGTGTGATTTTCAGGCGTGAGCCTGCAGCACTCTTTTAAAAGCAGCCTAAACTGGCCTCTAGCCAAAATCACATTAGAATAGCAGAAGCACCCCTTATGCTATGGAGGGTCTTGTGTCCTGGTGGCAAAAAAAGAGAGTTGGCAGATGGGACCAGCCCATACGACCTCTGTGACACAGAATGTTCCCTCAGTGCTGCTCTAACCTACAAACGCTACTAGCATCTCCCGAGACCAATAAGAGAGTCACAGATTAGCACAGAGTATGGGTGTCTGGCCTGTGGCAGGAGGGGCGGGTGGGGGTAAAAGTTTGAAAATAAACACAAGCCAAAAGATGACTGGTTGCGTGATTCCCAGTGAAAGTTTCTCACAAAAAATGACGAGAACATGTCAATTTGAAACCCACGCACGTATCGGGTGTTTTTAGATGGACAGGCTGCCCTGGTGCTGCCCACACCAGCTCACTTCCCCCCTGGGTGACTCTTCCATCTAAAGGCAGCCTGCCAAATGTTGGAGCCGAGCAGGCTATGCCTGCTCCAGGGCAGCCCCATAGGCGGCACTCTGGAACCGCCCAGAGCGCTGCTGGCAGAGCGGGTCAACCAAACCCAGAGCATTGGCCCAAAGAGGAGCACTGTCTGTCTGATGTGTGGAGCCATGCTGCTGCTCCGCCTCCAGCCAGCTGTTGCCCCCAGACAACATCATAGAGTTGGGGGTGCCAGCCCTAGAGGGTCAGGAGATCACAACCCTATGGTGGGTGGGCGCACTGCATGGATGGACCATGGGCCAGGTAACCCACTGGGTTAGTCTGATCCCGACCCAGGCGGGGCTAGGAGCAGGCAGAGATGGGGGTGACCCCAGCAGTTCCAGCTGTGGGCAGCCCCCTGTCCACCTGAAAACACCCATTGACCCATCCATGTTTCCAGCAGTCGCATTACTTTATATGTAAATATATAAGTAATGCAGATGCACGAAAGGGTAAATAAGGTTTTCCCTTCTCAGAGGTTGGGTCAGTTCTGTAGAGCCTAAAGATTGCTTTAGTTTGGACTTTACATCTCTTTCTCTTGTATTGTTTGCTTAGACAGGCTGGCACAGCCAGTTCATTATAACCTGCTGCAGTACTCATTACACTAAGTGACCTAGTTGAATCATGCATAAAATTGAATGCAGATTACAATTTTACCACTTGTGAGATCAAGCAACCTACGTCCATAGCTGTTTTGTTTCTTTTCTAATGTTAATTTATGTGGCCAGCTGTGTAGTTCACTTGAGGACACAATTCCTCACATGCCATGCTTGGCCCTTGCCATGTAAAAGAGACAGGCAGAACAAAGAGAAACAGATTAAGGCCAACAGTTTCAAATCTGGGTGTCCAAAGTACGGCTTCTAAAAAATAAAGATACTATGTGTGTCTGCTTGTACTGGTGTGTGTGTGTAGTTGTGTATACACTAATCTCTGTTACCGCTGTGTCTGAGCACTTCAAAAACATTTACACTGCTGTGTTTTAGGACAGTATTTATTGTCCTCAGTGATTGGTAACTTGCAAAAGAAACAACAACAATCCAAGTCTGAGGCTATGGTAGGAAGTTAATCCAGATCTCTAGCCTCCCTTTGCAGTATCCAAACAGTGTAGCCTGCTGTGGCTGCTACTTCTGGGAGAGCTGGGAGAAAGCTGACACCAGCTGGATGGAGGTCAGGCTATTGCCCAAGCTGTCCTACCCCACCAAGCAGATTCTATTTTTTACTTTATTTTCATGCCGTGACTGCCAGAGGAACCGGGAAGTGCGTGGTGATGCCAGAGCACTTCTGGTCAGGAACCCTTATAGTTGAGCTGCTGCCTACAGCAGTGCCATAGGTGCGTGCCATTGCGTGATGCGCCTAAGGGCAGTGCGCGCAAGGGCACACCCTTGTGCGTGAAGCCTTAGGCACTGTCCTGGACACATGGGCTATGGACTGGGAGGCTTTTTGGTCCGTGACTGTGGTTTTACCTAAAGATCAAGGGTTGCCTACTTCAGCCCTGCAAAGGGATAGGCCTGATACAGGGCCCAAGTGTTGCCTGCACCAGTCCCTGGAAGGACAAGGCCACACTCAGGGGCCAAGCATTGCCTGCATCAGTCCTGTGAAGATCAAAGCTTCATCCAGGGGCCAAGGGTTGCCTGTTCGAGCCCTGCAAAGGGAAAGGCTTGATACAGGGTTCAAGTGTTGCCTGCACCAGTCCCAGGAAGGACAAAGCTACATACAGGGGTCAATTGTTGCCTGCATTAGCCCTGTGAAGGACAAGGTTTCATCTAGGTGTATGGTGCCACTCTAGGACCAAAGACTTCTTTATACTCTGGGGCCAGGTGTGGTCACCTCAAACCTTGTAAAGAATAAGTTATTTTCTCCCCATCTATTGTACTGAGATTTTGTGTTCAAGTGTCAGGGCCTCAGAGTTTTTGGCATTATTTGGGGGTAAATTGAATCTAGTTTTCTGTGCCCAGGTGTCTGTTTATCTGCTAACAATATTGGGGTTTTGTTTCTGTGTGGAGTCCAGTGGCGTGGGGTGGTAAGATATGCCTCCTAAATCTAAATGATCTTGCCAGGTAACTCCTTTGATATCACCGCCACTCAAGCAGAGAAAGATTGATAGATTTTTTGCATCCTTAGGGGAGACTTCTGTAGATTTCTATCTCCCTCCTTCTAACCCCTATGCTCCCTTGCAGGATCTGATTGAGAAGTCACCGGCTTGCCGGTGTTCTCCCATCAAGTATTCCCTTTCAATTTGCCAGGGTCTTTATGGTAGGGGGATCAGCTCAAAAAAAAATATGCTAGAGGCTTCTAATGTTACTAATTTGGGTGATCCCAGACTGGGAGAGAAAATACAAACTAATACAAGGATTCATCCTTCTGAGGCCCACTGGAACACAAGTAATTTAATGGTGGAACATGTTGATTTAACTGCACAGACTGGTTAATTTCTGTTTACGTGGCTAAACCTTCTCAGTATTAAAATTAATGATCTCTGATCTACTTTAATCCCAAATTCCCTAAGGGAAGTTGCTAATCAGCGAGTCAAACTTAATACCTCGAAGTCTACAGAAACTGCCCAAACCCATGCGAATGGGGTGGCATTGACAGAGGAATGTTTTATCCAAGACCACCTAAATATCTCTGGCATTGGAGAGGTATCTCCTTATAGGTTATGCAGCAATGTTTTAGCTTTTACAATTTGTACTTTGCCTAATGAGCATTTCCCTTGGTGGGCATTTCCTGGGGCAGCTAACAGCAATAAATATAAAATACCATAAAATACCATACAGCATCCGTAGTAGCTACACCCTATCCCCGACAGCCAAATGCCTGTCGAAGCAAACAGGCCCTCTTTAAAAAGTCTGACCAGTTGCAGCACTGTATAGCAACCAAACCTGCGGGGCCAAATAAACCAAATTCAAACTATGCATTTCTGTTTCTCCACAAAACTGGCGAGCAAGATTCTCAAATGCACAGTCACAAGCAGAGAGGCAAGAAACTACTTTCCAGCAGGGGGCAGCAGTTAAACAGCAAAGGAACCATTTTAAACAAGAGTAGTCATTACCAGTGGATCCACAAATTCACAAAATGTCCTCTCTACTCATGCTTGGGAGGAGAAGGAAAGCAGCAGTGCATCATGCAAGCACAGAGCAAGCAAAACAAACCAGAAATCCCTGTTTGTTTGCCTCTTCCCTTTCGGTTAAAATAGATAACCAGGGACATATCACGAACAGTGCTGATGTGTTCCTAGAAGTCAGACAGGGTTGCGTTTTAGCTCCATCATTATTTAACCTTTTTATAAATGATGTAATCCCGATGCTGGCTCAATCAAAGTTTTTTCCCCCAAAACTGGCCTCTAGAGCGGTCGGTGGTCTCCTGTATGCTGATGATTGGCTGTGGTGTCACAAATGCTTATAGGTCTAGTTAGGCAGTTAGAGGCCTTTGCCAGCTATTGTGTTAGCAATAAATCGGCTTTAAATTATGATAAATCTAAAATCTTAGTTTTCTCCAAAAACCGTAAGAGCTACAAGTGGTCCATTGACGGCCAACCTTGGCAACAAATAAAGTGCTTTAAGAAATTGGGAATTTATTTTCATGTCTCTGGTAAATGGGATGACCATTATCAGAAAGCACTTTTGGCTGTGAGAGGGGCTTCTCACACGATCCTGAGGTTTTTTGGAGGCTCGGGCAGGAAGAGGATAGATCTGGCTGTAAAGGTTTTCAACAGCAAGGTTAAAACTAGCTGTTTGTATGGGTCAGAGCTGTGGGCACCCCTTACTGGTCAAAACTTAAATGCAGTGCAGTCTCGCTTCCTTCAAGGTTTGCTTAGGATCCCTAGGGGTATTTCATCGGCAGCCATCAGGCTGGAGTTTGGACTTGGGAGCTGGACAAGAGTTGCTTGGGAGTCTTCCCTAAAATTCTGGCTTAGGATTACAAAATCAATTAATACTGGGCTTGTAAAGTTTATGTGGGAGGGTTCTTATAAGAACCCAATGGGTCAGAGCCATTGATAATTATTTGTATAGGCTGGGGTTCTCGCAAAATTATTTTGCTAACAAAAGCATCTGTGTTGCTAGATACGAGATTCTTGAAAGGATTGGGGATATCAAAAGGCAGAAGGATCTAACTAATGTAGGGAGATTGTCGCATATGTTTGGATATAAATCTTGGGTGGCAGAGCCGGGGATAATGGCTAACTACCTCTTATCATCTTCTACTTTTAGGGGTAAACATTTCTTTCTATGTGCCCGTCTAAATGATCTGTCCTCTAAAGTGTTGGAGGGACGTTTTTGCGGTGTTCCCTATGGAAATCGCCTTTGCCCGTTTGACATGCTTCACACGGAAACCTCTCAACACATCTTGTTTGAATGTCATTTGTATGATAATTTGCGTGAGGAACTCCGGTCCTTCATTTTTGAGAAATTCCCAGGAAGAACAGATTCCTCCTTGTTAGAGATAGCCCTTAGGGACACTTCCCCTGCATTAACTCAAGCTGTGATGAAGTTCTTGACATTAGCTTTTAACATAAGATCTCTCTTTCTCCAATCTAAGTCACCAATGAACCCTTGAGTATAGGGATCTTGGCACTCCTTTTAGGTATCTACCTATGAGATAGCGATGCACCCAGGAATTGGTTATAATTAATGGATTGTACCAAGTCTGAGTTTAAAGTTTTCTGTAATCCTGACCCCTTTTTAAGTGCTGAACTGATTTGATATACCTTTTTATTTAACCATGCTTATGTTCCCTGTTTCTATGTTCTTATTTATGTGTTTGTTTGTTGGCAATGGCCCATGGCCATGAGAAATAAACGTATTATTATTATTAACCAGAAATCCTTAGGCCATTGACCCAACAGTATTATGTGAAGTCCTTAGCACTGCACATCATGAAAACAGCAGCATAGAGTTCCACTAGTCCCAAATCAGATAACATGCTACACACAGTTCTGTTGCAATATAAAAGGTGTCTGAGCTGCTACAATGAACCTTCCTGCAATGACTACTAATTAGTGAACCAACCTGTGGAGTGGCCTCCTCACAGACAAGCCTGCAACATCCCATGCCCAGACTTCAAAAGGGCAAGCCAGGGCCATTTTCAAATGCAGAAAATATTGCAGCAAAGATTGGAAATCTTTTCCATCAAAGCCCCTACATCCCCCCACCGAACACAGAGACAGCAGACAGTTTAGAGTGGAAAACAGCAAAGAAAGGGAACACCACTGACTTCAACAAACCATTTTGTGGGGGCGCCAGCTCCACAAATGGCCACTGTCTTTTTTGCACATGCTTTGGACTTGGGAGAGCAGAGTAGGGAAACAAGCAGTACATCCTTTGCAGCATGCGTTGCAACTAGCACAGATCATACAAAGCTAGAGGCCAAATATTCAGCTGCTCACCTCAGAACATCTACTTGATATTCTAGGTCAGCAGCTCAATATTTGGCTTCAACCAACCCTTAGACACAAGACACATCAATTTTAATTAGGAAAATGAAATAGTGGTTTCCAAGTAAGAAAAAAAACCCTAAGTTGTAGGGATGTGCGAACAGAACTCGGTTCGGATGTTCGGCCATTCGGTCATTCGGTTTGGAAACTGAGTTCGGTTTGGTCGTTTGGTTCGGGAACCGAGTTCGTGTTCAGTTTGGCAAAGTTCGGTTGGGACAAACATTCAGAAATTCGGTATCGGTACCGATATCAATACCTATTTCGAAGATTTTATTTTTGGTATCAGTATCGTTTAGACCTGAGAGACTTATGTTTGTTATTTTTATGCCTTCATGTCTTGTTATATTGTTAATGTTTGTTTTTTAAAAAGTTATTAAAAAGTTATATCTGTTACCAGCTGAGTTTGACTTGTCCAATCTTTTACCCCGAACTCATCCAAACTCATCCAAATGGTACCGAACTATTCGGTCATTTTGAGTTTGGATCAAGTTCGGTTGTTTGGAAGTTCGTTTCAGTCGTCTGAACAGACCGAGTTTGGTTCAAACTCTGAGCTTCCGAACCATGTTCGCACATCCCTACTAAGTTGTTCACACTACTAATAGTATCTATCTCTGCAACAATAGCCTTTACTTTATTAAAGGTTATTGCAGTGCAGAGATACTACTACTAGTGTGAACATAGGATAGTTTTAGCACTTGGAAACCACTATTGCATTACCTAATGGAAATGGCTGAAAAACTACTTCTGCTACTAGTAGTAGCAGACGTAGTTGTGGTTTTTAAGTCTATTCCTTCTATTCCTTCAAGTTAGAGAACACCACACAGCAACAAGTTCAACTTTATTCAATTAAAAATTAAGAATTAATGTCTTGAGGCAGCTGGCAACACAATCATATTTATTTATTTATTTCAATTTTATCCCACACCCTCCTGCTCACAGAGCAGCTCGGGGTGGCTTAAAACACACACAATCCATATTACAATTCATAATTAAAACATACTATTACAATTTAAAAATTAATTTTAAATATCCTAAAAATACAAAAAATATATTACAAGGGCAGAACCAATCTGTATGTAATAACCATGTGATATCATCCCATAATAATCACTATTTATTATAACCTCCCCCCTCCTCCCAAGACAAGTCCCCCAGCCCCTGAGACCCCCCTAAAAGCCAAGCCCAAGCCCCAGCCGGGTCCCCAATGTACTCACCCAGCAGGCCCAAGCTCAGACAGGGCAGGCTGAACTTGTCAGCATCTCCTCCCTACTGGAGGACAGGATGCTGGCTTGATGTTGAACCCTTGGTCTGACTCAGTATGGCACTGCCTAACTTGCTTCCTTGAGATGATTATTATTAATAAAATATTATATATAAATAAATATAATCTAAGAGTGAACTGTAATTTGAATGAAAAAGATTCAGTCTGACCACCAGATGGCTGGCCAACTGCAAACTCTCTCTCTCTCTCGAACTGAAAGAAAGATAAAATGGTACCTGGTGGAGTTACGTTATGCTCTGGTCTCTGGACTAGCAGGCATCCCCCACCCTCACACCATGTGAGAGAAAAAGCCTGTGTTGAGTGAAACACTGATTAAAAATTACACAAAATAACACAAGCACTCTCCACTCCTCCCCATCTCCCGCAGTTGCTGTTCCACCAGCCAATAGGACACACAAACATCACAGCAGTCACACACACATATCCATTGCCCGCCCTCCTGCCCACAGGGCACCAAGGGCTACTGCCCATATAATGTTGCTGTTGCTGCTGGTTGCCTTTCCATAGAGCTCCATGAAATACTGCCCCAAGCAATCCTGGCAATGCGTTGCTCTTTGCTATGCACACACGGTGGACGACACTCCCTAGCCACCCAAAGCATGTTTTTCCAACTTTTGACCCTTACAGGTCTCCTTCAATGAGTCTCTGGCTCTCCAAGTCCCTTCCCAGGCTTCCAGGTTCCCCCACAAGTCCCGACCTGCAAGTGACACACACACCCCGCTGCAAGAGACCAAAACAGCTCTGAGCCTAGGAGCGAGCTCTGGAGAAGAGCCTGGAGAACTGTACATGCATGAGCTCCAGCATGGTATGATCAGGAAGTTCAGAGCACCAAACAGCCGCACCGGCCTCTGAATGCATGGTCAGCACCGGGAACAGGATTTTTTGTAAGATACTGGGCACAGGGGGCCAGGAGGGGCTCTGCTTCATGCACCCTAGGGGTAGCATCATGCCTGTTTGCAATCATCTGAAGAAAGGAAAGAACAGTTCAATGAAGTGAATGTTGTCCTGTTACAGAATATAGCCCACAAGCTAGGAGTGGGACCCGTGGATGAGGAGGCCATTTCAGACCCTCAAATGGGGGGATAATTTGAGCCAAGCTGGACCTTGTTATCCCCTTTTAGATAAGGGTGTGTTGTCCCACAGCAGTGACTTTGGATCTTCACATGGTGCCAGTGGTGAGATGAGGGAAACAAACTGACTCAGTGAAGGATCCTGTTTTACCCTGCCCGTGGTTAACAAAATCTATGGGCATTTTTACACACACCTTAAAGTTCCAGATTTTTCAATCTTCTGGGTTTACAAGTCCAAAAGTAAATTCCGGATGCATTTTTCACACACACACTCCCCTGAGGCAGCCTAAAGTAGCTGCAGCTGTAGACATGACAGGCTGCCATGGAAACCAAGTGATCACAGCTGCCTGAAGCAAAGCAGTTTACCAGGAGAACCTTTTACACAAAAGTTCTGGGAGAAGTTCTATGCAGAAGTTCAAAGAGCCGGATGTTTAAGATCTGGGCAAGTGATTTAGACTCAGAAAGTTCAGGATGTAACAGCAAACATGCAGCAGAAATGTGTGTTTAAAAACACCCAATACTGATGAGAAGTCTGTTCGAAAAATCATTTCATGGAATATTGCGAGCTGGCGTTCTAAACAGGGAGACGAGCATTTCAGGACGTTTCTGCAATCCTTTAACATTGTCTGTCTGCAGCAAACTTGGGCAACAGCTTTCGAGATAGTGGAGTTGGAGGGGTTTTGTAGTTGGACGCTGTCTGCTATTCCCCCATGGGGAAAGGGATGTCCTAGTGGTGGTTGGCGATCTTTAGTTAATCAAATCTTGACTTGAGTTGTGATATGATGGGAGAAACTGAAGGGGTTTAACTTTTTTTTGTCATGTAGGTGTCTTTTTTCCCCACTAACAGACTCATTCTAGTTATTTAATATCTATTTGCCCCCGGGTGGTGTCATTCAAAAGTATGAGCAGTTCTGGAAAAAAATTGAGGTGGCCTTTGACTCCTATATGGAAAATTACCCAGTGGACCATGTTATCCTACTTGGCAATTTTAACACAAGGATTGGTTCCAGTAACTCTGCAGTCATGTATGTGCTGCAGATGGATTTAAATGATGATAGTCCAAATTGGAATGTGGCCAGATCCTCAAAGGATCCAGTGGTGAATAGGGCAGGACAAACATTTTATTGATTTGTTCTAAATTATTCTCTGATGATTTTGAATGGAAATTCCCCTGGAGATTTAGATGGCAATCACACCTTTTTCAGTGCTCAGGGAAGTAGTGTGATAGACTTTGTGGTGGTCTCTCCCTCATTGAGTAATTGTATAACATTTTTTAAGGTGGGATTTCAGATAGTGACCATTTCCCACTTCATCTGCACATCCAATTGACTAGCCCTGTGAAATCTCGAGCTGACTCTGTTTTAAGGATGAATCTTGAACCTACTGATTGTTGTAGGATTCGGTGGTCTATAGAGACGGAAGTATCTGTTAATTTTTTTGTACTCCGCTTCTGCTCTGAGAATGAGGGAGACTTTGGTTGTGTCATCTTTGATGAATGATGCACTGAGCCTTTTGAACTCAGTGATGAGGGATCTTTCAGCTCTTCTCTCGATTAAATCCTCTGACAGGCCACACCAACTACACTAAATCTAGTTGGTGGGATCCCTCGTGTAAGAAGGCGAAAGCTGTTTGCAGACAGCTGTTAGATGTTTGAAGCGGCATAATGAGTCAGAGGCCGCATTACAATATCGTGAACTGCAAAGGTCATATAAAACTATCCTATAGAGAAGAAATTAAGCCATAGTAGGAACCAATGGGAATCATTACAAAATGCTATAGCATGCAAGGATTCTCTTGCTTTCTGGAAGATAGCAAATGGAGTGTGGAGGACTGCCCCATATTTCAGTGAACCTAGAATCTTGCAATCAATCTGGATTAAACATTTCTCTAAGTTTTTTAATGCTATTGGGCCAGTTGTAAATACACCTACAACTGAAATGTTGACGGATGTTCCACATTGGGATTCCATTACAAAATTAGAGGTTATGGAGGCCATTAACGTTCTAAAGAATGGAAAGGCTCCGGGTGTTGCTTTTGTTCCGGGGGAAGTGTTTAAGCTCTTCCCAGATTGGTGGATCGCAGTTCTCGCTAACTTATTTTCCTTGATAAATGAATCAGGCATAATTCCAGAGCAATGGTGAACAGGAGTGATAATGCCAATTTATAAGAAGGGCAATCGTAAAGACCCCCAAAATTATAAGCCCATAAGCCTCTTGTGTATAATTTCAAAAATTTATACAAGATTATTACCGGATCGTTTGGTGGGCTAGATAAATGAAAAAGAGATACTGGCCGAAGAGCAGGCTGGTTTTCGTGTTCAACATAGTACTATGGGACACTGTTTCATTTTTGCGCATTTAATAGCCAAGTATAAACTTAAGAAAATGAAACTGTTTGTCGCCTTTATTGACTTTACGGCCGCATTTGATTTGATTAACCATGGCAGGTTATGGCAGAAACTTAAAGATTTATCTATTGATGGAAGGCTGCTGTCCTTGATTGTTTCTCTATATTCCAATACCTCTCTTCAAGTACGGTTTAACTCGCATGGCAGTTTATCAGTCCCTATACCTACTTCAAGCGAAGTTCTGCAAGGCTGTTTATTGGTCTCAGTATTATACAATCTATACATCAACCTACTGATAATAAAAGTAGCTGAGAGTGAGGGATATATGGCTCCCAAAATAGGTCTCCATAGCGTGCTCATTCTTATGTATGCAGATGACACTATTCTGCTTTCTTTAAGCAGACTGGGGTTTAATCGTTTATTAGCTGACTTTGAAGCTGAGAGTAGTAAAGAAGAACTGGTGATAAATTTCCAAAAAACTAAACTATGGTATTTTCACCCCAGATTCAAAAAATATAATTGGGCCATCAAAGAGAATAAGCTGGAGCAGGTCTGTTTTTTTAAATATCTGGGAATCAGTTTTTCATTTAATGGTTTTTGGTCCCAGCACTGCCGGGCAGTTACATAGGTAGTGTCATCCCTAACAATGGTGCTGCTTAAATTTTTTAGATCAAAGGGAGGGGGTTTGGTTAGACCAGCCCTTAGGATCTATGAGGCTAAGTTTATTTATTTATTTTCTTACATTTATGAGTCACCCCATATGCCTACCGAACTGGTCTAGATGCCCGTGTAACTGCCGGGCCACCACCCATTCAATAACCATCCCTAAAATGGGAAGGTTAGCGACTGGCTGATAGCTGGCAGGGGAGTCAACACTCGAAAAGGATGGTTTCTTGAGCAGAGGCCGCACCACCGCCTCCTTGAGGTGACTCGGCACTCTGCCCTTCCTAAGGGAGGCATTGACCATCCCCCACCAGCAATGGCCCTAATGTCGCCCGGCTGGCCTTCACCAGCCAGGACGGGCACAGATCTAATTCACAACAGGTGGTCCACACTGTCCCAAGGACCTCTGCCATGTCAGCGGGCGACACCCACTGAAACTGATCCTACAAATACTGACATGATGGGGCTTCCTCTACCTCTAGTTCACTATCTGTCACAACTTCAGCATCGAGATCATGATGAATCTGAATGATTTTATCTGCAAAAAAGTCAGCACACATGTCATAGCGGGCACTGGAAAATTCCAGTTCCAGGACGAGAGAAGCCAGACTGACCAGCCGTTGCACAGGCCGGAAAAGCTCCGCTGGACGTGACTTTGCAGATGCAATGAGGGCAGCAAAAAATTCTTTCTTTGCTGCCCGCACTGCCACAGCATACACTCTTAAACTAGCTTTATACCACAATCCAACTCCATCCACCTACCCTGGTGGAACAGCCAGGTCTTACACTGCCTACGGAAAGGGGGGGGGCGGTAATCAAGTGGACCTCAAATGAGAGGGAGTTCCACAGCTGCAGCACAGCCCTCCTCATGGTGGACACCCAGGAAACCCAGGGGACCCTGCAGAGGGTGCCCCCGGCCAACTGCAGTGGCCGATCCAGGACCCAGAGAATGAGGCGGTCCTGCAGGTAGTTGAGGCCCAAGCCATTTAGGGCTTTAAAGGTCAGCACCGGAAAACTATCGGCAGCCAGTGCAGAGAGTGGAGCACTGCCGTCCCAGTCAAGAGAAGGGCCTCTGCATTCTGTACTAGCCGAAGTTTCTGAACCAGCACCAAGGGTAGACCCAAGTAGAGTGCATTGCAATAATCCAATCTCGAGGTAATAAAAGCATGGATGACTGTGGCCAGATCTGAGTCCGAGACATACGTCCTAAGCTGACACACCAGATGTAATTGGCGAAATTCCCCCTTTGCCACAGCCATCACCTGGGCATCCAGGCGGATCTGTGGGTCCAGGAGCATCCCCCAGATTCTGGGCCTTAGAAACCAAGGGAGGATGGACCCCATCAATGATGGGAGCTATCACTCCCTCGGCCCTCCCTACATTCATCACCTCCGTCTTGTCAGGATTTAATTTCAGCCAGCTTGCCCTCATCCAGTCCCTCACAGCTGATAAAGACCGAGTAAGCATCGAGACTGCCGGGCCTGAGTCAGAAGAAAATGAGAGATATAGCTGGGTGTCATCAGCATATTGATGACATCTCACCCCATACTCCCTGACAACCTCCTCCAAAGACTGCATGTACACATTAAACAAGAAACAAGATGGAACCCTGCGGAATCTCACACGTGAGGCCCTGGGGGGAAGATGAAAACTCCCCCAGCACCACAAATTGGGTTCTCCCAGTCACGAAAGAGCAGAACCATTCAAGAACAGTCCCGCTAATCCCTGCCCGGTCCCACAGCCGAGTCACCAACAACTCATGATCAAAGGTATCAAATGCAGCCGAGAGATCTAACAAAATCAACAGGGTCGAAAGGCCTTGGTCCAATGCACAGGAGAGGTAATCAACCAAGGCCACAAGCGCAGTCTCTGTGTCATAACCCGGACGAAAACCCAACTGTGAGGGATCAAGAAAATTGATCCGGTCCAAATGCTCCTGAAGCTACTGAGCCACCACCCGTTCAATAACCTTCCCTAAAAAGGGAAGGTTAGAGACTGGTCAATAGCTGGCCAGGGTGTCAATGTCCAAAGATGTCTTCTTGAGCAAGGGCCGCACCACCGCCTCCTTGAGACATCGTAGCCATTGAGGTCAGAGGGAGCATGTCCAAGAGCTATCTGGAACATTTCTGGTTCCGTAAGTCTTCGGGGCCGAACCAATTGAACTGGTTCCGCATCCTGCCATGGGTCGACATGCACCAGGATACCCGCCTGGAGGAGATAATGATCCATCCATGACAAGGGCCCTGTTGACACCTTCCTCACTACCGGATTCCCCCACCTCAAGGCCTGTGGAAAAGATCATGTCCAGGGTATGTCCTCCAACATGTGTGGGGCCCACTACTCTCTGAGACAGGCCCATGGTTGCCATGGCGGCCATGAACTCACGCTCTGCCCCTCTAATACTGGTTTTGGCATGGATATTAAAATTCCCCAGAATTATTGTCCTGGGGGACTGCAAGATCACCTCCAACACCAGCTTGGTCAGTACAGGCAGGGAGGCTGCTGTACAGGTGGGTTCCCAGTATACAGTATTCCCACTCTGTCTCTGGCCAAATCCAACACCAGATGGAGACCCTCACCACCCATGATGGCTTGCACAGGGAATCTCCTCACAGACCTTAAAATATGCTTATAAGGAAGCTGTGAGAATGGTGGAAATGCAGAATTAGTGATATGGATGTACAAGGTACTATGGAGAAAGATGTATATGTTAAAACTTTATCTTTATATAAATACTGGTTACCTCCAGCTGTGGGCTCTAATTACTTATGCTGGTTTACTGATGCAGTCTATCATAAAGCATTTACTGCTTTAAGAATACAGTCGGTTTGGACGGAAGTTACATTAGGCCACTTTAGGGGGTACTCCTTAATCGGAACAATGGTGTATTTACGGTTTGGAGAAGGTGGAGGATCAGTTCCATTATCTTTTTGATTGCCCTATTTATGATCATCCTAGGTGTAGATTATTTAAGATGGTTGAAATGGACATAAGTAGACCTCACCATCAACAACTGGTGTTTTTATTGACTGATAAGAGGGAATATATTACCCAGGCAGTTGAATCATTTGCCACAGCAGCAATTTCTTTGAGAAGGAAGTGGACAGGAAATTGAATTGGTTATGTGTTTAAATGTTTTTATATGTGTTTATATGTTTGTATTTATTTGTTATTTATTCATTTTTTCTTTGAGATTTGTGTTTAATTTTGCTGTTCAAGTGTTATTTTGCTTTGTGTATCAATACTTGTCAAGGTATTTTGCCAGAACAATAAACTTATTACTTATTAGCAGTGTAGCCTTGGTAAAGTGTTATACTTAGACCTAGGAGACCAGGATTCAAACCTTTTCTTAGCCAAGAACTCACTGAGTGGCCTTGGGCAAATCAACATCTTCCAGCCTCACTTCCCCATTTGTAAAATAGGAATACTAATGACCTGAGGGGGTGGTTTGGAGGGTGAACTGGAAAAGGGAAGATTAGGGAAGGTTATTGAATGAGTGGTGGCCCAGCAGCTCCAGGAGCATCTGGACCACATTGGCTTCCTTGATCCGTCGCAGTCAGACTTTCGTCCGTGCTATGGCACTGAGACTATGCTTGCGGCCTTGGTCGACGATCTGCAGTGGGAGTTGGACCAACACTGGTCCACTCTTCTGATTTTGTTAAATCTGTAGGCGGCTTTTGACATGGTTGACCATGAGTTGTTGGTGACTCACCTACAGGACTGTGCAGAGGTGGGCAGAGCTATTCTTGAATGGTTCCACTCTTTCCTGGATGGTAGAACTCAGTGTGTGGTTCTGGGGGATTTTACATCATCCTCCTGGGATCTCACGTGTGGAGTTCCACAGGGTTCTATTCTGTGCCCTCTCCTGCTCAATATATACATGCAGTCCTTGGGCGAGGTTGGGTGTCATCAGTATGCTGATGACACCTAAACTTCTCGTTTTCATCTGACCCAGGCCTGACAGTCTCGGTGTTTACCTGGTGTCTGGCTGCAGTGGGGGATTGAATGAGGACAAGCCGTCTGAAGCTGAATCCCGATAAGATGAAGGTGATGTTTGTGGGAAGGAGCGAGGGAGTGGAGTCCCCCATCTTTGATGAGGTGCATCCCTCCTTGGCCCCTCAGGTTCGGAGTCTGGGAGTGCTCCTCAACATGCAGCTTCACCTGGATGGCCAGATGGTGGACGTGGCGAGGAGTGCTTTTTGTAAGTTACATCTGGTTCATCGTCTTTGGCCGTATATCTCAGGCTCTGATCTG
>QEPC01001788.1:247935-262514 GCA_003113815.1 Sphenodon punctatus
TTAGCAGTGTAGCCTTGGTAAAGTGTTATACTTAGACCTAGGAGACCAGGATTCAAACCTTTTCTTAGCCAAGAACTCACTGAGTGGCCTTGGGCAAATCAACATCTTCCAGCCTCACTTCCCCATTTGTAAAATAGGAATACTAATGACCTGAGGGGGTGGTTTGGAGGGTGAACTGGAAAAGGGAAGATTAGGGAAGGTTATTGAATGAGTGGTGGCCCAGCAGCTCCAGGAGCATCTGGACCACATTGGCTTCCTTGATCCGTCGCAGTCAGACTTTCGTCCGTGCTATGGCACTGAGACTATGCTTGCGGCCTTGGTCGACGATCTGCAGTGGGAGTTGGACCAACACTGGTCCACTCTTCTGATTTTGTTAAATCTGTAGGCGGCTTTTGATATGGTTGACCATGAGTTGTTGGTGACTCACCTACAGGACCGTGCAGAGGTGGGCAGAGCTATTCTTGAATGGTTCCACTCTTTCCTGGATGGTAGAACTCAGTGTGTGGTTCTGGGGGATTTTACATCATCCTCCTGGGATCTCACGTGTGGAGTTCCACAGGGTTCTATTCTGTGCCCTCTCCTGCTCAATATATACATGCAGTCCTTGGGCGAGGTTGGGTGTCATCAGTATGCTGATGACACCTAAACTTCTCGTTTTCATCTGACCCAGGCCTGACAGTCTCGGTGTTTACCTGGTGTCTGGCTGCAGTGGGGGATTGAATGAGGACAAGCCGTCTGAAGCTGAATCCCGATAAGATGAAGGTGATGTTTGTGGGAAGGAGCGAGGGAGTGGAGTCCCCCATCTTTGATGAGGTGCATCCCTCCTTGGCCCCTCAGGTTCGGAGTCTGGGAGTGCTCCTCAACATGCAGCTTCACCTGGATGGCCAGATGGTGGACGTGGCGAGGAGTGCTTTTTGTAAGTTACATCTGGTTCATCGTCTTTGGCCGTATATCTCAGGCTCTGATCTGGCCACTGTTATCCATGCTTTCATCTCTTTGAGATTAGACTATTGCAATACACTCTACGTGGGGTTACCCTTGGTGACAACCTAGAGACTGCAGCTGATGCAGAATGTGGCTGTCTGCTTCCTGGCAGAGATGGGCCACTGAGAGCACATAACACCGGTACTTCATTCTCTGCACTGGCTGCCTATAGTCTTCTGGGCCCAATACAAGCTGTTAGTTATTATCTTTAAAACCCTATATTAATTATTTATTATTATTATTATTATTATGAGCATTCATATAGCGCAAGCAACATACCTGGTGCTTTACAAAGAATAAGATAGACACAGTCCCTGCCCGAGAGCTTACAATCTAAAGTCAGGGGGAGGGGAGACAGGGAAGGGGGGACAGAGTGAGAGACAAGGGATGTGACATTCATGAAGATGCGAGAGCTCAGGTACACATTCTTGGTTTGATTGCAGTAAGTTGGGAGTTTACAGATAGCAGGTGGGGGATAATCCTGGGTGGGAATGATTAGCAGGAGTTAGGAAGGGCAGAGTGGAAAAGGTGGTTTTTGAGGAGAGACTTGAAGGTGTGGAGGGTGGGGGCCAGGTGGATGAGGGCAGGGAGGGAGTTCCAGGCATGCGGGGCAGCAAGGGAGAAGGGACAAAGGCGGTTGGGGGAGCAGGGGAGGCGTGGGAGGGTGAGGGAGGGGATGGAGGAGGAGTGGAGTACTCGAGCAGGGGTTTGGAGGGAGATCAGGGCAGAGAGGTAGGGGGGAGTGAGGTTGTGAAGGGCTTTGTAGGTGAATACAAGGAGCTTGTGCAGAATGCGCTCAGGAATAGGGAGCCAGTGGAGAGAGGAGAGGAGAGGCTGCACATGGTCAAAGCGATGGGCTAGGTGGATGATCCTGGCAGCAGAGTTTTGAACAGAGATAAGGGGAGAAAGGGGAGAGCGCGGAAGGCCAGCGAGGAGAAGGTTACAATAGTCGAGGCATGAGATGACTAGGGCGTGGATGAGAATTCTGGCAGAGGAGACAGACAGAAAAGGGTGGATCTTGACAATGTTGTGGAGTACTCGCGTAACAGTGGAGTACAGCCCCTGCGGTTAGCTGTGTCACCCTCTTGGAGGTCCCCCATGTCTTCTGAATGACAACGTTTGAGAGGACGTTCTCGGTGGCTATTCCATGGATGTGGAACTACCTTCCAGTAGAGATTTGCCTCTCTCCGGATTTTCCCTCCTTCCACAGACAATGTGACCCCCACCCTCCACCAATATGCTGATGATACTCAGCTGTATCTCTCTTTTTCAACTGACCCAGACCCTGCTGTCTCGTTGCTGTCCCAGTGTTTGGAGGCCATGGCGGAATGAATGTGGCAGAGCAGACTGAAGCTCAACCCCGATAAGACAGAGGTGATGTTGGTGGGGAGAGCGAGGTGGGTAGTGGCCCCCCAATTGGGGGGGTTCGCCTTCCTATAGCTCAGCAGGTCCAGAGTCTGGGGGGATGCTGGACGCAGATCTCTGCCTGGAGCAGCAGGTGGAGGTAGTCATGAAGGCGGCTTTCTGTCAGTTGCACCTGGTGCGGAGGCTGCGTCCGTTCGTCTCCGGCCCGGACCTGGCCTCCCTCATCCATGCCTTCGTCACCTCGAGGCTGGACTACTGAAACGCGCTCTATGTGGGGCTTCCCTTGTTCCTGGTTCGGAGGCTGCAGCTAGTGCAGAATGCGGCGGCCCGTCTCCTTACGGGGACGGGTCGCCGGGAGCACATTACACCCATGCTCCGGACTCTGCACCAGTGGCCAATAGCATGCTGAGCAAGGTTCAAGGTTTTGGTGTTGATCTATAAGGCCCTTCATGGTCTGGGCCCCTCATACCTCAGGGACCGCCTCGACCTCCGCGCCCCGGAGCAGCTCCTTTGGTCTGCCGGGGGTGCCTTCTTGGAGGTCCCCCGCATTAAGCAGTGGGCCACAATGGAGAGGGCATTCTCGGTGGCTGGGCTGCGCCTTTAGAACTCCCTTCCGGAGGAAGCCTGCCTGGCCCCAAGCCTGTTGACATTCCGGCGAAGTTGTAAAACTTGGGGGGGGTAGGGTTTTAGCTCCCCTACCTTATTTATTGTTTTAAGTGAGGTCCCGGGCCCTGTTTTAATATATGGTTGCTATTGTTGATTTGTTTTAAAATTGTTTTTTATATATTGTATGTGTTTTATTTCTGGAAGCCGCCCCAAGCTGTTTGCAGGAGGGGCGGGGTAAAAATCTATTAAATAATTAAATAAATAAATAAGTAAAATGTAAGACCTAACTGTTTCACCAGACGTTTGGTGAGGGAGATGGGGGGGGGCAGTGTTCTTTCTTTTGGGGTGGGAGGTAGTGGGGTTTAGTTGGGCCTCATTTGTTTGATGATTTTAAATTGTTTTTATATTATATTTTGTATTTTTTATATTATGTTTTTTATTATCTTTTGTATGCCACCCCAAGCTGCCATTTGGATTATAAATTTTGAACAAACATAAACTACATAAACATTACTGAAATGATACATTTCTATATTTGACAGGTTTGTTGCATATAGCTTGGCCAGAACTATCAGATTTGACGCGGGAAGTGGTAGGTGGGTTTAATGGCCTGTTTTAGGCATGAGATTGTAGCGTCTTTCACCTTTTGTCCTGAAACTGACAATACAGTTCCATGTATTTAATGGCCCCAGTTACCATAGTATCAAAGTATCTCACGATTTCCAAGGCATTTGTGAAAGAATAGACAGTACTTCTCACAGTATTTTGACACTTCTTTTTTATTCAGAAAGCACAAAGGGAGAATAATACATTTACTCAACTTTGAATAAAGTTCTGTTCAAATTTAGGTTGGATTTGGGATTGAAGCTTAAGATTTTTTATTCTACTCAACCTTTGATTGGCCACTATTTATTAAGGCCTGGAGGCAGGAAGCTGTCTGCACAGTGTACCCATTTCTGGCCTGTTCACTGAGACACTGCTGAGCATTCTTGCCTTGACCTTTGCCCCTTTCTCTTGGCATCCTGTCTCAGTCCTGCTCTTGCCTTGTCCTAGCCTTCTTCCTTTCTATTTGTGTTGAACCATCCCCGAGGAACAGTCCAGCATAAGCATTGCAATGCCTGTGCAACGGACACCAGGCGAAGGTAAAGCACACCATCATGTTTGATGTCCCACTTGCTGTTACCCCGGTCTGGGTCCACGGCACTTCCAGGCAGCCAGGACAGCCTCACAGGTGGCCATGGCCACCCTTCAGGGAGGGGGCGAGCTGCTCTGAGCAGCACAGGGATGGGGCTGTGCGAACGCATGCCCACGTGTTGCCCCACCCTCTCCCCAACTCTACCCCAGCCCGGGCCACCATCACTCTTGTTTGGCACCCTGGTCAAATCCTGGCCAGAGTGCTCATTCTGAGCAGTATTAAAGAGTGAAGGCGCTCATGTCTGAAAACACCCATAGTGGCTCTTGACCTGACATCTGACTACCTGGCTACTGACTCAGCTTGGTTCCTAAATCCTAAATGGAACCAGAAGCTGGAAGGTCAGAGAAGGGGCTTGTCTCAGAGAAGTATCGAATGAAAGAGATTTCTGTGCTTTTTATGTTGGGGATTCTGTATATGTTGCAATTTAAATAAAAATGCACAAGAAGAACCACAAGACTATAGGAGTGGAGCTTGGATTTTGAGAGAAATTACCAGGGACTGGCCAACTTGTAGTCATCCTGTATCAAAGAAGGGGCTTGGACTAGATGACATTGGAGACCCCATCCAAATCTATGATTACAGTTATGTCCTGGATATTGAACAGCCGCCACCCTTGCCCTCAGCTAAGGCCTTTTTTACATGGATGCTGCCGCCAGCCCAGTGGGTGGAGATGGGTGAGCATACCCAACGAACACACGGCGGCGCCGAGCCAGAAGATGTTTACACAGACACCATGGGGGTTGTGGGACAGGAGGGGAGGGTCCAGCACACACCAATTGGGCAAACATCCACCCCGGGAAACACCAAGCAAACACCCATGACATTTACATGGACAGCCAAGACAGTGAACGGTAGGAAATCCCCACCCAGCACGGCGACATGACAACATGGCTGACTGAGGGCAAAAGAAGCTGTGTCATGCAGCTCCGTCCCTGAACTGCCAGACCCTGTGCGAGTCAGGTAGGAGGGAGCAGGGATGACAGGAGACACAAAGTAGCGGCCCCCAGCCAGGCCAGTCCCGTGACAAGGCCAGACAGCCGTGCACCACAGACCCCCCACAAACCAGAACACACACAACCATGAACACAACTAGACAGGGAAGGGCTGCATGGGCAAGGAGGCAGGGGGACCCCAGTGTGAGGGTGGGGGGACAGGCAGGAAGGGGCAAAGAGGAGAAAGAGCCCCAAAGCAGCAGGGGCCCCCAACACAAACACCCAATCCCCCCGCACAGCCCCCGCACACACAATACCAAGGCCCCCATAAAACGAGCCAGGAACAGGACACAGGCAGTCATGGCAGCAGGAATGGAAGTATACACCACAGCCAGGTTGGCAGGGGGCGGTGGGGGGGGACCCCAGAACACACCAACTGCCAGCAAAGCTGCTCCAGCTCTCCAAACACCAACAACGGATGCATGTGGGTGAAGGGGAAGACCAACACCAAGGCAAGGAGGGGTCAAGGCACCAGGACAACAGCCAAGGGGATGGACCCCCGGCCCAAGGGACCACAGGGAAAGGGGGGCATCGCGATAGGGCCAGAGGGGGACATGAGGAAGGCAAGACAGTCATCCGAGTGGTCACAACCCCCAGGACAGGGAACCCAGGGTCAACCCCAAAGAATCCAACAGAGCAGCAGCACAGCCACCGAGTTGGGGGGGGGGCTACATACCCTGCACCTGCAAGGCAACTGGGCACAATCCCCATGAGGTGCCCACACAAGAGAACAGCATACAGGGAAGGAGAGCACACACAACCAGAGATGGGAGCAAACCAACTTTAATACAGAGGGAAGAAAGGGAGGAACAGTAAACAGGGACAGTCAAGCTGGGGAGCTGACACCGAGAGGTTGGGTGGGGTGGATCCCCCTCCCCCAATAGGGACACCGAACCCATGCCCGGCTCCAATGATCCACCTGGGTGCGGTCGAGCTGGTGCACCCAATGTAGGAGGTGCAAGAGGAGCTGCAGAACCTCCTCCTGCTCCCTGGTCAGCTCTACAATTATCGCCCGCACTGAGGGAGAGAGGGAGAGTCATTAGGATGGTACAAGAGACCCAACAACGTGGAACCCCAAACAGACACCAGGGGGGAGGGCCCCGCACACACACAACACTCTCACTGTTCTCCTCGTACAGCCGTGCCCCAGCACGGAGCTCCGAGGCCAGCCATCTGTCCCAGGTGAAGCATGGCCAGGAAAACAACCAGAGTAGCTAGAAGGGAGAATTGAGAGGGAGAAGGGGAAAGGGTGCACAGAAACGGTGCGGGTCAGACAGGGTCATTAAGCACACAGCACACACACCCCAAACATGGACCCCAGGTCACCCATGCCAGCACCCCAACCACTTGGATCAAGTGGGAACACGGGCTGACAACTGATGGGCCTAAAAAAGCCCGCACTCACGGTCAGCAGTCCGTCTCTCCTGCCGCCCATCCATCGCCACAGTGCACGTGGTGGGAACCAACAGGGGAGACAGGAGCGGTGATAGGCAGGGCAGCCCAGTGAGCAGCCCAACCAATGGACAGTCCCCGCCTGACACCATGTTTGGTGGGTGACAAGGCCTCCAGGACAACAGTAACTGCTAGAGAGGGGTTGGGGTCTTTACCCAGCACCCTCCCACATACTGGTGCATAATGGACAGCACTGCCATAGTACAGCACCAGCACACACTGTCACGAGAATAGGGGAAGGGAAAAGATATGGGGGGAAAGGAAGGGAGAGGGGAAGGGACCTTCTTCTCTGAATCACACACACTCCAGGAAAGGGGCGGTTTGTCTCATTTAACTAGGCGGGCCACAGGTGAAAGATGGTCCCTCAGGGTGAAGTGTGGGCTTTCCCTCTGAATCAGAAGGCAACCCTTTTCATCATTGGGACAATGAGAGCAAACCAATTGCCCCACAGGGAAAGGGGAAGACAATAGACTCCAAATTCCACTCGCACAAGCTGCTATTTGGGCCCAGGGAACCGTGCAGGCTGGTGGGGGAAGGAAGGGATAGGAAGTACCCAGGGAGGGGGAAAATGAGGAGGGGGACAAGGGAAGAGGGGAAAGGGGGAAGGAGGAACAAGGGAAGTGATGAGACAAGGGCAGACACTCACAGCAGATACAAGGCGTAAGGAGAAATTCACCACCGGGACTCACTATGGAGGGATAGGGTATAGGGATCAGGATTTTCCACAGGCTTAGGCTGACGAGTTCCACAAAGACAAGACTCACAACAATGGTTTAGGACTCACTCATACACACTCACCTCTAAAGTATTGTAGGCAGGGGGGGGGGACACAGGGACTCCAAACTCACTCTCCACTCTCTCTCTCTCTCACTCGAAGGTCTATCAGGCAAGGATTTAAAACACAAAGGTCAATCAGGCAAGGGGGCCAGTCTCTCGCAAAACGATCACCGGCGGGGGCTCCAAGCCCCGCTGGTAACCTTTATAGTTCCCCGCTCTAAGCCCTTCTGTTACGTGCAGGGCAAGACTTGAACGTCCTCCACCCCCCCGGTAGCACGTCAGGGAGCATTGCATTGGGGCGGGGCTTCCCCTGTTCCTTTGCTTGCGGCGCTAGCCCCACCCTTTGCTTTGCGTGATCCGGCCCTTGCTTTCTGCCGCTTATTGCGGCGAGGTTCAAGCCGGCGTTGCACACGCCGCACGGGGGGGTGCCTGCTGACACACACGTGGCACACGCAACCCACAACAGGCCAGTCAAGCCACCTAGGTGGTTGAGAATACCACCACAGGGAATATCAGGGGGCTGCACAGAGGATGGGGGACCACACAAGGTCGTAGGACACCAGGTGGCCAACGACAGATCAAGGACAGTGCAGTCAACAGGATGCATTGGGCCACCACCACCACACAGGTCAAACCCATGATCCATTAGGGAGCCCCCAGGGGAATGCATAACACACCACAAGTTGCTACCTGACAGCCCCAGTAATCCCGAACACAACCCCCCCGGATCCCAATCACACAAACGGGAAAGGACACAGACATGGGAGGGGTGATTGGAGCAGCACATTGTCACAAAAGTACTGTTTGATGTACAGTCACAGGCAAGGTCTTTATTCATGATGGGAAGAAAGGAGGAGTATGGGCTAACAGAGGCCGGTGAACGGGTGAACATGGGTCTGTGGACGTTGCACACAACCATCACTCTGGGGCATCGTTGCACCCACTCCAAGAGGGACGGAGGCGCTCGTTAACACAACAGGAATGGAGGCGGGAGTATACAGAAGATGTGATGGGGTCCAGCAGACGGGGCTACTGACCAAAGGGTCACACAATACAGTGGGGAGGAGCAGTACTGTCCAAGGGGAGGCAAGGCACAGCACAGTTACAGGGAACACATCACCATGGAGCAGGAGGTTGGGACATGCAGCTCAGGGAGAGACTGAAGACTACTTGTGAAATATCACATCCTGGACAAGACCCTCCCAGGCAAATAGGCCCCTGCAGAATCCCCGGGAATGCATCTGCACATCCACCATGAACTGGGGCAGGAGGTGGTTCTCAGTGGTAGCTGCAGTCCTGACATCTGGTAGATTCAGCACTGATCGCAGGGCGCCCAGCTCCAATGCAGTAGGCGTCCCAGTCAGTAGTGGTCCACCAACATTGGGGGGTAGCAGGCCCATCTCCCCAAGAAGGGTCTGGCATTCCGATCGCGGACGCGATATGCCACAGGCACGCAGAAAGATACCAGTGTAGTTGGTAGCAACAGGGGGACCCCCGGTGTGGAGGGCCAGTCCATACTTGGGTTGAGCAGCCACCAGGCAAACAGCCATGATCTCCTGTGAGCTCCATGGCACAACAACGGTGGCTTAGTGCCCCCAAAGAGGTTGTTGCAGGAGGGTGAAGCCAGTCTCCCCGGCATGCCTCTGGCAAGCCAGACTAATAGATGGCCCATCACCCACATGTACCATGATAGGAGATTGAATCCATCCGTGACTGACAGGGGGGTCATTCAGCATCAGCTGAACATCGCGGTTCTGCCACAGCATTCCCAAAAGCATGTTGGCACATGGCGACCACTCCTCCCTGCACCACCACCGGTCTCAGGGCCTGTTCCACACCCTGCCATTACCTTTTCAAGGACTGGTTGCTGGATTGCACAGGGGTTCAACAGAGAGTGGCTGTGAATGAGCGATACACGAGGAGCTGCACAACGCTAGCTCACAGCTGATAGTGGGCAGGCTGCTAGGCCCTGTGAATCCCTGACCCACGCACCGGGCGGAAACATTCCAGCGCTAGAGATGACTGATGACCAAGGCCATGACTGCCTCTAGCACGGTGCTAATGAGGCACTCTATGCAGCATTTCTTGATTGTGCACAGCTGCACTATGCCATGGCCTTCACTCGCTGAGACAGATACAGGACTGGTATGGATGCATTCTACCCACTGATTGCACAGGAGCATGTCACGGACACTAGGGGGGAGGTAGGCCCCCTTGGCCACAGCGCAGCCCCGCTGAGGCCCTAGTCCCCAGGCGTTTAGGCGGTCCATGCTGGTGGGAGGATGTGCTGGCGGGCTGGTGAGCAGGGATCCCTACCAGGTACACAGAACACACCCACAGTACTTCACCAATCGATGGGCACCAAGCATGGTCCACCAAAGTACATATATGGGCCAGTTCCAATGCCCAGGTGTGACATGTAGAGAGAGGTGGTTGGGATGTGGTGGGTGAGAGGTGATTGTGAAAGAGAGCAGAGCTAGTACAGAGGTTGTGCTGTCCATTACTGGGTGTATGTGAGGACCACGGGGGAGGAGGGTGTGCTTAGCGGTTTACCTGTGGCAGCGGTCCCCATTACCTTAGGACAGCCGTTTACCGACAGGGGATGTGTGAAGCACTGTGTGGGTGTGCTGTACACACAGGGCATGGGGGTTGGAGGCACAGGTCGCAACCGGGTGCTTGGTTAGTGCACAGTCCAGTGATCAGCCAGGTGCGTTAGCGACACACATTCACAGCTGTGAAGGCCTTGGGGCAAGTCACCCAGCTAGTAGGCTACCAGCATGGTGATCCATCACTGTTTCCAGTGGTGGATTCTCACGAAGTGGGTGGTGGTGGTACCATGCTGCCTGTTGATGAGCCCCCTGAGGAGAGGGCCATTCTGTTAATGGTCCTGGTCACTTGCTTCATGATCATGGCCCAGGTGTTCCAGCAATGGACTGAACTACTCCTGCCAGGGCCCTGCTTCTTCAACCATGGAACACGGCGCAGGAGAGTGGCCAACATGCACCAAGCAGCATTGTTGCGGTGGGCAAGGAGGATAGCTGCTCACCGACATGCCCTTTTTGGAACATCAGTGTCCCAGCACATGCGGCTTGTCCTTTCCTGGTGGCCCCTCAACCTTTACGGCCATCATGTGACAGTCCCAACTCAGAGGATGAATTGGATGCGTTCACGCACCAATGAATAGTGGGAGAACATATTGGCTACCTGGACAGACGAGGAATGGACTGATCACTTCCACATGAACCGCTCCCTGTTGACGGGACTTGTAGAGATCCTGAGCCCAGATCTCCAGAGGTGAGCTACCAACATGCGGTATCTGCTGCCGCCAGGGATACAATTGGCCATGGCAGCGTGGAGAGTGGCTACCCCCAATTCCTGTCGGAGCATTGGAGAGCAGTTCAGAGTGGGGACTGCAACTGTTAACAGGGCACTCCATGACATGTGCGACCTAATAGTGGAGCTGCTACTCGAGCAAGTCATCCAGGTTTGGGATCCCGAGGTAGCGATCTGCGGCTTTGAGGACATGGGCTTCCCCCATTGTATTGGAGCAATAGACAGCACCCACATCCCTATCATCCGGCCCCCACACACCAAGACGGACTATCTGAAACAGAAGCAGGTATTCTCAATAAATCTCCAGGCCATTGTGGATCACAGGTGCCTGTTCACTGACGTGTACACAGGCCAGTCAGGGAGGAACCATGATGGCACATTCTGTGGGCATCACCCTTTTATGCCCACATGTTCGATGGTGAGATTGCCCCCAATATGTACCAAGTGATTGAGGGGGTATCCATCACTCCGGTGGTGCTTGGGGACCCCACCTACCCGCTGAGCCCGTGACTCATGAGAGCTTATCCCGTGGCTCACACACCAGAGCGGAGACTGTTCAATGAGCACCTATCATCCGCTTGGAGAGTGGTGGAGCATACATTTGGCCAGCTCAAGATGCGTTGGTGCCTATTCATGAACAGGAGCCAGTTCAATCTCGAACACACCCCCATCCTTGTCCTGGAGGCCTGCATTCCACACAATATCTACAAGACCGGCGGAGCTGCCCTTGACAACACCGGTGCAGCGAGTAAGTCTCATGCCCGTGTACCAACATGTCCAGGGTGGGGCATTCAAGCAAATATCGGAGGAGAATAGGGACGCTCTCCGTAGGTGCATAGTTGCCCAGATGGCAGGCAACTAACCCTGGCATATGACTGCCTCCTTCCACGGCCTGTGTAATCTGACCAAATAAAAACAGATATGGAACGACTACATACTCCATATGTATTCTTGGTTAGGTAATTAGGGCTTCCTCACTCCTGTGTGACCTATGTCCCGCGTAGTGGGGTCACCTACTTGCTTGCAGCCATGGAATTAGTCATGCTTAGGCTTTGGTCTGTCTCTGGATGGCGGTTAGCATAGGCAGTGCAAACGTGCTATCTATGTGCAGGCCTGTACCCTTTCATGTGTGGTCTGTTGTCTCCCCACCACATTCTGGCAGACAGGAGCGGTATAGGTCTCGCACCTGTATTACACATGGCACAACCCTGTCTGTACCTTTCCAGACCCCTCCCCACGCATGAAGCCCCCTTAATATAACGATCAACATAGAGGTACTGTATAACAATATTTTATTGGGGTGTATTTACAAGGGGAGGGGTTCACTTCTTCCTTGGCCTTCCACATGCCCGCTTTGGCACATCACTGGGGCTCGACCCCCTGTGGGCCCTTGCTACCACCATCCATTGGGAGCAGTGTCCTGATGGCCCGGGCTCTCTGTCGTCCACGGGCCGCTCCACTCCGGTATTGGACCCTGAGATGTTAGAACATACGGTAAGAGTTACAATAGTACCTTGGATGTAACCCCTGCACCACAGCCCTTTTCATAGCCCTCTGGGGGTGCCATGGATCTCCATGCTGCATCCCCTCCACCCATCCCTCTGCAGGTAGCGATGCATTCCCCCCACACACACACTTTAAAGACAGATATGTGATCCGGCCTACCATTGCTGGTAGGGTGGCCAGCATGGGCGGTTGGTCACCTGGGGGTTCCAGGATGTTCAGGGGAGGCCGTGTTTCACAGAGAAGGGGTCTCAGAGGCAGCTGTGGAGGAACTGGGAGGGGTGCGGGCTGGAAGGGGTGCCCCACAGGCTGCTGTTGTGAGGCTATATGGGGGAGGGGGACCCTGTGCACGAGGTCAGGGAAGGGATGCTGCTGGGGAAACCAGGGTTGGCTGAAGTGCTGGGGAGGGGGCACCTGTACCTGTGGGAGGGCACCATGGTGGTAATCAGCTGCCATCCCTCGATCTGCGCCTGGAGGGCCCATGTCACTCTGGGGTTCTCTCCGCAGGAGCCCCACAGTCTCCCCCATGAGGTCAAGGACCCGTGCAGATGTCCCTTCCAGCGTGACATGGGCCCTCACCCACTCGGCCCTGTCGAGCTGTATCTCACGGTGGAAGGTGGCAGTCTTGTGTCTGTCCCACAGATGTTCGGTGCGGGACCAGTTGATCATTGATGTCAATATGTCCCAGTCCCTATCCCCCTTCGCACCTCCCTGGTGAGGGCAAGCTCCTCTGAGTGCACTTTGGCTAACCTCCAGCTGTTCCCTCCCCAGGTCCTCTCTCCTCATCCAGTTCCTGGTCTGCATCTCCTGATTCCTCTCAGCACTGCCAGTGGTAGCACCCCTCGCAGGACCGGGTCGCTCATCTGTGGGAGACATGTTACCCCATGGGTTGTGTTGCTTGCCATTTCCGTACCCTGTACCCCTAGCGGTGCAACTGTTTTGCCACAGGGACTGCCTGTCCCCCTTCCGTGTATGTCCCTGTGTTGATCGAGACTGGCAGGGTGGGGTCCCCATATTCCCATCCTCTGTGTCGGACCACAGTGGTGGCCCCATAAGAGTGCACCTTCTCCCAAGGTCGTGCTGTCCCAGCACCTCATTGTGGGCATGTCTCGTGGTCCCTCCTCCCTTGTGATCCCACATCTGCATTCCTGTCAGGGGATATTGACCTGTATAGCTACGTTTCCCTTCTGTGGGAGCCCCCAGCCCTTCCCTGTCTTGCATGGTGGGTGTATTACTCGAGGGGATACCTCTGTGGCCTGTCTGCTACCCCATCTCCCCAACACCACCAGCCACCCTTCTCTTGTCCATGTTGGCCTACCATTGTTGTCCTGTTGACCGGGTCTTGGGGGTGCCGCCAGTTGCTCCTCAACCACCTCCTTCTCTGGGACCTCCTCCTCATGAACTTCCAGGCACCCTTGAGCTGTAATGGGAATAGGGATCCATCAGTTGATCCCTGCCGCCTGGCTTGGGCCCTGCTCACTGTGGCCGGGGCCCTCCACCCCACCTCCCGGTTGTGCTCCTACCTGGATCGTATTCCTCCACATCCTGGGAGGTATCCTGGGTGTCCGTCCGCTCTGTGTGTTCCCCCTGTCCCCGTGACCTGTTGCCCTGTGGGTTTGGTGGGCGCATGTGGAGGGTGATGTTTGTGTTAGCGGTTTTCCTGGGCCACCTCCTCCCCATGTGCGATGGGGCTGTCCCCTCCCGCATCCTTGGTGGCCTCACCAGGGGCAACGTTGTCCTCCTGCTCTGGGGGGTTGGGTGGGGGGGTGTTGTCAGCACCCTCCATCTGCCCCTGGTGAAGGCGATGCCATGTATGCAGGAGGCAACTATATCCCCATCCATGCAGAGGAACCGGTCCAGCTCATCATGGAATTCCATTGTATGCATGGCACAGCTGGACTTGAGACTGCCGCTGCATCTCCTGGGTGATTGCTTCATAGACCTGTCTGGTCTTGTAGCTGCACACCAGGTCATGCTGGACCTTTTCACGCCCCTCCCCCACATATGAAGTCCCAGGTCTCCTGCCTCGACCAGGGCTCCCCCTTTTGGGTACCACATGTGGGGGACCTTCCAGTTTGGTGGCTTGGGGCCTGCCTGGTAGCTGTGGTGACAGTGGAGCTGACTGTCTCCTGTTGGGGGTATTGCATGAGGTTTAGCATCCATCCCACAGCCTCCCTTTTGCTCCCATTGGGAGATCCTTCCCCTTTCCCCCTGGGGGGTACATCAGGGTTACCTGACTGTCACAAAGGCCCTCCTCAGCTGTCTCCCTGGTGGTGCATTGCTCCTGTGTCTGGGTGCTCTCCTGGGGGGGTAATGGTTAGCTGTCAGCTGCCCGCCCTGTGTTCCCTCGGGATGCGTTCTAGTAATGGCGT
>QEPC01001788.1:282724-307491 GCA_003113815.1 Sphenodon punctatus
GGAGCAACGGACGCCACTGCCGGTTGCTCTCCCCTTTCTCCCCTTATGTCTGTCCAAAATGTTGATGCTAGGGTCATCCACCTCACCCATCACTTCGATCACGTGCAGCCCCTCCTCTCCTCTCTTCACTGGCTCCCCCTTCCTGTATGAATCTTGTACAAGTTCCTAGTCTTCACCTATAAAGCTCTTCACAACCTGCTCCCTCCTACCTCTCTGCACTAATTTCCCTCCATACTCCAGTCCGTGAACTCTGCTCCTCCTCTGTCCCCTCTTTCGCCCTCCCACACCTCCCCTGCTCCCCTAACCACCTTTGTCCCTTCTCCCTAGCTGCTTCCAATGCCTGGAACTCCCTCCCTGCCCACATCTGCCTCACCCCCCCCTTCGTACCTTCAAATCCCTCCTCAAGACCCACCTCTTCCACTCTGCCCTCCGAATCCTCGGTCCCCTCACCTAACTCCTGCTTATACCTACCATCCAGTACAATCTGTTACCTGAGGTCTGTGTACTCATATCCTCACCATATGGACCAGCCAGCCATCATTCTCGATGTAACCAAGCCAAGCACGTGCACCTGGAACCTCGTATCTTCGTGAATGTTACACTCCTTCTGTTCCCCTTCCTTCATCTCCCCACCACCACCCCATCTTTCAGATTGTAAGCCCTAGGGCAGGGACCGTGTCTATTCCATTACTTTATAAAGCACCAGGTACATTGCTCATGCTATATAAATGCTTGCTAATAATAAAAAAAACAAAAATGGAAATTCTCTGATAAAAAAACACAGAAATTCTCTTACTAAAACCCCCCAAATTTCTATTTTTCTGTGATTAAATGTAAATTCTAGTTGACTTTCCCTTACCACAATTTATTTATTTATTTATTTAATTTTCAATATTTCTGTTGAAATATTGACTAAGCAGCTCCTGGCTAAGCAGTTCGCGGTGGTGAACAATGCATAAAAACACAATATAAAAATGTAAGATACAAAATACAATAAATAAAATATCAGTTAAATCACACAGCAATCAAGGACCCGAAAATAACCCCACTGTCTCCCAAAATATCATTTAAAAAAACCCCACCCATTACCCATCCCCCTCACCAAAAGCCTGGCGAAATAGTCAGGTTTTATACTATCTGCGGAAGGAGGGGAGATCTGAAGAGAGGCAAATCTCTACCAGGAGGGAGTTACATAGCTGCGGCACGGTCACCGAGAACACCCGCTTGAACGTTGCCACGTCATATTTTTAGGCAGCGGTAGCTGTCTGAAACTTAAATGTACAGCCACTGTTCATTATAAACAGGGGACTGCTGAAGTCCCGATTTTGAGGAAACCGCTTGACCTACATTTCTGAAAAATTTAACCATGACTGTACGTTGTGAGGACCATCATATCCACAAAGTTTGAAAAAGATCCGTTAGGAAAATAAAATGTTATAACTGCTTAAACGTTAATTGGTTGTGGTCAAAATGCCATGGGACCGTGGCCATGGGACTGTGGACCATGTTGAGATGGCTGTGTAACCTGGGGGGTCTGGATGGGACTGCTCTGGAATGGTTCCATTCATTCCTCTCAGGGAGAAGCCAGCGGGTAGTGCTGGGGGATGAGACATCTTGCCCCCGCGCTTTATCATGTGGCGTTCCGCAGGGTTCTAGTCTCTCTCCGTTATTGTTTAACGTATATATGCAGCCCTTGGGGGAAGTCGTGAGAGGGTTCGGGGTGTGATGTCACCAATATGCTGATGATACTCAGCTGTACCTCTCTTTTTCAACGGACCCAGACCCTGCTATCTCGGTGCTATCCCAGTGTTTGGAGGCCATGGCGGAATGGATTTGGCAGAGCAGACTGAAGCTCAACCCTGATAAGACGGAGGTGATGGTGGTGGGGAGAGCGAGGGAGGTGTCAGCTCCCCTTATTGGGGGGGTTCACCCTCCTATAGCTCAACAGGTCCGGAGTCTGGGGGTGGTGCTGGACGCGGATCTCCGCCTGGAGCGGCAGGTGGAGGCAGACGCAAAGGCTGCCTTTCGCCAGTTGTATCTGGTACGGAGGCTGCGTCTGTTCATCTCCGGCCCGGACCTGGCCTCCCTCATCCATGCCTTCGTCACCTCGAGGCTGGACTATTGCAATGCGCTCTACGTGGGGTTTCCCTAGTGCCTGGTTCAGAGGCTGCAGCTAGTGCAGAATGCGGCAGCCCATCTCCTGCCCGGGATGGGTCGTCAGGAGCACATAACACCTGTGCTCCGGGCTCTGCACTGGTTGCCGATAGCGTGCTGAGCCAGGTTTAAGGTGTTGGTATTGATTTACAAAGTCCTTCACGGTCTCGGCCCCTCATACCTCAGGGACCGCCTCGCCCTCCATGCCCCGGAGCGACTCCTTCGGTCTGCCGGGGGTGCCATCTTGGAGGTCCCCGGTGTTAAGAGGGGGACCACAATGGAGAGGGCATTCTCAGTAGCCGGGCTGCACCTTTGGAACTCCCTTCCGGAGGAGGCTCGCCTGGCCCCAAGCCTTTTGATGTTTCGGCGAAGATGCAAAACCTGGCTGTTCACCCAGGCCTTTGGGGAGGGGAGTGGGTGGTTTAATGGTTTATCTCCCCTACCCTATTTATTTATTTGGTTTAAAATATCCCAGGCCCTGTTTTAATATCTGATACTGTATTTTATGTTTTAAATTGTTTTAGATACTGTATGTGTTTTATTGTTGGAAGCCACCTCGAGCTGTTCTCAGGAGGGATGGGGTATAAATTGAACAAATAAATAAATAAATAAATATTGCCTGGCCACCACTGCACTCAGGACCCGTGCAAGGATTTTTGCCTCCCTAGGCACCCCCCGAACCAGCTGCCGAGCTTACCAACTGTGGCAGTGGCAGCTGGATCAAGACAGAAGAGGCACCCCCATTTGACTTGCAGGAGAAGTGGTAGCAGCAGCAGAAAAGAGCGCTGGATTGGGGCAGAAGAGGCACTCCCTTCAATTTCCCTTCAAGGCAGTTCTGGCCCTGATTCAGTGCAAGTTCATCAATGGCAGCAGCAGGATCGGGGACAGGAAAGAGGGGTGCAGAAGCTGGATCAGGGGTGGAGCCTCCTTCAGGGCACCTCTCCCATCCCCAATCAGTGCGGAGCTTATTGTCAGGGCTACCTACAGCAGCAAGTTGAAGGGGGCACCTCTCCTATCCCATCCAGCGCAGATGACAGGGCACCTGGATCAGCAATGGGAGAGACACCCCCTTCATCTTGCCACCCTGGGTGGCCACTTGCGCTGCCTACGCGGTAGTACTAGCCGTAACTGCACTACGCTCCTTGCCAGACACCTCCAAGGATGGATTCTCCAGATTCTGACAATCAGCTGTGCTCAGAGTCTTGTACTGGCCTGGCTAGTCCTCATGGCTGGGATCCTGACAGTTATTCAGGGACACTCAAGGAGTTAAGTGGCATGATACAGGGCTTATAGCGTTTCAGGTCTGGGAGATAATAAGGATTGATTTCCTCACACTGGCTCTCCTATTATTAATTATATGAATTAATTATATTAGTATTATTAATTATTATCATCACACCCTTGTCCAAGGACTATTCACCACAAGCACTAGTCACATTCTTTTGAGTTCACTACATTCCCCAGCAGAGCTGAAGATTGTACTAATTATCATTCT
Source organism: Sphenodon punctatus (assembly GCA_003113815.1). Classification (NCBI taxonomy): domain Eukaryota; kingdom Metazoa; phylum Chordata; class Lepidosauria; order Sphenodontia; family Sphenodontidae; genus Sphenodon; species Sphenodon punctatus. The sequence continues at coordinate 286,374 of QEPC01001788.1, forward strand.
TATCATTCTTAAACATTTCTATAGTGCTTTCAGCATTCAAAGTGCTTTAAAATGTTTATGGATGAAGAACTGAAGCTGAGAGAACAGGTAAAGCCACATGAGAAAGGTCCAGCTGGATCCCCCATCCGCCCTGAGCAGAGCGAATGCAGTTGCCACACTTTGGACTGGCACAGCAGTCCAAACAAGCAGCCCCCACCCCCTCATAGCTGTCACCAGTACCTCCATGCCACGGTTCTGGCTAAGGAGTCAGCAACACAGAACTGCATTCTCATATTACTTCTGCGCTGCAGGATTGGACCCACTGCTGCTAAACAGCTGATTGGGGGCATCAAGCTGAAGGGAGCAGAGGGTCTCCCAGAGGAGCACACACATTCTCTCCATCTGCCAAACAGGTGATCAGGGGGAGGATGGCCCAGAGGAGAATACACTCTCTTCCCCCTCTAAACAGCTGATCAGGGAGGAGTGCCCAATCAGCTGTTTAGTGGGAGGGAAGAGCATGCACACACCTCCTGGTTCACCCTACCCAATCAGCAGTTTGGCAGGCAAGGAGAGCATGCACAGGCCGACCAGACAGGTGGTGGTCCATTACCCCACATTGGCCTGGGTGGGGCAACAGTAGCCCATGATGTGTCACCAGTTTTGTCCGGCGGACGAGTTGCATAGCAGTCTGCTACCTGTCCCAGGGCAGAAGTGAGCAAACATCTGGCAGTTCCAACTGGACAGTTAGCTGCATCACAGACTAATGAGGGGTAAGGATGCCCAATGTAGGTTAACATTTTGTGTGGCCTTCCCCAGAGTGACTTGCCCAAGGCAACCCAGAGAATTCATGGCTAAAATGGGATTTGAACCCCAGTCTCCCAGTCCAATGTCTTATCCACTACGTGATGCTACCATGGTTTAGCACTGGATACACATGGAGCCATTCATGGAGAATTTGAAAATGCTGCTGTGAATCATAGTAGTCATCACCTCCATGTGCATCCGATCCTTAGGACAATAATGCAATTCCATCTTGAGAAGGGTGCAGGGGGGAAAATACTGTTGGCATTAGTTGGGCTTTAATTTTTGATAGCTTCTTTTTTTTTAATTCCCTCCTAAACCCAGGGACCAGCCAAACCCTACGTGTGCATTTATCCAAGCCGAGTGACCGTGTTGTAAACCTAACCTGGCCAACATACCGTCAATGGTTTGAATTAATTAATTTCCTTTGGAAATCTGTTGCATCCTGTATCCTGCTTTAGCCCCCTATGAAGAAGGCCCAGCGTGGAAGTATCAGCTCGCACCACAAACACAGCTCAGTGACAACTCACTTTGTTGTTAATGAAAAATGGTTACTGTTGCATTCGGAAGCCCATTGATGTTTATGTACTCACTGCTCTTATGGGCTAACATCTGTTCTGTATTATCTGCTAATTCTAATTCTCAGTCAATATTTTCTGACATGACTACTGTTGGCAATTTACCAACATTACCTGTGAGACCTACAAAGTTTTGTTTTGATTTCGGCCAAATACATTTACACCCCAAGAAAAATGAGGTGAGAAACAAGGTTCCGGGGATAAAAGGGAGCAACAATTTATTAAATAACACAACAGGTATCCAGTCAAACAAGGTCCAGTGGCGCACAGGAGAGAACCCCTAGTGGGCTCATCCAGGGATCATCCCCAGCCCAGAGTATCATTACAATGCTGCTTTTGACCTTTAAAGCTCTAAAACAGTCTGGGCCCTACATATCGGAGAGACCGCTTGTCCTTCCATGCTCTACTGCAGCTCCTTTGATCAGCCAGGAGTGCCTCCCTGTGGGTAGCACCTGTTAGTTGTGTTCATTCGGTGAGGGCTTGCAGGGGAACGTTCTTGGTTGTTGCCCCAGTGCTATGGAATAGGGCTAAAACCCAGTCCTTGGAAAACTTCAGAATCCATCCTCGGTTCCAAATTTCTGAAGTCTGAAGGTCTGAATACCATGGCCAGTCCCCGGAAAACTTCAGAAGCCCTCATCAAGTGCTGGCACCATAGCGTGCATTCAGTGATCCAGAAGGGTTGACCCCCTAGCCTCTAGGAAATGAAACTTGGTGCCGTATTTGGTAGGAAGGGGGAATGGAAGGGAACAGTTGACTGATGGATAAACCAGTTGGCAAGTTTTGATTGACTGGCAAGTCAGATGGCAAGTTTTGATTGTCTGGCAGGGGAAAACTAAAAATGGCTATACAGCCATTTTCCATTCTCTTTGGTGAATTTGACTGTGTGCTCTACACTACTGATCTGTAAGTAATTGTCTTTGGGGAGGCGGTGAAGGGTGACTGACCTGGCCTAGCATGGCTTGTCCATAGGGGCAATGCTGGGGGGTGAGGGTTAGTGGTTTCCAGTGCCATGCCCCGATTATTTTTTAATTTAAAAAAAAATGGATGCCAATCTGCCTTGCTCCACCTCCCCTGGCCTGGGCTGTTCAAGTTACCAGTGCCACACCAATGCCATGCCTTTTTAAAAAAAATAAGCAGGTGCCCCTGCTGCTTTCACTGTTTGGCACCATGGTGGCCAGAAGGAACTGCCTAGCTCCACTTCCCCAGGCCTGGGGAACTGATTCTACGACTGCGTTCTCACCTGCAGCGCCGGTGGCGGCAGTGGGAGGGGCGAGGGAAGATGCGGCAGCGCGGAGGAGCCAGTCGACAGGAAAAGAGCTGGTGTGAATGCGGATCTGCCACAGCTTCTCTCGCGCATGTCAGGGCAGGATTTTGTGCCCTGACATGTGTGAAAGAAGCTGCGACAGATCCCCGTTCATACCAGCTCTTTTCCTGTCAGCCGGCTCCTCCGTGCTGCTGTGACTTCCCCCGCCCCTCCGGCTGCGGCCACTGCCGCTGCAGGTGGGAACGCAGCCTAATGCCGCTTTTAAACGAGGCGCTGAAAAGCACCTCCTGAGCCCCGCATTGAGAGAAAAGCTGTGCAAGGAATGTTTACATGCTCCCCGCACTGCCGAAAGTGATGTGTTCCCTGTTGTCAGTAGCAGCAGCGGCAGGGGATGCGGTACTTTGAAAAGGCACATTCTGAAAGCCTCACTTTTCAGAACACACCTCTTCAAATCACTGCATCTCCAGCTGCCACTGCTGCTGCTAACAACGGGGATGATGTCACTTCCAGCAGTGCGGGGAGCATGAAAACACTCCCCACATGGCTTTTCTCTCAGCACGGGGCTCAGGAGGCGCTTTTCAGCGCCTCGTTTAAAAGTGGCCTAAGTCATACTTCATGGCGTTCACATTTGCATGAAGCCATAACCGAGCACTGCTGGACCTCTGATCTGCCCTTGGCACAGACATGACTTTTTTTTCTCCATGCTCTGAGAGCATGGCTGCCCAATTGTGCTTAGCAATAGAACCTGTATGCCTATTTGAAGAGCACCAAAGAAAGCATCCAAAAAAACAGCCTAACAATGGCATATCAAGTCCTGAAATGACAAATCACCCAGAGAGATAAAAGGAGAGCCTCAAGGAAACTTGGCAAAGCTAGAGACACTGGATGGGCACTATTCTCTAGCCCAACCCTCTAGAGCCTTGCATGTCTGAAAAACAGGAGCATGGGCAGGCAGCTTATCTTCCCTATCATAAAAAGCAATCCGTCCTAGCCAGCCCAGGGTGATCTTGGGCCCTTATGCTTAAAGTGGTTGCAGTAATGGGGAATGTCGTCCTTTTCTATGGGGAGGTTGTGGAGGTGGGATGCCTGCCCTCACTTCAAAGCATGAACGTCCTTCACCCAAGCACTGGGTGTACAGAGGGAAGAGACTGATTTAACTGCCACCTCTCCTCATCAAGGGAATCCTGTGTCTGGTGAGATCTGAGCCAGGCTGAGGCAGATTCTTGTCTAATTCTTGTCTCCACTCCTTGCTGAGCCCTGTTCAGGAAAGCAATGTTCCCATCCCTTGCCACTTTCCTTAATCGTCTGCACAGTTGAGTCCAAGATGAGTCCCTGACTGAAACAGATTGAGTTAAATTGGGCAGTACAGGTGGTGACCAAGGTAGTATTCCCCCAGAGATTTCACGGGTATGATTCCTGATGAGGATATGGGTGATTTCAGACGTTACGGGCCTCCCTCTAACCACAGTCAATCCCCTGTGGTGGAGGAGAGGCCCATAACGTCTAAAAGTTTCCAACCAGACATTCACCCCAGTGAACCTCCGGCGGGAATCAGATTAACCACGATTCTGGGGGTGAGACCGGTCTCACCCACGGAACTGTGGTTAGTGCAACCACGATCCAGGACAGGGACGGCAGTGGCCACGGTGCACATCTGGCCGCCAGCCCCAGCCCAGAGCATAGTCCTGGCCATGATACGGGATCGGGCACAGCGGTAGGATTGGCCACTGCACCTGCCCGTCTCCTGGGGGTGGGCAGCTGGGGGAGCATGGGGGGTGGGGCTGTGCAGTCTCACGTCACGCCGTGCAGCCATGCCCCCTCCCCAATCCCCCTCCGGAATCAGGCCGGCACGTCTAAAGGACGGACGGCCTGATTCCTGACCGGGATCTGAAATGGATCCTGGACCGTGGCTATATGGAGGCCCGTCACTTCTGAAATCACCCTATGCGCAGATCTGTGAAAAGAAGGCATCAGAAAAAAGGGGGAGGGAAACAAGGGAGCAGCAACACTTCCTGTTGTCCTAAAAAGTCTCAGACGTTAGGCTGACCACTCCTGGTTTCCTGTGCACAGGGCGGTCTGTCTTCACCCTGAAAGAGGAGCCCTTGTGGAATGCCTGGCAGCCAATCTGCTCACAGGGGCGGAAATTCTGGCACCAATCTTCTGCCACAATTCCCTTATATAGGGAATGGGGGACCTCAGGCCTGGGGGCCAAATACAGGCTGCAGCAAGTTTTGTTGTTGTTGTTTTTAATCTAGCCCCCTTTCAGTTCCTGGATCTGGCTCCTGGATCCAGTTCCTATTCCAAAGCACTGAAAAACTGAGCTCAGAGTAAGGAAGCAGAGGTGAGGGCACACCCACAAAGAGAGGGGATAGAGCTATGGCACAGATCGATGATCTGGGCCCTCCTCTTCCTGAGTGCACTCATTGAGTTCTCCTCCACTCAGCTTCTATGAGGCCCTCGGGGTCATGGACTATTTGTCAAAAAGTGACCCCTGGGAAGGAAAAGGTGCCTCACCTTTGCCCTATATGGCCACCCCCTTGCCTCCCAGGGCTGATGGTGGTCTGCATTGACAGATTTATTGTAGTGCAGCCAAACAGAACACTATAATGTTTTGGAGGCCCCATGTCTAAATATGTTTGTTCTGGAGGGAGACCTACATAGCTAAGCTTGTAGAACGACACCCATATAATGGCATAAGTTGAAACCCAGCTGTTCCAGTTCCTGTCAACTGTGGGTTTCCTGACCTTCACCCAATCTCTCTTGTCCTCGCTCTCTCATTTGGGTCCAAACTAGTTCCCATAAAGAAGAAGAATACTGCAGGGAATGCCATCCTTATCTCATTCACCCTCACAAACATTTTTTTTTAAAAAACTTTGCAAGGAAGGTCATCACCACCGCCTTCCAATACGGAGAACTGAGCTGAGAGGCAGGGGTCTGCTCAAAGCCATCCAGTGAGTTCATGGCTATGATAGAGAGAGAGAAAATATGAATGAATGAATATATAGTGACTTGGCAAAGTAATTCAACAAGCCCCTGGCTAAGGCAGGCAAGGGAAGAGCCAGAGCAGGCACTGATGGAGGAGCAGCGGGTGGAGTGTTGAGCGTATGGGCTGGGAAAGAGAACATAAGGCTAATGGCTGCAGGAACCCCCTGTACACTGCTCGCCCCATTCTGGGTGCCACTGGGAAATGGAGGTGGTGAGGCTGGGTATCTCAACACCTGGAGTAGGTAAACAGCTGCTGCTGCTTCCCTTGAGCTGTCACTTGGCATGTGCATGTCCTCCTCAGGGCAGCCCTCCTGTCTGCTGGGCACAAGCATAGCCATCTGTCCTGGGAGCTATGAGGGCTACGGGAACCATTCCTCTCACCCAGACGGGGATCCCCTCATTCCAGACCCCTGCATCATGTTGCCTCCTAATGTTCCACGTGGACCTATGTTGGTTGCTGGGTAACAGGGGAGGGGGCTGGGCCTGCAGAGCCCATTGCTCCTAAAAGCACTGTAGAGTGTGTACGATCCCCCTGTTTGGGGAGTTGCGGTTTTAATTGGCTTTAATTATGTTTAGTTGGGTGGCCTGGGTGCTGGGGGTATGGGGGATTAGGAATGGGGGATGGATGGACTGGAATGTTGTGGGCAGAGAGAGTGTTATGGACCATGGGGGGGGGGGCTTGGGTATGTGGGAAGAGGGTGGGGAGTGATGCCAAAGCCCCCTTGTGGGAAGAGAGGTACAGGTAGGGATGGGGGGAGGTGGGTGGTGTCACAGCCAGCCAGTGAGATGGAGGTTATGGGTATGGGGGAACAAGGATGGGGAGTGATACCACAGCCCCCCAGTGAGATGGGGGGTATGGGTACAGGGGATCAAGGGTGGGGAGTGATAACACACACACACCAGTTTGATGGGGGTACAGGCATGGGGGATCAAGGGTAGGGAGTGATGCCACAGCCCTCCAATGAGATGGGGGGTATGGGCATGGGGTGGATCAAGAGTGGAATGTGATGCCACAGCACCCCAGTCAGTGAGGGGGGGTATGGGCATGGGGAATTGGGAGGGGGTTGTATAAATTTATTTTTTGTAAACTGAGGTATGGAAGGGTGAGTGGAAGTTTTTAAAGTATTTTTATGTTTATTATAATATTACAAACATTGTTTCCATTTGTAACATTGTATTTTCGTTTTACTGCAAGCCGCTCCGAGTCCTTCTTGGAGAAGGTGAAATATAAACAACAACAATATACCCAGCCCTGTGACCCTGGGGATTTTTCTCTCTCTCTCTGCCCCACCCAGCATTCTCCCTACACATGCCTGGTTACTCTGTTTACGAGGTTGCAGGTGCTGGTGCATGGCCCATTGCTGAGGAAATGATTTGTAGAATAACTGCTGGAGCATGTCCATTGTAGGCAGAATCTCAACAGGGACCTACAAACAGGCTGTAATGCTGTTGTGGGCTCTTTTAGACGTGCCTCTATCTTCGCAGATTTCACAATCCACTTTCAAGAATCTCACAAAGGTGGAGTTTAGAAGTGCCTCCACAGACTAGAAGTCTCTCGCCGGCCACCATTAGTAACAACAGCGCCGGTTTGATAAATCTGGTTTTAAAAAGAATATGAGAGTCGCCGCCCGGTGGTGCTGTTTCCAATGCTGGCCAGGCAACTTCCGGTACGGGATAAACTCCACCCCTGTGAGACTGATGAAAGCAGATTGTGAAATCTGTGAAGACAGAGGCGTGTCTAAAAACAGGCCAAGTCCCCAATGTGTGTTTGGGCAGTTAATTTATTATTTATTTATTATAAATATTTTTCCCCACCCCTCTCGCTCAAAGGCGACTTGGGGCAGCTCACAATTAAATTATAAATACAGCATTAATGTAAATACATAAATATAAAACCAAAACAACAAAACATAAAATTCACAGTGGTGACTGCAAAGACACCACCCACCTAACCCATCCCACCCTCCCCGCCAAACATCTGACGAAAGAGCCAGGTCTTAAACTTTTGTCAGAAGGCAAGGAGATCCCGACTGATACGGATCACCATGGGAAGGGCCTTCCAAAGCAATGGTGTGGCTGCCAAGAATGCCAGCCTGTCCGTTTGGACCAACCAGAAGTGCGGGACCTCCAGGCAGGCACTTCTGGATGACCGCAGGGGTCACCCAGGAGTCCAGGGGGTGAGGCAATCCTTCAGGTAAGCAGGGCCCAGGCAGTTTAGGAATTTAAAGGTCAAAACCAGTATGTGAATTGGGCCTGGAAGATAATAGGCAGCCAGTGCAGTGCTTGGAGCACTGGTGTAATGTGCTCCCTGCGGCCCGTCCCAGAAAGGAGACAGGCCGCAACATTTTGCACCAGCGGCTGCTTCTGAACCATCACCAGGAGCAGCTCCATGTAGAGTGCATTGCAATAGTCCAGTCTCGAGGTGACGAATGCATGGATGATGAGGTGAGGTCTGAGTCGGAGACATATGGGCAGAACCTTCTCACCAGATGGAGTTGGCAAAAGGCACCCCTAGCCACAGCTGACACCTGGGAATCCAAGTGCAGCTGTGATTCCAGGAGCACCCCCAGGCTCCACACAGATGAAACCAATGGAGTGGAGGGCTAATTTGCCAGTTTGTGGCCCGAACAGACCCCAGAACATTGGCCACCACAGCAGATGTCACCAATTGAAATTCGTCTCACAAAGCAAGATCAGATGGGCACAGGACATTCCTAACCTCTGATTCTGCCATTGCATCTAAAATGGCAGAATCAAAGTCGTGCTCAATGAGAGTAATTTTGTCCGCAAAGTATGCTAAAAACATGTCACGGCAGGCCTTGGACAAATCTGGTTCCAGACTAAGATAGGGTGGACCGGCCAACCCCTTCAGCACCTGGAACAGCTCCACCAGACGCGACTGAGCAGACGCTATGAGGGCAGGAAAGAACCATTTCTTTGCTTCCTGCACAGCCACGGCATAGGTCTTCGAAAATGCTCTATGCCACAATCTGTCATCTTGGGAGCGAGTATGGCATCACCATTGTTCCCACCACCTCCCTTTGCGCTTCAGCCACCCCAAGTCCTCCATGAACCATGGGGTCCTGGAACCTGTGGTGATGAAACGCTGGGAGTGGACACCTGGGAGCCACTCAATCAATGGCCTCAGCCAGCCAGGTGTTCCAAAAGGCCACGAGGTCATCAATGGAGTTAAAACTCTTGTGGCTATGAGCCACCAATGAGAGAGGTGGACCAGAGTTTGACTGCCTATGGGAAAGGCAGATGTGGAGGGTGTACCTGAGAAAAGCAGAGTTTGTGACAGCAGGGGCCTGGGAAAGAAGTCATGTAATGACTGTGTTAAGATGTTTTAATAAAGAAGTTACCTCTAGTAAATAAAGCCATATGTCTTGTAATCCATGGTCTCATACCTTCTTAGGCATCTGGCAATGTGGGAGATTTGGAAGTCATAGAATTAATGGTACGGGTCTATTATGTTTAAGAGGGGATGGTGGGGAAATTAATTACTCATTTTAAATTAGATTCTTAAGGAAGGACCCACTTTTAGTAGTTTTTTCACAGAAAGTGGAAAAGTTTGCTTTGAAGACTTTTCATGTCGGGGGCAGGGGAGAGGCAAAAACAGACCAACAAAGAAACTCTTTGGTGCAATGAATAGAAGAAAATCAGAGATCCACGTGCAGAACCATTTGCCCTGGCACCATGGACAATCCATAATTATATGTGCGTATGTGTATGTGAGCATTCCATAATAAATCATATATTCTATGATCCAAAAACCTATGGTTTAAAGGAGGCATTAAGGCTCTTACTAACTGAACCATGATTGTACTCGCTTACAACCTAGTCTCCATGCACCCGTGCTTTTCCTTGGACTTTCAGCCCCAATCCTCTTTCTCTGTAGATTGGGGGCAACATTGAAGCTGGGGGAAGCAGCTCCTTCCCATCCTAATATTATGGACTTGATCCCTATTTCTACTGTAGCCACAATTTCTCCTTCCTTTATAGCTCCCCTCTCAGGCAGAAGCTCAAGTGCATCTCAAGTAGAGGTGTGCATTTCGTATTCATTTGAATTTATAACTAAATGAAGGAGCCTCATTTCATTTTAGTCGTGAAGTCAAACAAAGACAAAGCTAAATGTAAACCGCTGAAATGCAGTTGAAACTTGGTTTTCATTTGCCGCCAAATCTCTGACAGCCCATTATGAGACTGAAATTGACAGAAAAGCAGTTAAGCAGTGTGTGGCAACTCTCTGGGGAAGGCAGGTGTGGGGCAAAAGGGAGAGAAGACAGGAGGCATGGAAGTTTGACACTGGAAGATTGACTGGCCAATTAGCATTGAAAACACATCAGGGTGCACCATGAGAGACACAAAGATGGGTCTTTTGTCAATGTTGCCAGCAACATGGCACTAGCCAGTCAGGAGGGCTGGGGAAGGCACTGGGGAAAGGCTTTATAACTACTACTACAGATCAGTCCCTCTAGTCTAGGAAGGGAAGAGGAGCTTAAAAATTACCAGAGAAAGAGGCCAAACTGAAGCCCTGTGCTGGCAGCTCCTGACTGCTGCTCTCTTGGCTCCCCACCAGCTGCTGAGCTAAGGGAGCAGGTTTAAGAGTCAGATAAGCAGCACATGGGAGGTAGTCATTCTGTAGGCTTCTCTTCTTCTTCCACTCCTCTCTTAAATAAGCCTCAGCAGAGAGCAGAGGGTGGCAGTGGAGGTCTTACTTCCCAATGGTGGAGCTGTACTCAGGCTGGTGTGGAGCCAAGCAGCCCAGGGAGGTTGCAGATCCAAAGTTCTGAACAGGCAGCTCCCAGGCATTAACAGCAACAGTTTGAGGATGGGAAAGTGTCAGAGATCCAAATTAAAACCGCTCTTTATACAAATGCAATATGTGCAAGTGATACCCATTGAAAAGCATGGAACACGAAGATAATCCCATAACAGTCATGCTTCACTAATCTATTGGAATTTTTTGAGCTTATATATAAGCACGTGGTGAGCCAGTCAATATAACTTATTTGGATTTTCAGAAAGCATTTGATAAGGTCACTCATAAGAGATGCTTGAGGAAATTAAAAAGTCATGGGATAGGAGGCAGTGTCCTATTGTTGATTGGGAACTGGTTTAAAGGATAGGAAACAAAGAGTAAGACTCTTTGTCTTGGTCAGTTTTCACAATGGCAAGAGGTAAATAGTGGAGTGCCTCAGGGATCTGTACTGGGACTGGTGTTTAATGTATTCATTAATGATCTGGAAACGGGAGTCAAGAGTGAGGTGATCAGATTTGCAGATGACATCAGGTTATTCAAGGTAGTTAAAACCCAAGTGGACTGTGAAGAATTGCAGGAGGATCTTGCAAGTCTGGGTGACTGGGCATCTAAATGGCAGATGAAATTTAACATAGACAAGTGCAAAGTAATGCACATAGGGAAAAAACAATCCAAAGTATATGTACACAGTGGGTATTTACTATTTTCAGATGTGACGGTACCATGGATTTCCATGCTTTTCTATGATCTGTGATGCTGTCACATCTAAAACTGGCCACTAGATGTTAGCCCTGGCCAGAACCCAGGTTTGCACGGGCCATGGTGGCATTTAGCCTGGGCTGTTCCTTGGGACCATCCCCGAGGAACAGCCCAGGCTAAACACTGCCACACCCTGTGCAAGAAACTCCAGACCGGGATAAAGCGGGCTACAATGTGTGTTGGTCTGCTTGCACTTACCCCGGCCCAGATCCATGGCAGTTCCAGGCAGCCACGGTGGCCTCTAAGGCCACCATGGCTACCTGTCAGAGAGGGGTGTAGGCTGCTACTGGCAGTGTGGGGGCACGGCCATGTGAACGCCGGCGCACATCACCCCACCCTCTCCCCAGCCCGGGGTGTCATCACTCTTATTTGGCGGTCTGGACGAATCCTGCTTAGAGTGAGGAACTCACTCCAGGTAGGTTCAAAGCATGATGGCAGTGACACCCAACGCTGGGTTCTAAATTAGGCATTACTACTGAGGAAAGGGACCTTGGAATCACTGTTGACAATACATTGAAATCCTCAGTTCAGCATGTGGCGGCCGTCAAAAAAGCAAACAGAATGCTAGGAATTATTTGTAAAGGAAGAGAGAATAAAACTAAAAATACCATAATGCCTGTATATAAATCTATGGTGGGACCACACCTTCAGTATTGTGTGCAGTTCTGGTTGCCCCCATCTCAAATAAGATATAGTAGAAATAGAAATGGTACAGAGAAGGGCGACAAAAATGATAAGGGGTATGGAACAGCTCCCCTATGAAGAGAAGCTGAATAGGTTAGGGTTCTTCTGGCTGGAGAAGAGACGACTGAGAGGGGATATGATAGAAGTTTATAAAAACATGAGTGGTGTCAATGGAGAATGGTTATTTACACTCTCAAATGGTACTAGAACTAGGGGACACCCCATGAAACTAACAAGTAGCAGATTTAAAGCATATAAAAGAAAGTATTTTTTCACTCCACACACAATTCAGTTGTGGCATTTGTTGCCAAAAGATGTTGTCAAGGTCAGTAGTATAGCTGAGTTTTAAAAAGGATTGGACAAGATTCTGGAGGATAGGTCCATTAGCAGCTATTAGTTGAGTAGGTTTGGAGAATGTAACCTCTTACTGCTGGGAGCTGGGAATGAACAACAGGGGATCAATCACTCCATTGTGACCTGTTTCGTATTCTTCCAAGTGACTGAGATTGGCCACTGTCAGAGACAGCTGCCGGGCTCGATGGACCATTAAGTCTGACAGAGTATGGTGGTACTTATGTTCCTATCCTCCAACACCTGATCACTGAAGCCCTTATTATTAAATTAATTTTAAAAATACAGCAGCCTGTTGGCCGAAAGTGAAAAAAGTTAAATCTGTAGGAAGCGCAGCCAATTGAAATGAGATTTACATTCACACCTGTGGAATGCAGAGGACCAGTCTCTCATCCTTCACAGTTCCAAGAGTAGAGCAGAGCTTATATTAGTACTTGCAAAAAGGATTACACCAGTCAAAATTACAGCACCTGTACTGGTAATACTAGGTAAAAATCAGTACCTGATGGGCTATCCAATTTACCCATTTACCAACTTTGGGTCCTGTATTTCCAGTTTCCCTTGCTGAATTTCCAGTTTTCAGTGTCAAATTTCCAGTTTCCCATACCAGTTTTCTGGCTTTCCATTATCGTTGGTCTGTAAAATGTAAACCCAGTAAATCCCATAATGGTAATACTGGTATTTCAGGTAATTGGGTGTCTGCTTGGGACTCAGGTATCAATCAGGCATCTGACAGACTGGCCAAAGTTGCAACTATTACCTGCTGTGAGTAGAAAACATGCTACCCCTTTCAGCTTTAGAATGGAGTAGAAAGTGCTATGGGAGGAAGGTTGTGGGGGAGGGGGAGAATAATATAGGAGCTTCCTGAGTGGGGGCACTTCCCAGCTTGTGAAGCCTACGGTCTCTGGCTGGAGGGGGGGGCGGGCTTTCAGACCAGTCGATCCCCATGCATATCCTGGTTGTGCATTCCCCCTCCCCCCCCGCAGCCAGAATATGCATGTGCCCGCGTGCGGGGTGGGGAGGGGCATGTCTGAAAGTGGTCTAAGAGAGACTATCCCCACGCACCCAAACCTCTGGTGAAGGGGCCGTGTCCCTCCTGTTTCTATGACCATGCTGAAACTGCCAGCCCCCTCTCCTACACTATTCCCCTACCACACAGACTGGGCCTTTCCCTTTCATTTAGGAGTGCAAGAGCTTAGATATAGGTGATGTTTATCCACAGACAAGGCTGTGGGGCAACCAGGGGTGGAGAGCAGTGTTTGTATGGGGCGGGGGGTTCTCAGGTATTCGGGGGGGATATATGGGTGGAGGAGGCTGAGAGATGGGTTCTACTGGCAGCACAAATAAATGTGTAGCTTTTATGAGCTCCAGATAGCATGAAACCCTTATGAGGGTTGTACCTGAGAGGAAAACAGGTGGCAACTAATCCTCAATCAAGAGTTACACAGAGAGCCAAATCCCTTTCCAATTCAGAATGGGTGAAGTCACACAAGACAGAGTGAGGCGGCTACCATGTCTTGGGTAGCCTTACCTCACTGTGGGCACAGTGGGCAGTGCATCGTGTGGCTGGCGCCCACCCATCAGATGTTCCCCACACTCCAGGGCAGGAGGAGCAGCTGGCTCCTACACAACACATTCTCTGATAAATTCAGAGCTTGCATCATTAAGTAGCCTTACCCACCATGAGGTAAGACTGCCTAAGGCAGGGCAGCTTGTGTGCCCAGGCCGTGTTTGCCCCATCATGGGGAGCACCGCTGCAGGGCCTTGAGCGGTGGCCGGTGGGTGCTGTCGCCCGTCATGTGTGGCCACGTCACAGATAGGTGCGGGATCGTGGCTGGGTGCAGGAGGTGGGGAGGGCCGGGAGCCTACTCATGTGTCTGGCGCTGCTCCCGTTTGCTAAATCTATGTTGACTCTTCCCCATTAAGCCAAATTTATTAATATGACCAGTAATTTTGTTCTTAATAATTGTTTTCACCATTTTGCTCGGCACAAATGTCAGGTTCACCAGTCTGTAGCTTTCAGGATCATCTCTGGAGCCCTTTTAAAATATCATCATTACATTTGCCATCCCTCCATTCCTCAGGTACAGTGGCAGATTGTAGCAACAGGTTACAAATTATCAGTAGTTGGTCTGCAATTTCATATTTGTGTTCCTTCAGAACTCTAGGGTGAATACCATCTGGCCCCGGTGATTTGTTACTATTTAGTTTGTCATTTGGTCTAGAACCTCTTCCACAGTAACGTTGGTTTGTAACAGCTGTTCTGATTCACCACCTACAAAGAACAGTTCTACCGTGGGTATCTCCCCAAAATCCTCTGCAGTGAAGACTAAAGCAAAGAATTAATTCAGCTTCTCTGCAATGGTCTTATCCTCCCTGAGTGCCCCGTTTAACTCCTAGTCATCTAGTGGCCCAACTGATTCTCTAGCAGGCTTCTTGCTTCTGATGTACTTTAATGTTTTATTATTAGTATTATTCAGTCGAAGAATTTGAACTTTGTTCCTCCATTGAATTTCAATATAAAAATCATAAAAGCTATTTTTCTGTTTGATGCATTCTCCTTCCCTTCAACATTTCCTGTTTTCTCATAAGTTGATCTTTCAAACTGTTAAAGCAGAGGAGTTGTTTTTTTTTAAACTGTCTCTAAATGAGCCCACCTAGGTGTAGATTTTCAAGAGCTGCCATGGACTCAACATGCAGAGCACTTCTGAAAATCTGGTTGTTATTGATTTTCTCTTTTAAATACACTCCAAACAACAAATATCTCCTGCCCCAAACGGGAAAAAATGAGTCTGTTGTGGATACCATTGTTACTGTCATGACTGTCTATGACTTAGTGAAAGTTGGCTGTCATCCTTCCAGACCTGGCTTTTTAAGGCCGCCTGGGAGATGTTGGGGTTGGTGCTGGCACAGGTGGTCAATGCCTCCCTTGTGCAGAGCAAGGTCCCAGGGTCTCTTAAGGAGGCTGTTGTGCAACCGTTGCTCAAAACACCATCACTTGATGCTGATGCCCTTGCCAGCTGCCGGCCTGTCTCTAACCTTACCTTTTTAGGGAAGGTTATTGAGCGGGTGGTGAACCAGCAGTTCCGGGACCATCTTGATCGGGTTGGTTTCCTGGACCCCTTGCAGTCTGGCTTTCGTTTGGGATATGGCACCAAGACTGCTTTTGTGGCCTTGGTCGACAATCTGTGCCGTGCTTTAGACTGGGGGCAGTCGACCCGTCCGGTCTTGTTAGATCTGTCAGCTATTTTTGATACCGTTAACCATGAGTTGTTGGTGACTCGGCTGCAAAATCGTGCCAGGGTGGGCGGGATCGTTCTCGTATGGTTCTGCTCATTCCTGGCCAGTAGGACTCACTATGTGAACTTGGGTGACTATACATCTGCTCCCCAGAATCTCACATATGGGATCCTGCAGGGTTCTGTTCTGTCCACACTCCTGTTCAACATGTATATGCAGCCTTTGGGCGAGGTCATGTGAGAGTTTTGAATGTGTTGTCATCAATATGCTGACGACACTCAGCTCTACCTCTCATTTTCAGCAGACTCAGGCCCCGCAGTCTTGTTGCTTACCCGATGTCTGACAACTGTGGGAGACTGGATGAGGGTGTGCTGCCTGAAATTGAATCCCAACAAGATGGAGGTGATGCTGGTGGGGAGGGGTGAGGGAGCGGAGGCCCCTATCATTGATGGGGGATCCTGTATTGTTGCAGAGGGGCTGCCTGGGTCCTTGAGTGACATCTCTGTGTTTGTTTCTCCCCTACCCCTCCAGGCAACCACTAATAGAGGGAGGCGCCACCCAGTGGGTGTGGCAGAACTTGACTGAGAGATCCTGTATTGTTGCAGAGGGGCTGCCTGGACCCTTGAGTGACAGCCCAGTGTTTGTGTTTCCCCACCCCACCTCCAGATAACCACTATTAGAGGGAGGTGCCACCCAGCAGGTGGCGGCTTCTGGACAAAGGCTGAAGGGTGCCGCCAAAGGGCAAAGAGCTGTTGGTGGGCGGTCTGTGGGCGGATGTGGTGGTGGCAGAGGCCAGAGAAGATTCCGGCTCGATAATGGTGAGGGGATAGGGTCAGGGGATCCCCCCCCCTCCCCTTGGAGGGACTTCTGGTGGAAGGGAGTAATGCGGCAGCTGGCCCAGAATCTCCACAGGACGTAGTAGCCGCCACCTCCAGCCTGGAGCTATCTCAGGTGTGCTGTTGGGGACAGGGAACCAGTTAAGGCTCATCCTGGTGGGGTAAGACCCCCTTACCTCCTCCCCAGGACTGTTATCCCCCCCTCCTTTGGAAGAGGTGAGAGGGTGGGGTCAGGGGCTCCCCCGCCCTCCTTGGAGGGATATCTGGCAGGAGGAAGTAAAGCAGCAGCTAGCCCAGCATCGCCGAAGGACATGCACACAACTGCCATGCCAAACAGTTCTTTGGTGTGGCCCTTAGATGGGGCTGAGGGACATTGGTGATCATATAAGGATGGTTGATTGATTGGGCAGAATTGTTGGCATTTGTTTTAGGGGTGGGGGAGGGGGGTGAAGTGGGGTATGGCTCCATCCCCTAATGTGAGGGAAAGGTGGGGACTGGGTTGGGGAGGGTCAGGCCTATCCCCCCTGGTGTGAGGGGGGGTTGACCCAAGTGGGCTGGGGTTTTTTGACTCCCCTAGGGGAGGGGAGGGTGGAGGGTTTCGGAGAGGGGGCCTCCATCATTGGCTGGGCGGGACAGCCACTGGTGGGGAGGTGGGAGGCAGGTCAGGGGGGACGTTCCACAGCCATTGGGGTCATAATGGACTGGGGCAATTATGGTCCCTCCAGGAGGCTAATAACAGCAGTGAAAAGGGACAGGCACATGATGCCTGTCCCTCTCACTGGCCCTCGAGCAGGTGGTGTGGTGATCGAGAATGGGAAGGACGCAGGTCTAGGACTGCTGCTGATCAACGCAAGGTCAGCTGTTAATAAATCTATAATAATCCATGACTTAATCTGGGATCAATCAGTCGACCTCATGTGTATTACAAAGACCTGGCTGGACACCTAGTCGGAGCCAATTCTGGCTGACCTTGTTCCGGCTGGGTACTCTGTAAAGCATCAGCCCCAACCTGAGGAGTGGTGGGGCTGTGTAGCCATTATTTTTAAGGACACTTGGTCTGTGAGGAGATAGCCAGTGTAGACTATTTCGTGTATAGAGGGTGTCCATCTTGTGATTGATTTGGCCGGAGACAGATTAGGGCTGCTGCTGATATACTGCGCACCTACCTGTACAGCAGCATCCCTACACACTCTAGCTGAATTGGTGTCAGAGATGGTCTTGTGATCTCCAAGGGTTATAGTCCTGGGGGGATTTCAATAATCACGCGGACGCCAATCTTGGAGGAGCAGAACGTGAGTTCATGGCTGTCATGAAAACCATGGGACTGTCTCAGAGGGTTGTTGGCTCAGCACATGATGGAGGACATACCCTTGATCTGATATTCTGCACTGGTCTTGAGGCAGGGGGTCCAGTGGTGGGGGACATGTCAGTAGTGGCCTTGTCATGGTCGGATCATTATCTCCTCTGGGCCAGTCTCCTGGTGCGCTTCTGCGCCTGGAGGGGTGTTGAACCAGATCAGTTGGTTTGCTCCCAGAGACTTATGGAACCAGAGAGGTTCCAGAATGCTCTAGGGGAATTATCACTCAATCCCGACGGTCGATCGCTCGATGACCTCATAGTTCTTTGGAACATCTTGCTAACTGAGGCCATCGATAAAACTGCTCCTAGGCATCCGCTTCCTGAATGACAATGACACAGGTCCCCGTGGTTTACAGAGGATCTGCAACAGATGAAGCAGAAAGGACAGTGGTTAGAGCAACGATGGTGCCGTACTCACACTGAAGCTGACTGATTGCAGCATAGAGCTAGCTTGAAAGCATATGCTGTAGCTGTGCGGGCAACAATGAAGGCGTTCTTTGCTACCCTCATAGCATCTGTCAAGTCACATCCAGCTGAGCTTTTCCAGGTGGTGCAAAGGCTGGTTAGTCCGGCCTCTCTCCGCCTAGAACTGGAATCTTCTAGTGCTCACTGTGACATGTTTGTTGACTTTTTTGTTGATAAAAATTGCTTGGATTCATCACGACTTCGATGCTGCACTTATAACAGGTGAACCCGAGGCTGTGGAGGCCCCGCCTTGTCTAATTTCATGGGATCAATTTCAGTGGGTGTTGCCTGCTGACATGATGGATGTCCTTGGGATGGTTAGCACCACCTGCCATGAATTAGATCCATGTCCATCCTGGCTGGTCAAGGTTTGGAGGAGACGTTAGGGCCATTGCTGGCTGGGGTTGTCAATGCCTCCTTTAGGGAGGGCAGAGTGCCAGGCCGCCTTAAAGAGGTGGTGGTGCAGCCTCTGCTCAAGAAACCATCTCTTGACATTGGCTTCCTTGACAGCTATCAGCCAGTCTCTGACCTTCCCTTTTTTGGGAAAGTTATTGAACCGGTAGTGGCTCAGCAGCTCCAGAGACATTTGGATTGGGTCATTTTTCTGGATCCTCGCAGTCCGGTTTTTGCCCTGGGTTTGGCACTGAGACTGCGCTTGTGGCTTTGGTCAATGACCTGCGCCATGAATTAGATCTGGCCAGATCATCTCTTTTGATTTTATTAGATCTGTTGGCAGCATTTGATATTGTTGACCACGAGATGTTGGTGGCTCGCTTGCAGGGCAGAACCGAGGCAGAGTGGGAGGAATTGTTCTTGAATGGTTCTGCTCATTCCTGGCTGGGAGAACTCAACAGGTGGTTCTCGGGGAGTGTTTATCATCTCCCTGGGACCACACATGTGGACTCGGAGTACCACAAGGTTCTATTCTGTCCCCCCTCCTGTTCAACGTATATGTGCAGCCTTTGGACAAGGTTGTGAGAGGGTTTGGTGTATAATGTCATCAGTTGTGACTTTACCTCTCCTTTTCTGCAGACTCAGACCCAGCAGTCTCGGTGCTTACCCGTTGTTTGGCGGCTGTGGGGGATTGGATGAGGGCGAGCCATCTGAGGTCAAATCCCGACAAGACGGAGGTGATGCTGGTGGGTAGGGCTGAGGGGATGGTGGTTCCTGTCATTGATGGGGTTTTTCCCCCTTTAGCCACCAAGTTCCATAGTCTGGGGGTGCTCCTTGATTCACACCTCCACCTGGATTCCCAGGTGGCAGCTGTGGCGAGGAGCGCTTTTTGCCAGTTACATCTGGTGCAACGGCTATGGCCGTATGTCTCAGAGTCTGACCTGGCCACCATCATCCATGCTTTCATTACCTCTAGATTGGACTACTGCAACACACTCTACGTGGTGCTACCCTTGGTGATGGTCCGGAGACTGCAGCTGGTGCAGAATGTGGTGGCTCGGCTCTTGACGGGGACGGGTCATCACAAGCACTTTACATCAGTGCTCCATTCTCTGCACTGGATACCTATTGTCTTCTGAGTTCGATTCAAGGTGTTTTTAATGACCAATAAAGCCCTAAACAGCCTGGGCCCCACTCACCTGCGGGACTGTCATGCCCCAGGCCGTGCAGCAGCCCTTGCGGTCAGCCAGGGACACCTGACTCAAGGTCCCCCGGGTTTCCTAGGTGGAAACAACGAGGAGGGCATTCTCGATGGCCATGCCTAGGCTGTGGAATTCCCTCCCAACAGAGGCCCTCTTGACCCCAGACCTCTCCTCTTTTCGAAGACCGTTAAGTCCTAGCTGTTCCACTAGGCCTTTGGGGAGGGAGGCAGGGAGGGGAGTATGGGGATGGGTTTTGGTCCACTTTTTAATAATATTATGTTTTTAAATATTTAGTTGTAATTCTAATTGTTGATTTTATTGTAGTTTTAAAATGTTGTGAACCGCCCTGAGCTGCTGTTGTGCAGGAGGGTGTGGCGTAAAATGCTATGAAAAATAAATAAATAAATAAATTGATGGGGTGCACTCTATCTTAGTTCCTCAAGTTCATAGTCTGGGGGTAACTCCTCGATTCACAGCTCTGCCTGGATGCCCAGGTAGCAGCTGTGGCAAAGAGTGCATTTGCCAAATTACATCTGGTGCGATGGTTACACTCTTATGTCTCAGACTGTGACTGTGCCACTATCATCCATGACTTCATCACCTCAGGGCTTGATTACTGTAACACACTCTACATGGGGCTACCAAAGGTTACAGTCCGGAGGTTGCAGCTGGTGCAGAATACGGCGGCCTGTCTCCTGATGGGTATGGGCCATCAAGAGCCCATAACACCGGTGCTCCATTCTCTGCAGTGGCTGCCTGTTGCCTACTGAGCCCAATTCAAGGTGTTGGTGTTGACCTCTCAAGCCCTATACGGCCTGGGATCCAGCTACCTGTAAGACCGCCTCACTCCCCGGGTTCTGGAATTGCCATTGCAGTTGGCCGGGGATGGCCATTTGAAGTCCCCCATGTTCAGTGGGGGGCCATATTGGAAAGGGCATTCTCGGCCACAAGACTTCGGTTGTGGAACTCCCTCCCAGCAGAAGTTTGTTTGGCCCGGGGCCTTCCCTCCTTCAGACATCAGTGTAAAACTTGACTGTTCCGCCAGGCGGTTGGTGAGAGAGGTGGGTAGCAGGAGGAATGGGATAGGGTTAAGGGGGGAATTGATGGTTTTATTGTTGCTTGTTTTTACGTTATATGTATATTTTATGCTTTTATATTGTATGCAGCCCCAAGCTACCTTAGCAGAAGGGTACCTCTCTGCGCTTATCTCCCTCCATACTCCAGCCCGTGCACTTCACTCCTTCTTTGTCCCTTCTATCACCCTTACACGCCTTCCCTGATCCACTAACCACCTTCGTCCCTTCTCCTTTGCTGCCCCCCATGCCTGGAACTCCCTCCCTGTCCACATCTGCCTTGCCCCCACCCTTCATACCTTCAAATCTCTCCTTAAAACTCACCTCTTTCACTCTGCTCTGTCTGACCCTTTCTCTTGCTGATCCACTATTCCTATACCTACGATC
>QEPC01001788.1:342432-352986 GCA_003113815.1 Sphenodon punctatus
TCAGCATACTGGTGACATCGCACCCCGAACCCTCTCACGACCTCCCCCAAGGGCTGCATATAGATGTTAAATAATAATGGAGACAAGATCGATCCCTGCGGAATGCCACACGGTAAGGCGCGGGGGCTCGATGTTTCCTCCCCCAACACCACCCGCTGGCTCCTCCCCGAGAGGAATGAACGGAACCATTCAAGAACAGTCCCGTCCAGGTTCCTGTTCTCTCTCAGTACAGACTATTTCTTGATGATTACCCTGGACTACTTGCACCACCTCCACATCCACTTCCAGTGGGCATTCCCCCTTGTCTGATGTTGGTAGACATATATCCACTGGACCTCCCGATATATGGATTCCTGCTGCTGTTAGTCCTGCCCCAATCATCCAAGAGTCCAGCTCCTCACCATGTAATTGACCAGTGAATGTGTCTGTCAGTCATTGGGTTACTACCCATTCTCCCTCCTACATCCTCCCTCCCCCTGCCATGCGAGGTGCCTGCCTCTGACTGGCACTGCATGGGCTGCTGTTTATCTGATAATGGTCTTCAAGGGGACAATCTCAATTTCTCATAAAATTGGATTACTTTATCAAATTGTCCTGTTTTTTGACAGATATGACAGGGAATGTGTGGGATATATTTCTGCCAAATTAATTGTAAACAAGATGGAATATAAAAATGTTACAGCTTGAAATGCATTTTCAAGTTAATGTCTTATAACATTGGGACTCTTTGTCCAACCTTTCTGAAATTTGGCAGTATTGGTAATCTTAAGAAGAAATATAATCTTCCCAGGTTTCATGCAAATTGGATGGAAGATAAAGATGTATTCAGGAATGTGTATGCAGCTTTTATTAAAATCACAACATTCAATTGCTTATAAAAATTGTTCCCTTTATCCAATCTTTCCAATATTTGGTACACACAGTGTGCTTTGTTGGGGGTACAAATTACCTAAGTTTCATCAGAATTGAGTTAGAAACAAAATGTTACAATTGGAAATACGTTTTTCAATATTTTCCCATTACTTCAAGAACTAAAATTCATTTTCATTTTTGTTTTCATTATTATCATTTGTCATTTTTGTTTTTACAGTAAAGAAAAATAAAAAGTAAATTTTCATTTTTGTTACAACAAAAAAAATGAATTGCACACCACTAATGGCTATGGAGCAGAAGTTGAGCTGTGCATAATCTAGACATAAGAGCTTGTGGGAAACTCTTGTTGACCCATGAATTTTCAGGAGCCAATCCATGTTGACTTTATAGGTGACTTGTGGAAGGATTATGGGGGTGGGTGGGGGAAGGGCACGTGCTCCCCCAGATTTTCAGAACCCCCTGTAGAACCCCTGCCCAGCCTCCCACTCACCCTCACTCCTGTGTCCCTCACTACTGACTGTTACCAGTCACCTGTGGTTGACTGCAAGGCTGGTCGCTTCACCAGAATTTACAAACCTAACAGGGAACTTTATGCTTATGGCCAAAACAAGTAGGTAATGTTGCATCAAGCAATACCCAATTATGTAGAATTTCATGCAATCTTGGCAAATATGAGGCATCTTCTTATTAATATACAGAACAAACTAGTAATTAATGGCTAATTTTAATACTATGCATACTAGTCGAGATAATTAGGGATTAGGAAATGGGTCTGTCTCTCTTTATGAGAGCGTAACATTTAGATTAGCTCAGTAGTAATTTTTTGAAGAAGGCAAAGGAAATTCTTGAGATGTGTACTGACTATTTTTGAATCAATCAATGTGCTAACCAAAGCATTCAAGAAAAATATTTCAGCTATGACATTCCATCTCATAAAAGCATTCGTCATCTTTTGCTTATTAATGGTAAAATAACCTCATTGAGTATTAATGTAGCAGGATAAAGTCTGCTGTGTGTTCCTGCTTCCTCATTTTTATGAGGCCATTACTAACAAGGTCTTAAATAATTACTGGAAATCAATTGCACAGATTGAACTAACAGATTTCATATACTTTGCACATACAATGGTGTCTTAGGAAATGTAATATTTTGCAAGTTGTACCATTTATGTTTGCTTAGTCAATAAAAGATAGGATTTAACAGGATAATTTTTTCTTGTGGGGTGGGGTTTTTTGTTGCCATATATTTCCTCTTGCACAGCAGCAGAAAAACAGCTAATGTGATCAAATGTGACCTTCTGTGGTGCTTTACCTTTCAGAGGATGACTGCCTGTCACAACAAATGGAAGATTTCATTTTCTTAAATGGAAGAAACACTGAGATTTGAATCCAAAGAATGATTCTTTTCACATCAATTTTTCAAGACATTGTTGATTCTCGCCTGATATATGCAGGTGCAGGCAATAGCAGAATTCCTCATCTGCCCTCTGCCTTGTTTTTGCCAAATAAAAGGGAGCAGGTTGGTGTAAATGGATTATAAAATCCCTGGTTATTTATAACCCAGGCACAGGGTGCTGTCACAGAGCATGACATGAGAGAGAGGACCTTTGTTGAAAATTCAGTCATAGGTGCCAATTAAGTTATTTTATTCTTTCCTACCTTTACTGAGAAGAAGTTCCAAAACCTAGGTATGCAAGAAAAAGAAAATGAACGGAATCAAGTATATTTACCTGTCCATAAATTCAAGCCACAGTTGTTAGAATGGCTGCTCTGTATCTGTATTAATACAGATCTTTATGGATATCTATTAAACAGAGCTCTGTTGAAAACAGATATTAACCACTCTCTTTTTAATTCACTCTGATTTTTATTCATTGCAATGAAGCAGTGCTGGGGTGCATTTTTTTCAAGTCTTAACATAGGCTGGAATCAAAGGAGATGATAGCCCACATTAGCCTTCACCAGGTGTATTCCCGCATGCCCGTCGATTAGACGTCCACCACATGGTCTCCATGTGGTCACCACAGAGCCACCATGTGGAGTCAAGGGACATCATGGGCCCTACACTGGGGTCAATCAGGGCTAACGGGTGTCCACATGTCCACATCTCATCAATTAGGTTCACCCGCAACACCACCAACATCCAGGTCCATCAGCACAGAGTCCTGCCTAGTCTACTTGGCCAGCTGAGAGGCATGGTAGAGATCTCCCTCCCTCCTTAGCTGAGAGGCAGGGAGGGAGACTGTGGGGGGGAGGTGAAATCACTAGCATATCTCTCAGCTGAGAGGCGCCCACTGGGATGGAGATTGCTAGCACCACTGGTAGAACCTGCCACAAGCACATGAAACACAGGCAGGGGGGCTGTCTGTTTATTAGCCTGGACATGCTAAACATATGGTTAATCGGCACAAAATTAACTCTGCCCTGCTTGGTAAATACACCCTCACAAAGACTGCCTGCTGCTACTTTGAAAGCAATTGCTCAGAAAAGGAAATCCACATACAGCCATCCCTCATCTTCTGTCATGGACATTTTCCTACTCAGGGTGCACATCTCTTGCAAAAACTTGCATGTTAGTGGCTCTCCAACTTTGCCTTTTTAGGACATGGTCACCTGCACACAGGTACACAATATCTCGAAACAGAACCTTGGTTACTTATCATTAACTGTTTGTTTTTGTTTTTTTGGGTTTTTGAACATAAAAGCCCTGGGGTAGAAATCTACTCCAATGTGTTTTACCATGAGGTAGATTTATACCCCATCCTGGGGCAGAAATCTACCCCATCGCATTTCATGTTAGTTTCCACATTCAAGCAATGTCAGTGCCAAAGGACTGAGGTAGAAATCTACCCCAATACCCATGTAATGCTTTTTTTTCCAACACAGAAGATGAGGGTGTAGCAGGGGGAGGTGTCCCCCAGGGCCACACGGGGCGCTGGGGTGTCACTCACAGGGAATTAGCTCACCCCCTGCTATGCCCTTTCAGCCTTGAGCACCAGCTGAACCCCCTTCTTCCAGATGGGGGGGGGGTAAATTCACTGGACACACCACACACACAGTCCAGAGGGTTTTTGACCATAGTCTTTAATAGACCTAACCAGTCCAGTGCACCTGGGGCTGCCGGCTCAGTCGCCTACACCCTGCAGGCCCAGGTCACTCTCTCCAGGCTCTGGAGCCCTCCAGCACAACCACCCCCCAAAGTCCATACAGCCAGGCCTTCAACCCCAGGCCTTGGCCAAGCCTTCCCCAGGCAGGAGACTTCCTCCTGGGCACAGCCTCTATACCTTGCCTGGGTCCCACTGGTTCTCCCAGCCTTCAGCACCCTGGACAGTGTAGACCAGGAAAACTTCTTTAGGGAAATGTTACCTCTTCGGCTCCCTGGCAGAGATTCCCTCTTCTCTGCCTTGTCTCTCTTATATACCAGCAGAGTGGGCGTGGCCAGGCTTCCTCAACTCTAGCCTTAAACGGCCACTACCCTGCCCACTCTGTCACAGGGATTTCTCAGTCTGTTCACCCCACAGGTTCTTCCCCAGCTATGGGGTTGGCTCTGCCAGACCCCTAGGCGGGTTCATCCCTCTGTCTGACCCCCGCAGCCTCCCTTCTTAAAGGGGCAGCAGCCCTGCAGGACTGCTCCCTGCTACAGAGGGTTAACAGAGCCCCTCTCACACACTGCCTAAACTGTTATTTCACATTACTGGCTAAGTCTTTTTGTAAAATGCTTATTGTGCATTCTAAAACAAGTACAGATACAGAGCACTGGATCTCATTACAGATACCAGTTGCACTTCACATCCCTAGTTGTTAGTAACTGGAGAGCTAAGGAAATCTTGAGAACCTCACTTGCCACACCCAATCCAAGGAAATGAACTCTCCAACTGTCATGCCCAACCCCAGGCAGCTAGCTTCCTCACAACTGCAGAGTCTTTCCCCACATCTGGAATCTTTAGTCAAAAGGTTAAAAGCATTCCAAGGAACTCCTCACTCTCCCCATCATGGATGAGTCTGCAGTACAGCACTTCTGCCAATAGGCATCCAGGAGTAGTCTGACTGAAACCAAGATATGCCCCCTGTCTAACTTACAGCTGCATCTGGATCTTACAGATCAGGATCACACAGATTCAAAAGCAGTTTAAAACCAGGGCATTCTGCCTATCCTTGGAGTTGCATGTACCCAGCACAGAAGGGCTGCTTGGAAACAAGGATCTTACCCAGCAGGTAGAGGTTTACATACATATCTCCCACTGAATGTAATGAGAAATGCCAAGGAGGCAGCAAATCTGAAAAAAGGAGGTCATTACAGTTCAGTTAATTATATTGTTCCAACCATCCGTTATAACAACACATACATAAATATACAACAAACCTCATAGTAAATACAAAGTTATAGAATAAATATTTTTTTTAAAGGGATTCAGGCTTGGCCCAAAGTAACACTATACAGTAAAACATGCCCAGTAATTATTTGAACAAGTGAGATTTATATTTAATCGCAGTTGCTAAGTACCTAGCAACAGTAACGTTAACAGAAGCATCCTTGTCTCTTAATAGCAGGAGTATTAATAAGCAAGGGGGAAATAATTTCTGAATGAAGATCATTATGATACCAACAAGAGAACAGTATATGACTCATTGAATCAACCTCCTCAGCACCACATTGACAAAGATGTTCTTCCATAGGAATTGCCTTATTACACCCTTCTAAAACAACTGAGGGGAAAACATTAACTCGGGCCCAAAGAAAGGAATTTCTATGCCTTAAACATATTATATTAATCATGTAAGGCATACTGGCAGTCAGTTAATTCATTAAGGAACAATAAGCAGCCATGGAAGAAATGACACTAATAATAGCAATATCGACTTGACACCCAATGTCCCTTAGGCATTGACTCACTTCTTTTTTATCTCTTTGAAATTCCAAGGAACGTAAATAGAAAATAGAAGAGCCCAAAGAGAAAACCTTGGCCTATATCTGCACCAACCAATGGTTAGAACTGATTTCCGTTATCAACAATGCAAGAAGACCAGGGGGGGTTCAGACATATCAGTCTTAACCAATAATTGATGGTCAAAATCCAAGCCCTTTTGGTGATGGAAAAAAACACCGCAGTCTAAGTATAAAACCACATTTGGCACACACCTGGGGACCATCAATAACAATCTCAGAAATTCTGATTGAACTACTTTGAGATCCATCATTTTATCCAGCGACCATATTTGCACCCCATACAGAAGTTGAGTTAAAGATTTAGCCTCAAGATTTGTAGGCTGGTCAATCGTATTACCATCTTGAAATCGAAAAAAGCAGAGGATTCCTGATGCACTTTTATTTGCACAATTAATTGGTGACTTCCATTGGGCTGTCCAAGACCCCATTGACTGAAAAATTAGACCCAAATAATAAAAAAAGTAAACCTGTTCTATATTATGACTGTCCATCAACCATCTGTGTTTGGGTCTCTTTTTTGAGAAAATTATAACTTTAGTTTTCTCAAAATTGATGGTCAGGCCATTTTCTCTACAGTAATCCACAAAGACCCCCAAAAGTCTTCTAAAACGTATAAAAGTTTGTGACAACAATGCTGTGTCATCAGCATATAGTAAACAGGCAATAGATTTGGAATTTTTTTGCAGTGGATGGAACAGCGGAGAAGACAGGAATTTCACCAAGTCATTTAAATAAAAATTGAAAAGTGAGAGTGCGAAAATGCAGCCTTGTCTGACTCCAGTGGAAACCTCAACCACATCTGATAGATTCCCTTTATTTTCAAGTCTAACCCTGAGAATTGTGTTTTCATACAAAGATCGAATTAAAAGAAGCAAATGCTCGTTGATAGAAACGCTGGCAAACGTTTGCCACAGCCGCCCACGGGGGATCAAATCAAATGCTGATTTAAGATCAATAAAGGCAACATAGAGAGATATTTCTCAGTGAGATGTGCAAGCACAAAACAATGGTCTGTAGTAGGATGACCTGCCCTCAACCCAGCTTGCTCATCGCACAGCAAATGGAAAAGGTTATTAGCCACCCTGAACCTTTAAGGAAGGGCAAGATAAAAATTAAAATAAATAAATAAATACATTTCAAATTCAGGTTGCCAGTTCCCTACCTTCCTCCACCTTTTAGCATTATTCATTGGCAATTTATAATATGCTGTTCTCACATCTTGTCTGTATGATGTTATACCACACAGTCCAAACAAATGCTTTTATGGCCCTTTTGTTAGTATGTCAGATTTTATTTTTAAGATTGCTAAATTTCTAAGATTGCTAACATTACAAAGACTTGCCCTTTTCTCTCTGTCTCCTTTGCCAAAACCCTTGTTCACGCCCTGTTCATCTCTCGCTCGCCTCAGTTACTGTAACCTCCTTCTCACTAGCCTCCCTCGCTCTCACCTTTCTCCCCTTATCTCCATACAAAACTCTGCTGCCAGGGTCATCCACCTAACCCGTCGCTTCGACCATGTGCAGTCCCTCCTCTTCTCTCTTCACTGGCTCCCCCTTCCTGAACTAATCCTGCATAAGCTCCTAGTCTTCACCTATAAAGCTCTTCACAGCCCTGCTCCCCCCTACCTCTCTGCACTAATTTCCCTCTGTACTCCAGTCCGTGAACTCCGCTCCTCCTCTGTCCCCTCTTTCACCCTCCCACGCCTGCCCTGCTCCCCTAACTGCCTTCATCCCTTCTCCCTAGCTGCTTCCAATGCCTGGAACTCCCTCCCTGCCCACATCTGCCTCGTCCCCTCCCTTCATACCTTCAAATCACTCCTCAAGACCCATCTCTTCCACTCTGCCCTCCCCGACTCCTCACTCCCCTCTCCTAACTCCTGCTGATACCTACCATCCAGTACAATCGGTTACCTGAGGTCTGTGTACTCATATCCTCATCACATGGACTAGCCAGGCATCATTCTCAATGTAACCAAATCATAGGGATGTGCAAATGCAGTTCGGAAGTTCGGGTTTAGGCCTGAACTCGGGGTGTTTGGACCGTTTGCGAACACCCTGAATCTGAACTGCCCCCCACCCAAACCAGCAGAACAAAGTTTGAGTTCTGAATCAGTTTGAGCAGGGCACGGGGGGCAGGGAGGAACTTGGTTTTCCCTCCCCCCTTCAGGCTGTGCAGGTAGAAGGGGTGCTGGGGAGCACCTCTCCCCCCACCCTGCCCAGCCTCAGGATTGCCCTACCTGGTGGTGCCAGGGCTCTGGCCCTGGGTCTGGCAGCGGCGGGTCCGACAACGGGTCCAGAGGTGACAGTACTCCGGAGCACTTCAGGCCACTACTAGGCCTTCCAGGTCAAACCAGAAGGCCTAGTAGCATCCTGAAGTGCTCCGGAGCACCGCCGGACTGGGGAACGGAGCCCCCAGTCCGGCTCCAGCACCACCAGGTAGGTTGGGCTCCGACTCCGCTGGCGGTGGTGCTCCGGAGCGCTTCAGGCTGCTACTAGACCTTCCGGTTTGACCAGAAGGCCTAGTAGTAGGCTGAAGTGCTCTGTAGCGCCACCACCTCAGGACCCGCTGCCAGACCCGCCTCCACCAGAACTCCGGCACCACCAGGTAGGGTGATCCCTGGGGTGGGGTGGTTTAAAAAAAAAAATATTACAAGGCTGTGCGGGGGGGGGAGGTGCTCCCAAGCACCCCTTCCACCCATGGCCTGGAGGAGGGAGGGAAAACTGCCACCTCCACCCAAACGAGCCAAACCAAATGGTTTCCGGTTCGGCCAAACCCCAAAGGGGCCAAAACCCGAACACCCGTCGCTGGTAGTTTGCACATCCCTACCAAGCCAGGCAAGTGCACCTGAGACCTCACATCTTCGTGAATATTACACCCCTTGCCTCTCCCTCTGTTTCCCTTCCTTCATCTCCCCCTCCCCTCCATCTCTAAGATTGTAAGTCCTAGGGCAGGGACCGTGTCTATTCCATTACTTTGTAAAGCACCAGGTACATTGCTTGTGCTATATAAATGCTTGCTAACAATAAATAAAATAATAATAATAATATACTGTCATTAGCATTTCTGTTTGCCAATATAACTGGCATTGCTAAGCTGTTCAAGACACTGGGTTATTTCAGATGTTACAATACCACGGTCAACCACAGTGAACCCCTTGTGGTGGCCGCAGTACCATAACATCTGTAGTGCGTTCTGCCAGATGTTCACCATGGTGAACACCTGGAAGGAAACACATTGACCATGGTTCTGGACCTCCGGCTGCCCGGAGGTCCAGAACCATGGTTAGCTGGACCACAGTCCAGAATCATCAGAAAGTAATGTCTGTTACCTCCGCCGATTCCGGACCATGGCCCGGACCCCGATGCAGGATCAGGCGCAGCAGCTGGATTGGCTGCTGTGCCCTCCCATCTCCCAGAGGGTGGGTGGCCAGGGGAGTGCAGGGGGGCATGGCTGTGAGGCCGCACGTCGCACTGCGCAGCCCCGCCCCCTCCTCGATCCCCTGTAGGAATCAGCCAGCACGTCTAAAGGACAGCCGGAATGATTCCTCACCGAGATCCGAAATGGATCCCGGTGAATGGCTGGACATGGCAAATGCACGTCTGAAATTTCCCACTGTTTGCAAAGTAATAATTTGGTTAGCTTGGGTGAAATCTTGTTCTTAGTTTTGCCGCTGGAGTGGAGATTTAAATCCTCGTTCCATATCAATGTTCCAAAAAGTATTAGGCACAATTGAAGTCAACCTGACTGCAGTTTGACTTTCCATATCACTGTTTCTTCTCTTCTGTGCTGAATTAGCTATCTGTTCATCCCCATGGGTCTGCTACCACCCTGGGAAAGTTATCAAAACTCCTTAGTCAGAGCTTTCTTATTTCTTCCTTTGCTACTTCCTCCCCAATTCATGGAAGTAATTCATCTAGGCCTGGAGCTCTGTCCACTTTTAGCGATTCTAATTGCCTTATTATATGCCTCTGTGCAGTGGTCAACCCTTTTAACATTCTGCTGCCTCCTGGCTCCAGGAAAGGTCTTTTTATAATGTGAAAGGTCTTAACACAAACTGACCTCTCGATGACAGTTCTAATTTTGTCCTTCCCTTTAATCTCTCCTTTGTCTCTCATTTGAGTTGAACTTATTAAGCCGAATTCCTTTTTCTCCTTTATTCATACCTGCTATTTTCTTTTTTCACAGGAAAATGCACATAATAAAAACTTCTCCGGTACTTACAAAACCTGTTGGGCTTTATTTACCTTTTACCTCATAGACACATGGCTTTGCCAGTCTGCTAGTGCTCAAGATCTTGAGCACAGCACTTTCAGACATCATGACACCATGCGTGGCCACGTTTACTCCATGGGGCCACCAGCAGTGGCATCAAATTTGATCCCGCCCGCTAGATATAAATGCGGGTGGGAACAAAGTTTTCACTGGACAGTGGCAGGATTTAACCTGTGCTGTGAGCTTGGCTCCCTGCCAACTCACAGCATGGGGGTAAACCCTACCACAGTCCGGGGGAAATATCCCTTGGACCGGGGTAGAGTGGGCCATCAAGTATGATGGCCCACTTTACCTAACTCCGGCCTATGGCTGGAACTTTTCTGGGTGGACGCAGCAGCCTCATAAGCAGCCACATCCGCCCATCAGAGAGGAGGCCGGGCCACACTCAGCAGTGCGGGGTCATGCGGACCATGTACACGCGTCACCCCTGTGTTCTCCCTGCCCTCTCAGCATGTCTGTTCG
>QEPC01001788.1:359169-385086 GCA_003113815.1 Sphenodon punctatus
GAAGAGAGCCTTTCTTGTCCTCAGAATAAAAAAAAAGTTTACAAACCTGGCAGCACCTCCTGTGTCCACCGCTTGCTCCTCATCACAGGAGCCAGCCACCACCACCGAAGGTCCAGGGGCAGCGACCTCCTCCTCCTCCTCCCACGACAATGATGAGAGCACCACGTTGACCCCCAGCTGTGGAATTAATACAGCAGTCTTCTTCATTTTATTTTTTAAAAAAACAAGCAGCCAAACCAAAACACATAGTCACCCACCACACACAAACAATCACCAACCAGCCAAAACAACACAGCCAAACCAAACACAAACAGCCAAAACACAGGAACCGAACAGCCAGCCAGCCAAACACACACTCTCTCACCACACAGCTCTGCACGCACTTGAATTTCCAGTTTCCAGCTCAATCACCCGCTCTCGTGATACCTTTTTCCGAATGCCCAAACTGAACGGCCGAACCCAAACTCGGCGAACAACCCGAACGCCCGAACCAAACTGAGCTGAACTGAACAGTTGAACCCGAACCTCAACCTGTTCGCACATCCCTAGAAAATGAGATATATAGCTGGGTGTCATTAGCATATTAATGACATCATACACCAAACTTCCTGACAACCTCCCCCAAAGGCTGCATATACACACTGAACAAGAGATAGGATAAGATAGAACCCTGCAGAACCCCACACGTGAGGCCCCGGGGAGTAGATGAAAAATCACCAAGGACCACATGTTGGGTTCTCCCAGCCAGGAAAGAGCAGAACTATTCAAGAACAGTCCCGCTAATCCCTGCCTGGTCCCGCAGCTGCGTCACCAATAACTCATGATCAACGGTATCAAATGCAGCCGAGAGATCTAACAAAATCAACAACGTCGAACGACCCTGGTCCAACTCATGGGAGAGGGCGTCGACCAAGGCCACAAGTGCAGTCTCCATGCCATAACCCAAATGAAAGCCAGACTGTGAGGGATCAAGAAAGTTGACCCCTCCAAATGCTCCTGAAGCTGTCCAGTCACCACCAACTCAATAACCTTCCCTAAAAAGGGAAGGTTAGAGACCAGCCAATAGCCAGCCAGGACGCCAACATCCAATGATGGTTTCTTGAGCAGGGGCCACACCACAGCCTCCTTGAGACAGTCCGGCACCCTGCCCTCCCCAAGGGAAGCATTGACAATCTCCACCAGCAACAGCCCTAATGCCCCCTTGCAAGCCTACCAGGCTCTTGATTGGTTCCTATCTACACTCTGATTGGCCAGGGATCTTATATAGCTTCCTGGGTCACAGCAAACCCCATACCTAACAACCAGACAGAGACCTGGCTCTACAACCTCCTCACCTTGCCTCCTTCACTCTAGCTGCTCTTTTGCACCTCTGGACCCCCCTAAGACTGATTCCTTGGACTCTGACCCATGCCTGGCTACTATACTTCACTTCTCATCTGCTCCCATGGATTAGTCACATGATTCAAATGATGCTCAACCCTTGGCTCTGCTCAGACTCTTGCCCAGGCCTAACCCTGTCTCATGGCTGGGATTCTAACAATAAGGCTTCTGTTGTGGCAGGTCAGCCAGGCAGAATGTGTCTGAGACACAACCATCTGACATTTTGTCTATCTTCAAATTTGTTAAATACATTAGTATTTTTAGTGAGATAGTGAAACACCTGTTGTCTTGTAGTAATTAGAGTTGCAGCAGGTAGCATATTTGCTACCCATAGGTAAAATGGGTGCATTTTGAGGCACCTCCAGCAGGCATCTAATGGCCCCCCCATTGGGTACCCGGTGCCCAAAAATGTGTGTATTTCGGGGGCATCCAGGGACACCCTGGATGCCAATCCCAGTCCCTGTGGCTCCCCAGACTCACTCACCTCACTGCTGGGCTGATGCTTTTCTGGTCAGTTGTTGCTCCCTGCTTGCTGCTGCTCCCTGGCCCACGCACTGCTCAACAGAGCAAGTAACTTCACTGCACGCCCCCCCTTAATGGTTCCTCTGTTCCAAAAGGAGACAGGGGGCCAATTGGGGAATGCACATAGGTGGGAAGAGGCCTCCTCACTCCCCCCACCCCTGCTCATAAAAATCTGAGTGGGAAAGTTCCTCGCTCCGCTGAGCAGCGCACGGGCCGAGAAGCAGCAGCAAGCAGGGAGTGACCAGAAGAGCAGCAGCCCGATAGTGAGGTGGGTGAGCCTGGGGACCAGGGCATCAGCTAGCCCATCAGGTCACATTTGGGAACCAGTTGGAGCCTGAATGCAGCTGGACAGGTATCCAGTTGTTGCTCAAGTACTAATGCGACATATATAATACTTAACTTCCTTATCTCCAGACTCTTTCTGAGAGTCTGTCTATAGCAGAGGTGGTTAAATTGGTGGTTCAGGATACACATGCACTTCCTGGGCACCTGTACTGAAGCTCTTGCCAGAAGTGACTGTCCTGAAGGGACCTAAGTTGAGGGAAGCCATCCAGTTCTGTCCCCAGAATCGGGGGAATCTCCAATCAATGTAATGGGTCTTGTGGCTCTCAGTGATATGACAAGTTTGGTATACATCTCTTGGGCTTCAAAACTTTGCCCACCCCTGGTCTACAGGCTTTTGTTACCAACAGTGAAAAATGTAGCTTGGGAACCATTACTACCTTGTTGTCTAACCTGGTGGTGAATTGTATCCCTGTTTTTACCTAGTGTAGTCAAGTACTAACTACACTGCCAGAATGGATAACTAAAGAACAGACACATACCAGCACCACACCCTAAGTGCAGACACATAAGCAGCGGAGGCCCGATCCTCAAGCATCCCCATGGTGGGCAAGCACTGCCTCCACACTACGTGGCCAGCATGGGAAGCTGGGCAGATGGTCACCCCCACCCCTGTGAGGAATCTGGGTGGTCGGGCCACTGTTGGAGCTCCCACCATGGCCAGGGTGGGCCAAGGCACTGGCCACATGAGCGGGCACCTGAACTGGCCCTGCCCCACCTCCCTACTTCCCAGCCCAATCAAAATCTTATCCCTGACCATGATGTGGTAGTGTGCAACAGGTGACAGCACCTGCCACACCGTGCAGCCTGGGCACACAAGTTGCCACACCTTGGGCAGCCTTACTCTATTGGGGTAAGGCTACTATGCAACGTATCCTTGGCCTTTTTCCTCAGATGCATAATGTAGCAGCCAGCAGTTTATGCTGCTATACAGTGGGAGAAACATCTGGCAGCATCTGGGGTTCAGCTGCCCAAAGTGTGGAAGCCTGCCCTGGGCATGTCATGTGACTGCACCCCCTGAATTCAAAGCAGAAGGACACAAAGAAAACTCACCATTGTTTTGCAGAGTAATTTCTTTTCTGGAGGAAGTGAAAAAACTATATATCGTTCTAATTCTTTATAGAAAACAGAGGCAATCCATAACCCTTTGAAGTACATGAAGTGATTCCCATTGGTTTTAATAGGGCTTGGATCAGGTCCCTACAGATAGATAGGAAATAATATTGTTGAATAAGCTATAGACATGTGGGTAACAGTGCCCAAGAGGCAGGTCCTAATCCAGGTTCTAAATACTTTAACCTTATTGGGTATTTCAGGTTCCATAAAAAAAGAAAGTGATGTAATATTTAGGAAAATAAAAATAAAAATCTATGAAGTAAAATTGCAAATGTAAATCTGGTTATGCAGCTCCCTTGGAATAATTTTATAGTGATGAATGGATATTATTCAGAGGCTGAGAGCCAGTGATTTATTGTATAGTAAAAAAATGTGTTTCTCTAAACAAAAATGGACTCTATGATTGTTGATGAAAAGGGCCATCGATCTAGGCGATTGTCACTTTTATGCTGGACTCCTCCCCAGTCAGTGCTAATGTAGGTTCCTAATGCATTACCATGGCATCAGGGCTGTGCTGCATTCAGAGGAAACAGCTACAGACAAGAGGAAAAGGGCAAAAACAGAAGTGACGGCCGGTAGCAGCCTGCCCTGGTGGCAGCTGATAGCAGCCTGCCCTACCTCAGGTTGGGATGCTGCAGGGGCTACGGTCCAGACTAAGGCAGGGCACCAGAGAGGACGGGAAGCATGCCAAATGGTCAGCCAGCCAACCCTGTCTCAGCACTGCACTCAGCACCCAGCACTCCACCATGAGCAGCAGCCATGGCAGCTAATGACAGCCAGCCATGATGACCGGCCATGGCGGACCCAACCAGGGCCATGTAAGTGGCCTGGGAACAGACATGATAACCCATGGTGATCTGCTTTAGCCCAGTTTGGTGGGCCTTTGCCCGGGCTGAGACTTGGGTTTTTTCCTGAGGTCAGAGCCTGGGCTAGCTGCCAACAGAGCCCAGGTCAATCCCATGCCAACATATGACGGTGCCTGCACAATGTTCAGGTGAGGTCCAGGCCAAAGCATGACAAAACAGGCCACAGCGGGCCTCTGTCACATCTGTTTTTACCCAAATATGCAGCTGTATTCAATATTGATACTTCAAATTATTTCAATATTGCAATTTCCCCACTTTCCAAAACACACACGCACACACACACACACACACACACACACACACACACACGATAAATACCAAACAATAGTTTCAGCCAGTGGTAGGAAAACGTTTCCCTTTCACAGGGCACTTTTTAAAAATAATACAAATTCTATGGGCTTGATAGGAATTGAGTACTATAGAAGGTACTTGGAATGTGGGAAGGAATGGAGGTGTCCCTATCATCATTGTTATTAATTAGTTACATAGAGCCAGCAATGTGCTAGACATGGAACAATGATGAATTAGGGGAAGGTCTCTGACTCTATGGGCTTACAATCCAGGATGGAAAAGAGAGGGGAGACAAGGGAGAGGGGAACATAAGGTGAGACGGATTAATTCACGAGGTTGAGAAGTGTCATGTGCATGTGCTTATATTAGTTACAGGGAGAGGAGTGGTGATCTAAACAACAGAACAGTAGAAGCAGCTTTAGTGATCAGTCTGCGGGGGCATGGAATTATAAATCCTGGACCTATTCAAATTGAACGATCTTGTATCATGCATTCCCTCATCACAGTTCCCTTCCCCTGGGTTTATGCTTTCAGTGCTTGAGGGTAGGGACTGAATCCATGGGCCAGAATGAGGAATCAGAAGGGAACAAATTTGTGCTGGATACGGTGTAGGTTCCCTGCCCTTGGCTTAGACTTTAATTTTTTTAAATGGTGGTATAAAAAAGAAATTTGTACTGTACTGGAATTAAATGATGCTGTGAAAGGTTGGACTTAAAGGGATCTGGCCAAAGAATCCAGTAGCTACCATGTTGGGAGTGGTATATGAAACTCAGTCAGGGTTGTCAACTCTTGTGATTTTTTAACAGCGGCAGCCTGACTCAGCGTGGTGTGCAAGGGCAGCTTAAACTGGGGGGTCAGGAAGTCAATCAGGTGCCTAAACCCCATGTCCCTGATCACCAAGGAATGACAGCCCCAAAACCCTGATGGTGGGTCCTGGGACAGGAGTGGCAGCTTCTGGATGACGTGAAACAACAGCTCTCCCTGCCTATAACGTAGGCCCCAGAATCCTGATGGTAGGTCCTGGGGCTGGAGTGGCTGCTTCTTCATACGGTAGGATGGCAGCTCCCTGTGAGCGGAATGACAGCCCCAGAACCCTGACGGTTCTGGGACAGGAGTGGCAGCTTCTGGATGAAGTGGAATGACAGTCCTCCCTGCCTGTAATGTAGGCCCCAGAACCCTGAGGGTGGGTCCTGGGGCTGGAGTGGCTGCTTCTTGATACGGTAGGATGGCAGCTCCCTGTGAGCGGAATGACAGCCCCAGAACCCTGATGGTGGGTCCTGAGATAGGATTGGCAGCTTCTGGATGACCAGCCCTCCCTGCATATAACGGAGGCCCCAGAAACCTGATGGTGGGTCCTGGGGCTGGAGTGGCTGGCTGTTTCTTGATGCTGTGGCCTCAGAATCCTGATGGCATGTCCTGGGACAGGAATGGCAGCTTCTGGATGAAGTGAAATAGCAGCCATCCCTGCCTGTAATGTAGGCCCCAGAACCCTGAGGGTGGGTCCTGGGGCTGGAGTGGCTGCTTCTTGATACAGTAGGATGACAGCTCCCTGTGAGTGGAATGAAAGCCCCAGAACCCTGACGGTGGGTCCTGGGACAGGAGTGGCAGATTCTGGATGTAGTGGAATGACAGCCCTGCCTACATGTCATGTAGGCCCAAGAACCCTGGTGGTGGGTCCTGGGGCTGGAGTGGCTGGCACCCCTACTTGGCCAGGCATTGCAGGCTGCCAGGCTTCGGTGGAGCAGTGGGGGGATTGATGGCTGGCACCCCTGCTCAGCTAGGCATTTCAGGTTGGCTGGCATTGGTGGAGCAGTGGCAGAGGCCCAACCAGGGCTCAGTGGCTGGCACCCCTACTTGGCTGGACATTGCAGGCTGGCATCATACTCAACTGAGCTCACGAAGCTCTATTGCAAATTAGGCAAGCCTTGCCCATTGGTGAATCTCATAGACACCCAGCCCCTGCCTGCCGGTGCTCTCATCTGAGCTATGCCTGTATACAAGAGGGAGGAGCAAATGGCTGATATGCAGCGCCAGCAGCAGAAGCAGACATTGGATTGCCAGGGCACAGTAACTGCGGTAGGCACCCCTGCTTGGCCAGGCATTTCAGGCAGGCTGGCTGGCATCAGTGGAGCACTAGCAGAGGCCTGGCCAGGGCTCGGTGGTTGGCAGCCCTACTTGGCCAGGCATTGCAGACTGGCTGGCCTTGGTGGGGCATTCACAGACAATGAAGTGGAATGACAGCACTGCCTGGAACGTGGGTCCCAGAACCCTGATGATGGGTCCTGGGGCTGGAGTGGCTGACACCCCTACCCGGCTGGGTGTTTCAGGCTTCCAGGCATCGGTGGAGCAGCGGCATAGGTCTGGCCAGGGCTTGGTGGCTAGAACCCCTGGTTGAACGGGTGTTTCAGGCTGGCTGGCATCGGTGGAGCAATGGCAGAGGCCTGGCCAGGGCTTGGTGGCTGGCACCCCTACTCAGCTGGGCATTGCAGGCTGGCATCGGTGGAGCAATGGCAGAGGCCTGGCCAGGGCTTGGTGGCTGGCACCCCTGCTCAGCTGGGCATTGCAGGCTGGCTGGCATCGGTGGAGCAATGGCAGAGGCCTGGCCAGGGCTTGGTGGCTGGCACCCCTGCTCAGCTGGGCATTGCAGGCTGGCTGGCATTGGTGGAGCAGTGGCAGAGGCCCGGCCAGGGCTTGGTGGCTGGCACCCCTGCTCAGCTGGGCATTGCAGGCTGGCTGGCATTGCTGGAGCAGCAGCAGAGACCCGGACCTGTCTCTTATACACATCTAGATGTGTATAAGAGACAGCCGTGGCATAGCAGAGGCAGCAGAAGTGGACACTGGATTGCCAGGGCACAGAACCCAAGGCACAGACAGCAGAGGTGGCATTGACAGCAGCAGCAGACATTGGATTGTCCGGTCTCATAACCTGTGGTACAGCAGAGCCAGCATTGGCAGCAGCAGTGGACATTGGATTGCCCGGGCACAGTACCATGGCACAGCAGAGGTGGTATCAGCAGCAGTAGCATAGGTTGGATGGCCAGGGCACAGAACCCATGGAACAGCAAAGACAGCAGCGGCAAGATTTGCCTATGCCCAGCATCCATGGAGCTAAGATGGTAGGATTTTCCAGGGCAGAGCACCCATGGACAAGCAGACAGCGGTAGCAGGATTACCAGGCCAGGGGGCACATTACCCAGGGTTGTCAGGACAGGCAGACAGGCACCTTGGCATGAGAGGCAGGCAGGCTGGGGCAGAGTTTCAGCTTTGCCCACAGGGCAGGCAGACAGGCACTTTGGCATGAGCATCAGAAGGCAGGTTGAGGCAGGGTTTGAGGTTGGCAACCAGGGCGGGAAGACAGGCAGCATGGCATGAGCATGGGAAGGCAGACTGAGGAAGGGTTTGATCTTAGCAACCTGGACAAGTGGGCAGACAGGCAGCATAGCATGAGAGGCAGTAGGGAAGGCAGGCTGGGACCTTGGCAGGACACTCAAATAGGCTGGTGAAGACTGTGCAGCGCACGCTCAAGAGAGACACAGTCAGATAGGCGGGCCGAGATTGTCCAGTCAGAGGCCAGCTGGCAGGCTTACAGCTTCCCAATGCCACCCTGCGTCACGAGGTCAGTCAGATAGGCCGGTTAAGGCTGTCTAGTCAGAGAGAGAGGCAGGGCAGGTGCCAGGCATTGGGAGGGACGGA
This sequence comes from Sphenodon punctatus, assembly GCA_003113815.1. Taxonomy (NCBI): domain Eukaryota; kingdom Metazoa; phylum Chordata; class Lepidosauria; order Sphenodontia; family Sphenodontidae; genus Sphenodon; species Sphenodon punctatus. The sequence goes on from QEPC01001788.1 coordinate 367,380, forward strand.
CAGCACCTCAGCACAGCAGCAGCAGCCCAGACTGAGGAGGAGCCCTGCCCCAAGACTGCCCCTGGTATGGGATGGCGTGTGAAACTGCACCATCAATCCATGTCCAGGGGCAGCTCAGGGAATGCCAGCAGTGGAAGGTTCACCTTAATAAAAAGCAAATGCTCCACCAACTTGACCCCCAGTCTCAGGCGGTGCGGCGAGCAAATGTCCCCCACCATAAAGAACACCCACTCGCTGGGGACACTCATTGGTGGGCAGGACAAGAGACCCTTGGCCACTTTGAACAGGGCCGGCAACACATTGGTTTTGCTGGCCAGTAGGCCAAGGGATCACTGCTGGGTTCGATGCACAGCTCCTCTTTCTCCAGGTAGCTCTCCACTGCTGCTGAGGTGCTGTTGTACCCCCTCAAGTATCTCTGCCTGGGCACCACCTCCACCACTGCCCTCAGCCATGATGCCTGCCCTGCTGTACACAAGCCCATGCTTACAAGAGTGCCCTGCACATACGAGCTGCTGCTGGCAATAGGGGTGATGTTGCTGCTCAGCCTGCTGCTGATGCTGCTACTGCTAGGGTTGGGGGCAGGAATAGACCCCACCAGCTGAAAGGGGTGGCTGCTCCAACTCCCACCATCCTCAGGGGTCTCCTGCTGCTGCTGCCGCGCACTCTCAAGACCCGTTCTGCCTGCCGGACCCTCTCCACCAGGTCAACCTTCCAGTGCCCATAGAGCACTGTCTGGTGTGCCACGCTGCCCTTGATCCTGGGGTCCAGCATGGTTGCCAAAATGTATTCCTCCCGCTGCAGGAGCTCATTGAATAATGCCTTCAGCTGCCACACCAGGTCAACCACCTCATCCGCCAGCTTCCTGCCCTGAGGGCTACAATCTCGCCCCTGGAGAATCTCCTCCAGCCTCCTGAGGAGACTCTGGACCAGAGGGGTTACCTGGCTGATGGTGGTCATGGAGGAGCTGATGGTCTTTGTCACGGCCAGGAACAGTCTGAGCATGAAGACCATGTGTGCCAGGATCTCCCATTCTGCCCCATCGTAACCTGGTTGTGCCCCACTGTTCGTCATCTGTTGAACCTGATGCAAGGTGGCTTTCTGCTCAAGAAGCTGCTCGAGCATCAGGAATGGGGAATTCCACCGGGTGGACACATCCTGCACCAGCTGGTGCCCTGGGGAGCCTTGCTCGGCCTGCTTCGCCCAAAGGAGGTCACTGCCCTTCACGTTCTGGTTAAAGAAACCAGCCAGCTTCCTCCCCCACTCGATCAGGGAGCTAAGGATGCCTGCCCCAATCCTCTTCTTCCCCAAGCCCAGAGCGTCCCTGACCACCAGGTGAAGGGTGCGTGAGGCGCAAGGGATGCTGGTGAATCCCCCTTCGTGGACTGCCCTCAATATGTTGGCTGCGTTGTCCATCACCACACACCCTTTGGTGAAGGGCATGCCTTAGATGACCCACTACCTCACCATGGCCGTCAGGGCTGCCTCAATGTTCCGAGACGTGTGGGGGCCATCCATTACTTCTGCCTGAAGCAGGGCCCACCTATACCCTGCTTCAAGACCTCTTCTCCCACTCCCAAACGCTGCCTCTGGGTCCTGCCACCAGTGCACCGTCACTGCCAGGTAGGTGTGCTGCACGTTCGTACTCGACCACAGGTCTGTGGTGAAGTGGACGGTGGCACCCCCAGCCCTTGCCAGCTTCTCCCTCACCTGCTCCTTTAAAGTCCGGTACAGGCCTAGCACCACCTGCCGACTCAGGGTGGTGCACAAGGGCAGCTTAAATTGGGGGGTCTAGGAATCCAATCAGGTGCATAAACCCCATGTCCCCAACCACCGAGAAGGGCTGCCCATCGAGCGCTATCATTTCCCCCAACATTTGAAAGCCACGGACTTGGTAGCTTCCCCCACTCCAGCTCCTCCATGGTGCACTGACACCGCAGCTGCTGCTGCTTCTGCTTCTGCTGCTGCCCCCTAGCAGTGATACCGCTCCTGCTGCTAGAGGCAGCTGTTAGAGTAGGACGTTTGCCCACAGATGGAGGCGGACGATCGGCTGCTGCAGTCAGGAACCTGATGGCATCCACTGCCCCTTCCTGCCCGCTTAGCAGCACAGCACTGTGGCATCCCCTCAGGTGCCTCGCCATGGCAGTTGTGCCAAAGTTGGTGAGCATCTGCCCACGCTTCACCTTCTGGCACAAACTGCACTGCACCTCCCTGGGATCATCCGCTTGCACCAACTTAAAATGTGCCCATGTGGAGCATTTTTTGCCCCCTCCTGCCTTCTGGTCTGCACTGGGTGATGCCCAGGGCCCCGAGTCTTCTGCGCTTCCGCGATTCGCGGAATTTGTGCAGAATCCTGCCCTAGGCAGGATTATCGCAGAAACTGGNGCGATTCGCGGAATTTGCGCAGAATCCTGCCCTAGGCAGGATTATCGCAGAAACTGGGGAAATCCCCGTGGAATTTTCCTTCCTTGGTGGTGAGTCAATCCAGGACCTGCTTTATTCAGGCCACAAGCCAATCAGGGGCTTGCGCGGCCTTTATAAAGCAGGTCACATCAGCACGTCACTTATGGTCCGGAATCCACTTGAGACTGCTGCTGCCGCCGAGGGACCCAACTCCAGCCGCCGCTTCTCCAGCCGCTCTGGGATTGCCGCTGCTGCTGCCGCCACCACCGAAGAACTCCAGCCCGACCTCCAGCCGCTGCTTCTCCAGCCACTCCGGGATCGCCGCTGCTGCTGCCGGCGCCACTGAAGGACTCCAGCCCAACCTCCAGCTGCCACTTCTCCAGTCGCTCGAGGGATCGACGCCGCTCTAGCATAAGGTAAGTAGGTGGTGGTGGGGGTCCTCCTGGGGGGTCCGCTGTGCGCTCTGCATTTTACAGTTTGGGGGGGAGGGGGTCCCGCTGCACACTCTGCATTTTACAATTTGGGGGGGGTCCCTCTGCGTGCTCTGCATTTTACAGTTGGGGGGAGGGGGTCCTGCTGCGTGCTCTGCATTTTACAGTTGGGGGAGGGGGTCCCGCTGCGCGCTCTGCATTTTACAGTTGGGGGGGGAGGCGGTCCCTCTGCACGCTCTGCATTTTACAGTTTGTGGGGGGGTCCCGTTGCATGCTCTGCATTTTACAGTTTGTGGGGGAGGGGGTCCCGCTGCGCACTCTGCATTTTACAGTTTGTGTGTGTAATGTGTGTGTAACATGGCAAAAACACACTTTGCCATGTGTTTTTGTGGGTGGGTCGCAGAATTTTGCCATATGGGTTACAGAATTTTCCATTTTGGGTCGCAGAATTTTGGAAAACGTTTTTCAGAATGATCGGGGCCCTGGTGATGCCCCATTGACAGCGCTGATGGGAGGGGCAGAACATGGTGGTGACACAGCTCTCGAAGGGACAGTCATCACCTCAGCACCAGACATCTTCTCCGCAGGACTAGTGTCTGCCTTGCTGTCCCCAATCTGAGTGATGTCCCATGAAGGGGAGTCCTGGGACCCTGAGACTGACTGACTGCCCACCATGCTGCTGCCACTCTCCCTGTGCCCCCTATAGCTACTGCTGCTACTGCTCCTCTCCCCTGCTGTCATTGCCCAGGCCCTGCCTCTAGCAGCCGGGGTGGAATCCACCAGTCCTGGACTACTGGGGATCACCTCAATAATGGAGGTCAGGGACAGTGGTGGCCCTTGAGGAACATCCGACCCCAAAGCACCTGCTCCTGCAGCAGAGACAGCCACAGTCTCCTGGAGTGTAGGCTTTCCAGTACCTTGCATGGCAGTGGAGGATGCTGGCAGGAGGCGCTGCCGAACCACACCCCTAGTGCCACTGATGGGAGCCTCTGAAGCCTGACTGCCAAAATCAAGCCTTTGTAGTTTGGGGCATGGTGATGGGCTTGGACTCCTTCTGATGCCTGATGCCATTCCGCTGGCACAGCCGCTGCCACGTGCCCCATTGCCCCCCTTATGGGCAGCAGACTGGCCTATCCTGCTTCCCTTCTCCATTTCTCCCACCCAAAGAATGCACACGGAGATTTTATATTTTTTTATCTATTTATTCAAATTTGTAATCTAATATTATATACATCTACACTAACTGCTATTAATTATTCTAAAATATATGGAACAAATGGAATATTATCTAATATCTACAAAGGCCTAGTCCTACAAACACACTATAAAATATTAAAATTGAATCACTACACACTATCTCTGTCTATCTCTATAACTAATTTAACTCCTATAATTATCTATCTAATATCTATATCTATATATATACACACAGGGATGGGGGGTGAACACAGACAGCTCACAACAAACACCACAGGGAGGAATAAAAAACTGAAATGAAACCTAAATCAATCAAATGCTACTCTAAATAAATGCAAAACAGGGGAAGGGAATCAGGGATGCAATATATACAGGGAGGAGGGAAGGATTCAATGGAGGGTAGGGAGAAAACACAGGGAGGGGTAAAAAATAAAAACACCACCTAAATCTATCTAATCTAATCTAAATAAATGAAACTATGGAGGTAAATGTGTGGAAATGGGTGAAATAGGAGGAGAAGGGCAATGGATTAGGAACACAAACTGCTTGGAGAGGGAGACTTCTGAAAACGTCTGCTGACAGGATCAGTGGCTGGCTCAGAATGAATTGGAAGGGGGGAGGGCAATTTTATTTTTTAATTTTTTTATATATATTTTAAATTTATATCCCACCCCTCCTGCCCTCAGGGCAGCCCGGGGCAGGGAACAGCACTCAATAAAAACAATACAAACATTTTAAAACACTTTAAAAATACAATATGTGGGGGACCTCCACGCCCACCCCACCCCTACCCCTTGCCAAAAGCCTGATGGAACAGCCAGGTCTTACATACACGCCGAAACGGCAGGAGAGTGGGAGCCAACCGAGCCTCCTCCGGGAGCGAATACCACAGAACAGGGGCGGCCACCGAAAAAGGTCTCACATGGGTGGCCACCCGCCTCGCCCGGGGAACCTCCAAAAAGGCTCCCACGGATGATTTCGAGGGTCACACGGGCACATGGGGAGTGACGTGGTCCCGCAGATAAGCAGGGCCCAGGCCATGAATGGCCTTAAAGGTTAAAACCAGCACCTGGAACCTGGCCCAGTACTTTAAAGGCAGCCAGTGCAGAGCCCGGAGCACAGGTGTCATGTGCTCCCTGTGACCCGCCCCCATAAAGAGATGGGCCGCAGAATTCTGCACCAGCTGCAGCCTCCAGATCAGCTTCTCGGGCAGCCCCACGTAGAGTGCATTACAGTAATCCAGCCTCGAGGTGATGAAGGCATGGATGACAGTGGCGAGGTCGGAGTCTGAGAGATACGGCCGAAGCCGCCAGACAAGATTTAACTGCCAAAACCCACTCCCTGCCACGGCCACAACCTGATATTCCAGGCTGAGCCGCGAATCAAGGAGCACACCCAGACTCTGCACTTGAGAGACCATGGAAGGGCGAGCCCCACCAACAAGAGAAGATTCAACCACCCCCAGGTCCCCCAAGCCTTCGCCCACCAACATCACCTCCGTCTTGTCAGGATTCAATTGCAGATGGCTCGACCTCATCCAAGCCCCCACAGCTAACAGGCACTGGGAAAATAAGAAGACTGCATGGCCTGGGTCGATGGAAAAGGAGAAGTAGAGCTGAGTGTCATCAGCATACTGATGACACTGCATGCCCTGAAACCCTTTCACGTTCTTCCCTAACGGCTGCATATAGATGTTAAACAAGAGGGGGGATAGAATAGCACCCTGCAGGACTCCACACATGAGGTCCCGGGGGGAAGACGTACACTCCCCCAAGATCACCCGGTGAGTTCTCCCGGCCAGGAACTAACGAAACCAGTCCAAGACCAGTCTGCCAATTCCGGCACGGTCCTGCAGGCGAGTCACCAACATCTCATGATCGACTGTGTCGAACGCAGCCGAAACGTCTAGCAGGACCAGTAAGGTCTGATGACCCTGGTCCAACTCCAGATGGAGATCATCAACCAAGGCGACCAATGCTGTCCCCATACTGTACCCTGGCCGAAACCCAGACTGGGAGGGATCAAGGAAACTGGTGCGGTCCAGATGTTCCTGCAGCTGCCGTGCCACAGCCCATTGAATAACCTTCTCTGAAAAGGGAAGGTTAGAGACCGGCCGATAACTGGCAGGAGCATCAGCATCAAGAGATGGTTTCTTGAGCAGGGTTCTAACCACAGCCTCCTTTAGGCAATCAGGCACCCTGCCTTTCTGAAGGGAAGTATTAACCACCCCAGCCAGCAATGGCCATAACGTCTCTTGGCAATGACTTTTGTTACTTGCTGAGCCCACCTTACCACAAGGCCCACTGGCTCCGTGCAGCCTAGCCCATGGCCAATTGCAGACTTCGAAGCCAGTGGTCTGAGGAATAGAGGGATGGTGACTGGGCAAGCTGGCTGATTGTCCAAGCTTCTCCACCCCTGGAGCCAGGAAGTCTGCTCCTCAGCTGCCCCCCACCCTCCAGGCCTGTCAGCCGTTTTTCCCACCCAAACTCATCCGAACACAGCCGAACTGTTTGGGGCTTCGAGCGTTCGGTTCGGCCATTTGGTTCAGGTGTCCGGACTGGCTGACTTTGGGCCGAACACTGAACATCTGAACCACGTTCGCACATCCCTACTGTAAATGCTATATTATACCAGACGTTTGGGGAGGGGTGGAATGGTACCTTGGTGAGAGAGTCGTCCGGGGGGTATAGGGTGGGGTGGACATGGGAATATTATGCTGATATATTTTTCTGTCCTGTGGCTAATGTATTTATATGTGTTGATGGAACTGTTTTTGATTTTGTATTTCATCTATGTATTATGTTATTTCTTTTATTGTATTTTATATTTTAAATGTTTTGTAAACTGCCTCAAGTCGTGATCAGCGAGAGGGGCGGTATAGAAATAATGAAATGAAATTAAATGAAACCAAGAGTTTATTTCACTTTCTGCTGAACATTCACTTAGTTAATGCAGTAGCTATTTCTCTTTTCTCTAACATTTCACTTGGCTGATCAGGCAAAGGAGCAGGAAGGATAAGGAGAGTTTGCTAACTGAGTTACTGACAAGTTCTGTTCTGTTTTGTTTTGTGTTGTGTTGTGACAGTTGATTTAGTTGTGATTTGGGCTCTAGGGTTTATTTATTGCTAGGTTGCTTTTTTTGTTCTTTAGAGCTTTTTTTTTTCCTGTTTAGGGTCTCCCCTCCCACCCCCTTGTTAATTGACTAATCAGTGCCAGCTGGGTGAGAGAGTGGTCTAGGCTATATAAGCATTCAGGATTCTAGTGACTGCAGAGACACTTGGCTGGTGAGGTGAAGGAGCTGGGAGGATAAGGAGAGTTTTCTAGCTGAGTTAGCTAGAGGTAGCTTGGTGTTTGTTCCTCAGTCTTTGGTTCCCAGTCACCTTACAGGCAGAATAGTAGGCGTCCACAAGCAACAAGAACAATGGCTACTGAAGTCGAAGCTGAGGGGATCAGTGGAGGAATGGAGACAAAGAGGATGGCTGGCTGTGGAAGCTGTGAAATGTATACCATCCTTGACTTTGGACGAGAGGAGCCTTGAAATGTTGGCTTATCAAGCTCATGAAAGAGAAGATCCAGGATTTGGAGATGGAGCTGATGACATTTATGGAGTTTCAAATGGAAATGGAAGAACTTGTTAAGCCAAGAAGGAAATTATACCATGAATGCAATGTTCTCAAACACTGCCCGAGCAACAAGAACTACTGGAGGAGGTTGACCAATGGAGGCATGTGACCATGAAGAGAAGGCAAAGAAAAAGACGGGCTAGTGAAGGACAGCTAGAGCTGAGAAACAGGTGGACTTCATCTAACAAAGGATGGAAAAAGAATTCTGAGTGGTCAGCTTGCTACCTATGTGAGGAAGTCTTTAAACTATGTTTGAAGTGGGTTGGGGACAATGGTACACAGTAGGGGTGGGACTACCAGATCATCCGGTATCCGATATTGTCAGTATTTGGTGTACCGGCAGTATTGGATTAAACCCGGTAATCTGGCCTGTTTACCGGAACCGGATTTTTTACATTGCGGCCATTCAATTGAATGGCCGCAACGTAAAAAAAAACAACCAAAAAACCCCCCACTTTACTTTCCCTCCCGAGTCAGGCTGCATGGGTGGAAGGGGGGACACCCCCCACCCACCCTGTCCAGCCTAGCCTGGCTTTAAAAAAAATTGTTTCCCCCAAACTCCCTGCTAGTCCGGGCCGCCGCCGGCAACCCAGAGCCCGCACCAGCAGGTACGATCCCTGGGGTCGGGGGTGGTTTAACACACACCCCACCCCAGGGATCAGATCACCCTACCACCTAGTCCTACCTCCCCACCCAGGGATCGCCTACCTTGTGCTCCGGGCGGCGGCAGCAGTGGTGGTGGTCCAACTCTGGTGACTTCAGCGCTGGCTGTGGCTGCCGGCTTCAGCGCTACTAGGCCTTCCAGTGAAACCCAGAAGTTCACCAGAAGGCCTAGTAGCGCTGAAGCCGGCAGCAGCCACAGCCAGCGCTGAAGCCGCTGGAGTCAGACTGCCGCCACCGCCGCACGGAGCGCAAGGTAGCTGATACCTGGGTGGGGAGGTAGGGTGATCCCTGGGGTGGGGGGGTGTTAAGCCACCCATCACCCCAGGGATCACCCTAGTACCTGTTGGTGCGGGCTCTGGGTCGCCGGCGGCGGCCCGGAGCCCGCACTAGCAGGGAATTTGGGGGAAATTTTTTTTTAAAAAAGCCAGTCTGGGCAGGGTGGGTGGGGGGTGCCCCCCTTCCACCCACACAGTCTGGGAGGGGGGAGGTTTTTGTGTTTTTTTCCATTGATTTCAATGGGGACAGTTCCCCATTTAAATCAATGGAACAAATCCGGTACCGGTAAACCGGTACACAGATCTGGCAATCTGGTTTTTTACAATCTGGTAACTGGTAAATCCGGTAGCCGGTATTTGCCCCGATGTCCCACCCCTGGTATACAGTCACAGACAGATTGGTGCTATGAATGGTGATTCAAATAATCATTTTGACAGCAAGATGGCTCTCGGTCAGGATAAAAATAGTAATCCAGATGGGTCATTGCTGGAGAGTGGTAGGAAACATCTTCTATGTCCCTAAACTAATGCAAGGAATCTGTATAACAAAATGGATGAATGTGAGTTGTTGGGTAGAGGAGGTGAAACCCAATATTATAGGAATAACTGAAACTTGGTGGAATAGAAGTCATGACTGGAATACCAGAATTGAAAGATATGCATTATTTAGGAAAGTGTTAGCTCTGCCACCCGGAGGGGGCCCCAACACCGCCGGGGCACCTCCCGGCAGCAACAGGTGCAACCCCGATTCGCTTGTTTCCTGCCCCTCTCGGGGGCACAGGTTCCAGGAGGCTCAGTGGAAACACCACCCACCGAGCCTAGGCTCCAGCCTGTGGCCACGCCCCCGACATCGGGGCACAATGTGGGGATTCCCCCACCCCTGCCGCAGCTCTCAGAGTGCCTGAAGGCATGCACGGGGCAGGGCTTGAGGCTTAAAAGCCGGAGCCGCGGAGTCAGTGGCACTGGTGATTGCAGAAAGAACGCCCCCCCGCTTGAACTGTGTTGTGGAATTATTGCTAGAGCGTGTGTATTCTAGAGTCGTACGTTTGGACCTTCCTCCCCTTCAACCTGGACGACATCTGAGAGTGACTGTGCCTGGAGACCGTGTGAAGTGCGTGTGAAGTTGTTCACCTTCCCCTCTCCCTGGACTACCCCCTTCTCACCTTGTGCGAGTTTCCCCATCCCTCACCCTTCCGTGGGACCATTTTACCCCATCCCCCCTCACCAGTCCTCACGTTGCCTTCCGCCTGCCCTGCGACCCTCGAGAGTTTGGACTAAGGATTGTAGGGGCAGACCTTGGCTTTGCTGTGTTCCCACACCCTGATGATGATAGGGGTCTGTTCTCTTTAATTAGAGGTAACGACCCGCATCCTATCCTGATGGGCATTTTCATTGCAGGGCACATGCCCTTCCTCGGGACAAGCCTCAGTTGCGTGTGGGTTAGTGTGAACATTCCCCAACTCCCCCACCCCGATGACAAACCACCAGCCACCCTTGGCCCCAGAACGGGCCTTTGAGCCATGGATGTGGCAGACGAGATGAAGCAACTGGTCTTGGTTGTTCAATCCTTGGTCATGGAGGTCAAAACCTTCTAGCCAAGCAGGGAGAGATAGCCACCACGGTTACCCAAATCCAAGGTGCTGCAGCCCCATAGCACCTCCCCCTGTGGCAGAAGCTCCGCTGCCTTCCCCTGCCCCAGGGGGGCCCCTAGTTCCTGCAGCCCCTCGGGAGCTGAAGGGTCCCCAAATAGAAACATTTTCAGGGGATAGAAGGGCCTTTCAGGGGTTTCCGGCCCTGTGCCATCTCACTTTTACCCTTCAACCCACTATGTATGTCTCAGACAAGTTAAAGGTAGCCTTTATAATTGCGAATCTGGGCGGCACCACCTTGGAATGGGCCACTACCTTTCTGAAAGGAAATAGTCCCTTACTAGCTAAATATGATGAGTTTCTAAAAGAATTTGCTTTTCTATTTGATCACCCCTACCGCACTCAGGATGCGGAAACATTGATAATGTCCCTCCGGTTGTCCAAAGGTAGCATGCTGGATTATATTATATGCTTTCAGCAGCTTGCCTTAGAGCTTCAATGGCCCAATAATGTGCTCAAGGTAATGTTTCTCAAAGACTTGTGTGAAGAAATAAAGGACCAGCTAGCATTTGTAGCATTGCCCGAGACCTGGGAAGCTCTGGCCAGCTTGTCCTTGCAAACTGAGGAACGTCTGGCAGAGCAAAAATGGGAGCGCCGCCAGGAGACCTGCCCGCTCCTGGCGAGACCCTTTTCCCTTCCTGGGGCTTCCACGCCCTCGGAACTGGAACCCATGCAGTTAGGGGCTTCCTGAGGCTCTTTAACCAAAGAGGAGCACGAGCGACATAGAGTGTCGCTCTCCTGTTTCTACTGTGGGGAGTCCTCTCATTTTATAGCAAGTGTCCCGCCTTGCCCCCGTAGCGCCGGGACCCAGGAAATGCTCGGAGCCGAGCCGAACACTTGGAGGTTCCCATTACTCTTTCCCTGTCCCCCTACAGTTCCATGGTAACCTGGGCCCTTATTGATTCAGGAGCATCGTGAAACTTTATTGATATGGAACTGGTCTGGACCCGATGTTTTCCCACTCATCCGAAAGCCATTCCAGAACCTGTCCATTCCATCGATGGTTCCCCCTTAGTGTCGGGGCCAGTGACTACTTGCATGCACCCTGTACAATGTACAATAGGAAATAATTCTGAACTCATAGTTTTTGATGTGGTCTGCACCCTCCTTTTTCGAGTGGTCCTCAGCACCCCATGGCTACGAGACCACAACCCGCATATTGTGTGGTCCAAGAAGCTTCTCCATTTCACCGCTCTGCAACGTAGGCATGGGTGTCTTCAGCCAGGACCACAAATGGAAGGGTGTGCCACTGAGGCCTCCTCCACACTCACCGATGTTACGTCACTTCCTGAGGTCTACCAAGACTACCAGGATGTTTTTAGCAAGGTACATGCCTCGGAACTACCACCTCATCGTACCTACGACTGTCCCATCGACCATCTCCCAGGGAAGGAGCCCGCGTTTGGCCGCATCTATGCTCTAGCAGAGCCAGAGCTTCAAACCTTGTGACAGTACCTAGATGAAAGCCTTCGGCAAGGATTAATCCGTTATTCCAGCTCCCCCGCAGGAGCACCTATTTTCTTTGTAGCGAAAAAAGACGGTGGCCTCCAGTCCTGCGTGGACTTTAGGGGGCTTAATAGCATCACCATCAAGAACCGATACCCACTACCGCTCATCCTGGAACTACTAAACCAACTCCAAGGCATGCAGATCTTCACCAAACTTGATTTGCAAGGAGCCTACAATTTGCTTCGCGTCCGTTGAGGGGATGAGTGGAAGACCACCTTTCGTATGCGTTATGGACTATTTGAATACCGAGTGATGCCATTTGGTCTCTCCAACACTCCAGCTGCCTTCCAGCATCTCATCAATTATATATTTTGGGACATACTTGACATTTATGTAGTGGCCTACTTGGACAACATACTCATCTATTTGTCCACCGTAGAGCAACACGTGCGGCATGTACGAGAGGTGTTACACTGCCTCCAAGTACATAAATTGTACTGTAAGAGGGAGAAATGTTTTTTCCACATCACTTCTGTTAGCTTCCTGGGATTTATCATCAGCCCCACAGGGGTAATGATGGACCTCCAGAAGGTTGAAGCGTTACAACGTTGGCCCCCACCCAAGGCCATAAAACCTCTTCAGCGATTCTTGGGAAGCACTAATTACTACCAGCAGTATATCCCCAATTATGCTGAAATCACTGCTCCACTCCCGCAGCTGTTAAAGAATGACAACCCCTATCAATGGGGGTCGGACCAACAGTTCAGTTTTGAATTCTTAAAAAAGACCTTCACCACTGCCCCCTTCTTGCAACACCCCAACTTTGCCAAACCGTTTCATGTGGAAGCGGATGCATCCAGAAGGGCAATCGGGGCAGTGCTCCTACAAGCAGCCAGGGACGCGGACATTTTATTACCTTGCGCTTATTATTCCAGGCAATTAACACCGGCCGAACGCAATTACAATATCCTTGACCAGGAACTCCTCGCTATCAAGGTAGCCTTCAAAGTTTGGCAGCATTACTTGGAGGGAGCCCGCCACCTGGTCATGGTCATAACAGACCACAAAAACCTCACGTTTCTGCAAACCGCTCAGATAACAAATGCTCGCCACGGACATTGGGCGCTATTTTTTGCCTGCTTTAATTTTCGTATACATATAGACCGGGGCGATTGCATGTCCTAGCTCATGCCTTATCACGATACAACAAGGAACGCCCTGTCTCTCCTACCACACCCACACGCATCTTGGAGGATAAAACTTTTGCTGCCACCTACCTTTTCCTTGCAGACCTTCAAGAAGCTTTTTCCCGCAACCAATGATCTCGGAGTCACTACACAAGATGGGGTCCATGTAAGACAGGCACGTATAGTGGTAACTCCTTCATGCCAGGCCCACATCTTCTGGACACATCATGAAGCCCCTACGGCAGGACACCCCGGGGCCAAACGAATGTTACAACTCATTCAAAGAGCCTTTTGGTGGCCAACACTTAGACTTAGTCAAGACGTGCAATAACATGTCACTAGTTGCGCCACATGCGGTCAAACAAAAAATCCCTGCTGCATTCCGGCAGGGCTACTGCAGTTAACACCTGTGCCCCCGGGCCCGTGGCATCATGTTGGGCTCGACTTTCTTGTGGAACTTCCACCCTCCCGACAGTATACAACAGTCCTAGTCATTATGGATCACTTTACGAAGCTAGCCCACTTCATCACATGCAAGGGATTGCCTACAGCCAAACGCATGGCTCTCCTATTTATTTGCCACATTCTAAAATTACACAGCTGCCCTCAAGAAATAATAAGCGATCGGGGAACACAGTTCACCTCACGTTTTTGGAAGGCTCTTTTTCAAGCACTTCACATAACACTAAAACTAACTACGGCTTATCACTCCCAAGAGAACGGACAAGTAGAGCGAGTGAATCAAAATATGGAACAATATCTTCGCTGTTATATAAACTACTTGCAAGATGATTGGTATACGTGGCTCCCCTTGGCTGAATTAATTTATAACAATGCCCCAAATGCCTCCCTAGGAACGTTGCCTTTTTTTGTTACCTATCGGTTTCACCCACAGATCGGAACAGTGGAAACCCCCTCGCTATTAGTCCCAGCCACCGGGGCCCTTGCCCACAAATCCAAGAAGCTCAAACGATAGCCTGACAAGTACTCTGCCAAGCACGGCAGCGCTATAAAGACCAAGTCAACAGGCATCGTTGTGAAGTCTCACTTCTCCACCCCAGGGATCTAGTGTGAATTAACTGTCAGCATTACCCCTCCGCCTGCCCATCCGCAAAGTTAGATGCTAGGTACATTGAACCATATCCTGTTCTTTGTCAAGTCAATGAAGTTACGTACACTGTTCAGCTCCCCTCCCATGTTTGTATACACCCCATGTTTCATATCTCCCTCCTGAAAAGAGCTAACCCTGTACGTAATTCAGACTCTCTCTCCCAGCCGGGCCCCGTGGTCCAGTCAGCCGCCGGCCCAGAGTTTGAGGTTCGAGCCATCCTAGATTCACGGTTATTATGTGGCAAACTTCACTATTTAGTGGATTGGGTTGGCTATGGTCCCGATGATCACTCTTGGGAACCTGCCTCTCATCTTTACGCTCTGCGGCTAGTCCATTCCTCTCATTTGCAGCATCCCTCATGGCCCAGCCCCTCCTGGCCCCCCTGCCGGCGACTTCGAGGGGGGGGTACTGTCAGTTCCGCCACCCAGAGGGTGCCCCAACCCCACCGGGGCGCCTCCTGGCAGCAACAGGGGCAACCCCGACTCGCTCATGCCCCATCCCTCTTGGGGGCACAGGTTTCAGGAGGCTCAGCAGAAACACCACCCGCCAAGCCCATGCTCTGGCCTGTGACCATGCCCCCATCGGGGCGCAACGTGGGGATTCTCCCACCCCTGTCGTGGCACTCAGAGCACCTGAGGGCATGCACAGGGGCGGGGCGGGGCTTGAGGCTTAAAAGCTAGCGCCGCAGAGTCAGTGGCGCTGGTGATTGCAGAAAGACCAGCCCCCTGCATTAACCGTGTCTTGTGGAATTATTGCTGGAGCGCATGTATTCTAGAGTCGTACGTTTGGACCTTCCTCCCCTTCAACCTGGATGACATCTGTGAGTGACTGTGCCTGGAGACCATGTGGAGTGTGTGTGTGTTGCCTTGTTCACCTTCCCCATCCCTGGGCTACCCCCTTCTCACCTTGTGCAAGTTTCCCCATCCCTCACCCTTCTGTGGGACCCTTTCCCTCCATCCCCCCTCACCAGTCCTCACGTTGCCTTCCACCCACCCTTCGACCCTCGAGAGTTTGCACTAAGGATTGTAGGGGCAGACCTTGACTTTCCTGTGTTCCCAACACCCTATGATGATAGGGGTCTGTTCTCTTTAATTATAGGTAACGAGCCACATCCTATCCTGATGGGCATTTTCCTTGCAGGGCACATGCCCTTCCTTGGGACAAGCCTCGGTTGCATGTGGGTTAGTGTGAACGTTCCCCAACTCCCCCACCCTGGTGACAGAAAGATAGAAATAATGGCAAGGGAGGAGGAGTATCATTGTACATCAGTAATATGATAGATAAATTAGTGAAGAAATAAGGATTGATGATATGGAGAAAACAGAATCAGTTTGGGCAAAGATTACCTCAGGTAAGGCTGGTAAATGGGAATATTTTTGAGCAGCAGTAGGAGTTTGCTATAGATCTCCAGGTTCAGATTTGAAAATGGGAATAGATTTATTTAATACCATTAAAGAAAGAAATACTGCTAGGGACTGTGTGATCATGGGAGACTTTAATTTTGCAGATATTGATTGGTGAATTAATGCTACTACTAATAATAGGGTTAATTTATTCTTGGATATGATAAATGACAAATTTCTTAATCAAATTGTTACTCAAACAACCAGAGGAGATGCTATTCTAGATCTGATTCTAATAAATAGTGAAGATATCATAGATAACTCAGGGCGCATTCAGATGTGCGTTTAAATCGCACAGCAGCAGCAGCAGCATCGTGCAATTTAAAGCAACACGCACTTCCGGGTTGGTGTGAATGCACCAATTCAGCATAACGCGAACTGTTGGAGTGCGGTTTTCAAAGCTACTTGGAGCAGCTTTTAAAACCGCACTCCAACAGTTCACGTTACGTTGAAACGTGCGCAGTTGGTGCATTCACACCAACCCGGAAGTGCGCGTTGCTTTAAATCGCACGATGCCGCCGCTGCTACTGTGCAATTTAAACGCACGTCTGAATGCAGCCTTAGTTATTGGAGATAATCTTGGTTCTAGTGATCATGCATTAGTTCAGTTTAATTTAGCTGCAAGGATACTTAATAATAAAACAATAATGAAGGTTTTTGATTTTTAAAAGACAGTTTGGGGGAAATTAAGGAAACTAATTAGGGAAGTATATTGGACTGAGGAAATTCTGAGCCATAATGTGAAATTCTTCAAGTCCAAGGTTCAGAGGATTTCTTAAATTTGCATACCAGAAAGGGGAAATCTCTTGTAGAAAGGCATTCTAGATCCAATTGGTTGAATAATCATATCAAGCAGGATATCAAGAATAAGCAGAGAGCCTATAGGGAGTGCAAAAATGGTCTGATTAGTAAAGAAAAGTAACCCATGAGGTTAGAATACATAGAAATAAAGTAAAACTTGCTAAAAGTCAAACTGAGCTAGACCTTGCCCAGAATATTCAACTTAATAGTAAGAGTTTTATAGTTACATAAATAATAAGAAAACAAGAAAGGAACCAGTGGGGCCACTGTATAGTAAGGATGAAGTAAAGATCAATGATAATGTTCTGAAGACAGGATAGTTGATGATGAGTGTGGGGTGAAGAAGATTACCTCAGTACAAGTGGGGGCAAAACTCAAAGTACTTCACGTATTCAAATCAGAAGGACCAGATAATCTGCCAAGAATATTGAAGGAACTTGCACATGAAATTTCAGGCCCATTAGCCATGATATTTAATAAATCGATTAATTTAGGGGTGGTACCTAGTGACTGGAGAATAGCAAATGTTGTACCTATCTTTAAGAAAGGGAGTAGAAATGACCCAGCTAACTATAGACCTGTTAGCCTAACCTCAGTGGTATGTAAGATGTTGGAACAGATATCGGAAGAGAGAATAATCAATGATATGCTAGCAAAGAGAAAACATGATGAAATGCAGCATGGGTTCACAAAGAGTAGATCATGCCAGACCAATCTAATTTCCTTTTTTGAAAAAATAACTGGCTTTTTGGATAGAGGGAATGCAGTGGATTTAGTATATTTGGATTTTAATAAGGCATTTGATACTGTGCCACATGGAAAATTACTGCTTAAGCTTGAAAGTATGGGAATCAACAAAAAGATAGTTAGGTGGATTCGTAGATGGTTAACTGGAAGAAAACAATGGGTTGTGCTGAGAGGTGGACTTTCTAGGTAGGGGAAGGTTGCTAGTGGAGTTCCTCAGGGATCTGTTTTGGGACCCATCTTGTTTAATATATTTACAACTGACCTTGGTGAGGAAAGTAAACGAGTGCTAATGAACTTTGCTGATGATACCAAGTCAGGACGAATTGCCAATACAGAGGATTGGAAAAATATATAGGATGTTCTGGATGGCCTCATGGATTAGAGTGTTAGGAATGGGATGAAATTTAATTGTGTAAAGTGCAAGGTTTTGCATTTGGGCTTTTAAATAAGAGTTTTAGTTACCAGCTAGGAACTCATCAGTTGGAAACAACAGAGGAGGAAATGGACTTGGGGGTTATAATTGATCATAAAATGACTCTGAGTTGTCAATGTGATGCATTTGTAAAAAAGGCAAATGCTATCCTGGGATGTATTAGGTGTGGTATTGCCAGCAGGATGGGAGATAGGCATTTTTACACACACCTTGAGGTTTCAGATTTTTCAATCTTCTGGGTTTACAAGTAAGTTTCAGATGCATGTTTTTTACACACACACACACACACACACACACACACACACACACACACACACACACACACACACACACACACAC
>QEPC01001788.1:388394-402341 GCA_003113815.1 Sphenodon punctatus
GTAACCAAGCCAAGTACGTGCACTTGAGACCTCGCATCTTCATGAATGTTAGACCCCTTGTCTCTCCCTCTGTTCCCCTTCCTAAGTCTCTCCCCCAGTTCCTGTCTCTCAGATTGTAAGCCCTAGGGGCAGGGACCGTGTCTATTTTATTACTTTGTAAAGTTCCAGGTACACTGCTGGCACTATATAAATGTTTGTTAATAATAATAATAATAATAATATTGGGTGCCTTGCTGGTGGGGCCTGCGCACATACTCAGGGTCTAACTGATTGGCACATTTGGGGTCGGGAAGGAATTTTTCCTCTGAGCTGGCAGTTGACTCAGAGTATTTTACCTTCCCCTGCAGAATGGGTGTGGCTCGCCTGTTTGGGACATCTGGATCCTTCGTTTTCTACAATTATTTCCTGTTATTTCAGGCATCGGTGTGCTCTGGTTGGTCCCAGAGAAATCTGTATGTTCATGAGTGGGAGAGGGCCGTGTGAAGGACATGGCACAGGCACGCGCGGTAAGTGGGGGTGCGTGCTCCCACTTAACATGCATCCCCATGCACGGAGCAACCGGGGGAAACGGTTGTTACTTCATGCATAGGGATGAGTGGGGAATGGATGGGGATGCATGTGCGCCCATATGCACACACCCCACACACCCACCGTGCATGCACCAGCGTGCCCAAGGACGCCCCCCCACCCCCCTCTGAGGGGGCCATATAAAAAAGGCCTTTGACTCTGTGACTCTGACAAAAGAATTATGGTTGAAAACAATGTTAAATACTCAGACTCCTTTAGCTATAATATAACTCACACACACACACACACACAACCTCACCTCATCTCTGAATTTCATGGTTGACAAGTTAACAATGAAATGCCGGCCAGAAAAAAATTAAATAAGTGAGGTTTTCTGCATGGAAAACAAAATTGACTTATGAAATTCATTATGCAATTGTGTTGCTGAGAAAGAAGTTCACGTTTTTCTAGGGGAAAACAACAACAGTCAGAAGCTTTTATATAATTCTTTATGCTTTGCAAAATGTCTTGCACAAATATGCCGACACACGCACAAAATCCAGGTTAACAAATGACAATGTGGCTGTTGATAGTTCTTCGAAATGACTCACCTCAGTAGCTGCTGAAGCAGAAATATTGCCTCAGTTTCTACTGAAGCAAAAAGATTTACATGTAGCAAAAGGCTAAGTTATGTGTTAGCTATTTTTAGATAGCTTTAACCTACATTTGTTTTTATTGTCTGTCTTTACATCTGTCTATAAAGTATTAGCCTGAGAAAGATGAGAGTCAAAATCGCTCACTGGCGTAATGCAATTGGAGCCAATTAGAGCAGGGAATAAACGTGGCCCTGTATTTTTTATAACAATGGTACAAGTGTCTCCAATTTAAAAAGCCTCTGTTGAAATTTCAAAACCTTTAAAATATCTTATAGGGTATCCTTCTTGAAATCCTCAGAACCTTTTTAGCATAAAATAATTTATAAGGTACCCTTCCTGAAATCCTCATGTTCTCCAAGTCCCTGCCAGCTTCAGAATGAACTTAGGTGTGTAAGAAAAAGAAAAACCAGGCCATTCAAATAATTACAAAGACTGTAAATGTCACCCAAAAACAGCCAAATATATTCTGCTAGGAAGGAAGTGCCAGCATTCCAAACTTCTGTCAATTTTTCCAATAGAGATGTCGCATTGTGCTGGGGAATCTGGAGAATGAACACCAGACACTGCCTTTTTAATTGTAAGCAGCACAAAAAGAGCTGATTTTTCCTCTACTTCTATTCTAGTTCCAGATATACATGCACTTTCATATCATTGGGCATTTTCACACACATGTTAAAGTTCCAGATTTTTCGATCTTCTGGGTTTACAAGTCCACAAGTAAGTTCCGGATGCATTTTTCACACACATACTGCCCTGAGGCAATTCCTGGATGCATTCTTCACACAAACACTGCCCTGAGGCAGCCTAAAGTAGCCGCAGCTTTAAATGCGACAGGCTGCCATGGAAACCAAATGACCACAGCTGCCGGCAGTAAAGCAGTTTACCGGGAGAACATTTTACACAAAAAAGTTCTGGGAGAAGTTCAAAGATCTGGATGGTTAAGATCTGGGTGAGTGATTTAGACACACAGAAAGTTCAGAATGTAACAGCAAACATCCAGGAGAAATATGTGTGTGTAAAAACACCCAATGTCTGATTTCAGAATGGGGCATCCCATTTGTTTGCTCCTTTCATTTACTGTTTGCGCATGTCTTTGTCTACAAACACCCGGTAAAACCTTCCCCTCTGGTTTACTGTCAATCTGGAGATGGCCTGATCTGTGAAATTCAGGTGCAGATTAAACAGAAGGGATGAGGAAAGTTTTTGTTCAGGTATATCTCTGCTTTATACGCCAAACAGGACACGAGGTCACTTAGCAACAGTAAGTGTCTCTCACCACTACCTGCTTTCCTGGGGCTCATTCTGTTAGCTTTAGGCCTTTTTCACAAAGACACTGTAACACTGATAAAATGGGTGTTACATTTTATTATTCATGTCGCAGGGCACCCATAGAGCACACATGCAGCCCTGCAACATGTATAATAAAATGTGACACCCATTTCATTGGTGTTAGAGTGTCTGTGTGAAAAGGGCCTTACGAAAACCCTTTCCAAGGACATAAGGACAAGTGCCAGTCTGGGTCAGGCCAATGGTCAATCTAGCACAGAATTCTGTCTCTGGCAGGAGCCAACTTCGTTTACTTCAAAGTGCATAACTGATCTAAAAAGAGTAATTGTTTCCTGTTATTCATGTCTGCCCTTGACAGTCAGAGGTCTCATCCCCAACCAACTTGACTAATAGCCATTTATAAACCTATTTTCTGAGAATTTATCCCATTATTTTTTGAGCCCAGTTATGGTATTGGCTTTCACAGCATCCTCTGGCAATGCGTTCCACAGGTGCATTGTATGTTGAATGTGAGAGCACTTCCTTCTATTTGTTTTAAGTCTTTTGCCAGTTTTCAGTCATTGGGTATAAGTGTGGGTAAGCTAGCAGGATTAGCTTTTAACTATATAGAAAAAGCCATTGGCAATGCACAGGTCACCTTTTCATTTTTAAGAAATGAGCAAAAGGTGGCCATTTTATATATTCTCATAGGATCATAGAGCTGGAAGGGACCCTCAAGTTCAGCTCCCCAATTTGATGCAGGAAGTCCATAGCTACAACATCCCAGAGAGATGACTACCCAAACAACTCTTACCATTAGGACTTTTCTCCTGATACTTGACCCAAAAACTATGTTCTAGCAGTTTGAGTTCATTATTCCTAAAAATCCACCTCGGACAATCACTCTTGTAAATGTGCATAAAACCTCCAGTCATCCACCACCTCTGGGCATTCTGATGTGATCGCTATGCCTGATTTGTATGCTCATTCCCTCTCCTGACTGGCTAATGGCACTTTCCCACACATGTGGATGAGCCCCTAGTTTTTCTCTCTGTGACTAGGGAGAACAGTTCTCTGCGATGGTTCATGGTTTATAAGTAACACCCACGGATAAGGCATTAGATGACTGTTGAGGCATTGTAACTTCATCTCCTAGAGCTGGAAATATCCATAACTTTTGGCTAATGCTTAGATTTTCATAAATGTCCCAATACATTTGAAGTGTGGCCATTTTGGGATGCTCTGTCCAGGGCCTGATTTTGAGAAACATTAAGCAAACATTCCTTTTGCTCTCATTGTCCTATTCAATACATGTTCTGAGTTCCAGACAGAGGTTAACATGAGATGGGGTGAGAAGAGAAGCATATCTCCACTTACATTAACATGGAGGGAAATCACTGCCCCATAATCTTATTTCAGACAATCACTGCTTTCCTAACGGCTTCCTGGTTGACCTCTTTTGTCTCAATCTGCTTTAACTACTGGGTCCATCTACTGTATTTAATGAGTTTAAGTGCATACAGGAATTAGGATGTTGAAATTTTATGATGCAGAACATTACTGTAAATGTCATTTCCACAGAGATATGGAATATGAGTATACGAGTATACAGTAGCTCTTTGTGCAAGTTAGGATCCATAACAAAGTGCCAGCGATTAAAAGCAAAAGGCAATATCTAGAGGAACAGGGAGTCTATGCTTGTGCCTAGCAAACTGAATTGAAATGAGCAGACTATTACTTGGCAAATAAAACATAACAAGTCTCAAAAGGCTCTGCAATCCAACTGCTAATGTATGAATTGTGACTGCTTTATTGGCATTAGATGAAATATTTAGCTTGCTTTCTATTTAGTCTAAGAGGAACAGAAAGGATTTTTTTAAAAAAAATAATATATATATATATATATATATATATATATTTGCTGGATGTAAAAAGCCGAATCAACCCTGGCGATCAATGGGGTGGCAGATGTCGCAGCCAGACCGCCCTCACGTCCATGTAAAATGCTGTAAATGATTTTTCTTAGGGACAAATTCTGGACTTCTTACTCATATCAAACTCCCAGTGACTCCAGCACAAATCCCACTCTAATGGAGGTTTTGCCTGAGTAAAGACTGGAGGATTTAAACAAGAAAGAGATGGTATAACTAGGCTCAGCTGCTAGATAGAAAGGGAGTGAAAAATGTTTTGGTCTATGGAATACTACTATAGGGCACTGCACCAATGGTGGAATCTTTTATAGGTCAGAGGAATTCTCTGGCGGCTCAGTGGAAAATGAATAATGTGGTGTTAAAAGGCATTTTCTGGTTTCTAGTCTTCGAAATACCCATGGTTAGAAAATGCTTTGGAATGTCCATAGATCAGCACACCTTTCCGGGTTAGAGCTTAGAAGCATTGAAAAACACGCACTCCATAGGATACGCCACAACCTATTTAGAATGTCAGACAGCTCCACCTTTGCCATTCCAGTCAACCAAACAACCTAGTTTATCCCCACAAGCACCTACTCTCAGAGAATTTCTAGAAAGCCCTAGAGGGAACATAGCCAAGCTAAGACCAAGATGTTAACCAGCTGGTGAAAATTACAAGCTGCAAAGCCAATAGTCATCACTCATCACCAAAGCAGTCGGTCTGTGTGTGTGTGTGTGTCTCTCTCTCTCCCCCCCCCCCCCACACACACACCATCACAACTCTCCAGCCAATTATATCAAATGAAATACTAAGGAAGGTGACTGGAATTTCTGAGGTGCAGCCCTAGTTCTAGTCAATGCACAACTCAAGATCCACAAACAGATGCAAGCTACAGTCACAAAAGAAAATAAACAAGCTTTCCTCTCAGACACAATCACTGTCCTAAGAGCTTTCCTACATTTTAAAAAAATGAGCTGACTCACAATACTGAAACCCAGCAAGTCTCTGCTCCCTCAGCCAATAAAAAAATCCAAATCAACAGAGAGAAAAAGCATCCCGTTGGGACAAAGGAAACAAAAGCAGAGATGATTTCCATATTATTTGTCCCAAATTAACTTGAGTCAAACATTCAGACAGAAGCCTTGAACTGTTAGGAGAATATTCAAGCCAAAACCTCTAAAATTATCTCCAGTCTCCCATCACTCAGAGCTAATGAAGAATGCCTCGTGCTCTCCATATTTCTGAAAATACCTCCAGTCCTTTTTACTTGGCAAGGTCATTAAGGTGGTGGTCAGATGCAAGACCCATCTGTGGCCCTTTTTACATGGGCAACGGTGAGTGGTGGATGGGAGGAGGGGATGCCACGGTGGGTGGAGGTGGGTGTGTGCCTGTTTCCACGGTTGCACACCCACCTCCACTCATGAAGCCTCCTCTGGTTTTGCCAGATGGCTCCGTGGCCCGGGTGGGTGATGGGTGGAGGTGGGTGTGCACTGGGAGCACGCACGTACCCCTACCCACTGTCCATGCTGTTTGCATGCACAAACACCCATCCCCACACTCACCAACATAGCATTTACACGGACGCCCCCCACGCATCAAACAAAACACCCTCCTGCACACCCAGTGGGGGGCAGCATCCGTGTAAAAACAGCCTGTGATGAACGACCTTCCCTTACTCTGGATTAGAAAATAAACCAATTCTGGGCTGGCACTAAACGATCTCTCAGCAGCCTTCAACATCAGCCTGTATCGATGACCCACATACAATATCTAGTAAGAGTAAAACAGAGGACAGCATTACACTGGATCCATTTTCAGAAAGATACTAGTAGAAATTCATCTTGGGGAGTTATTTTGCTTGATCTCAACTATAGCTGCTTCTACAGTAGCCACTGCCCTGGATTAACAGGAGGTGGAAAGTGTAAAAGTGACCCTCACTTTTTTGCCCCTTATCCCACTCCTGATGTGGTATGTGAACATGCTTCTGGAAGGGAAGCTGCAATGCGCCCCCACATTCTGCCTAGGGATGCAGGTGCTAGCTCCTTGCTTTGAAGCTCTGGCATGTGAAAAGGGAGAGTTGCTACAGTGGGGCAAACTGTGCCACACTAGAGTATGAGACATCTAGGCTCCCATGCTCTGGCTGTGGCAGCATGGCTCCTTTCCCAAGGAACTATAGTGAGGAAGTTGTCCTCACTAGACTGCATATTGGTCACAGGTTCCCCACGGGGGGCATTACTGCCTTTGTACAGTCATTGTCACATGCTGCCAGTGGTCAAACATGTTTTACTCAATTGTTCATGATTGTTTCATTTAATTCATTTATTTATTTAGTCACATTTCTATGCCGCCCTATCCTCAGAGGCTCAGGGCAGCTTGCAATAATAAAAAACAGGAATAAAAAGCCATTAAAAAATCCCCATAACACCCCACTCCTACACTCCCACCCAATTTCATTCCACCCTATCCCTGCCTGCCAAATTCCTGGCCAAAAAGAAAGGTCATTGTTTCCAGAAGATGAACAGGCTCGGACTTAGGCAGAATGCCAAGGGGAGGGAGTTCCATAATCATAAGGTTGTCGAGAATGCCTCCCTGTACGTGCTAGTTGTAAAAACATCATGTGGAGATGGCACCTGCAAAAGGGTTCCACTGCCTGACCTCAGGGGCCACGAAGGGACATGAGGGAGGAGGTGGTCTTTTAGATTCCTGGGACCCAAGCTGTTCAGGGCTTTTTAGGTTAGCACCAGCACCTTGAATTGTGCCCGGAAAGCTACTGGCAGCCAGTCCAGACTCTGGAGCACCCGTGTAACGTGCTTCCAGAAACCCACCCCCCAAAAGAAGATGGGCTGCTGCGTTCTGTACCAATTGCAGCTTCTGACAGTCTTCAAGGGCAGCCCCATGTAGAGTGCATTACAGTAGTCTAGCCTTGCGGTTACGAAGGCATGGATAACAATGGCCAAATCTGTATCTGATCAAAATGGTTGCAGCCTTCTCACCAGATGTAATTGGTGAAAGCCACTCCTGGCCACCACTGCAACCTTAGGCGCAGGTGCAGCAGCAGTGCACATTAGCAATCCACATGGTGTTGGTTCTGTAAATCCCTCATTTTTTAGAAATGAGGCTGATCTGGGTGCTCTTTTTACCCTTTTAAAGGATATTGGCTGCTCCCACTCTATTTGAGTTCTACCTTATGGTATGCTCTGTGTACACCATGATTTTTAACTTTGCTTTAACACCATGGTTGTTGTGGTGGTTTTTTGCCCTCTTACTTTTAACCTCTTGTTTTGTGCCATATGCCCTTGTTGCCATTGCATCATACCCCTCCCCAACATCTTCAGCAGATCATGAAATGCCCAGACTGTGGTGCCACCAGCATGTGGATGATAACGTCACAGCTCCACCACCTGTGGACTGTGTCATTGCCAAGGTATCCCAGTGCCTGAAAAGAACTTCCATGAGAGTTATCTTAACGTTCCAAGCTGTTTTTGTTTGAAGTCATTTTAGGTGATGCCATTTATTCCTAATATTTAATTCATCTAGCAAAGAGACAGGCATCTATGAATGTCCTTCCTGTGCTCCACAGAGCATAGTCATATGTGTAACTCTATATTTTAAAATTACCCATGAAATTTTAAAAGTTGAGTTTCATTATCCCTCTATAAAACCATAACAAATAAATAATTACCAGTACTCCATGGTCTTCTTGTTTTAGCTCTCTGACATATTCCCAATCATTTTCCTCTTCTTGATGGAGTATACTAAAAATAATGACAAAATTATGTTTTCATCTCACAAGAACAACAAAAAATCTGTTCTAAAGTTTGATATGATTTCCAAGCAGCTAGGCGAACAATGAAAGATTCATAATCTGGTCTCTGGTCTTGCCATGAAAAAAGTTGGATTTAAGCAGTCTTAATGCTATGGTTTTGGCCTGTCTTTTCCAATAAGTTAACAGTTATCAAGTAATTTTCCATACAGACTAACTTTATTGTGTTTATTAATTGTTTAGATAGTTGCAGTTGTAAATGGAATGCTTCACTGATTTTGTAATTAGGGAGCCTGAATTTGGAGTAATTTATTGGGTATTAATTTACGTGCTGTGAAATCTGTTAGATCATTTGCTAGTCAGTATGTTGTCTAGAATAAAGGCCCTTCTACAAAGGGATTTCAGGGTTAGGGTCACTAGCATAATCAGAAACATACTTAGCCTGGCCTCCAGCAAAAGATTACATGCTTTTAAGTATATTTCTGTTTTTGCGACGAAACCTTTTGAAGACATAGCCATTTTGACTAAATTCAAAAAGAATGAGCAATTATTTTGCACTATTGTTCAACTTTTTTTCAAAACTATCTTGATGCCCCAGTTGATCAAGTGTGAAAAGTATGTAGCACTCTGGATTGACTTATGTGAACCTAGGAATGAAATCTTCAAAGCTGGAAGAAAATGTTGGCATTAATACTAAGCAGTGAGCAGGGGCAGAAGGTTTGATTAAAGATTTTTTGACTTACATGCACAATAAATGGAGCCAAATCAATGCCTGTCTTGTGCACAAAGACACTTATGTTTTCTACAGTTTAGGGAAGGAAATGACATGGCTAGGCTATGAATAGTAATTTGTCGTGTTCGTCCACACTGAAACGTACACTTGTTAGAACAGCCTTTGCTAATGCAGCGGCAGTGAAGGATCTGTCAGCATTTCCATTATAAAGTCAGATTTCAGGCTTTTTGCTGGCAAATTCAGATGTTACAAATGGCATTTGGTATTTTGGTTATAATAGAGCTCACAAGTTGCCGGCTCAGACATGCTTCTCTTAACTAAAGATGTGGTTCAGGACTAAATCAGTCCAGAAACACACATTTGTTAAGCCACACACACTGGTCCTTTTCACACAGACACTCTAACACGGATCAAATGGGTGTTACATTTTATTATACATGTTGCAGGGCACCCAGAGCACACCTGCAGCCCTGCAACATGTATAATAAAATGTAACACCCATTTTATCAGTGTTAGAGTGTCTGTGTGAAAAGGGCCACTATGGCCCCACTCATCTCCATGCAGTTTTGGATGCTTTGTGGGTGGAGATGGGTGTGTGCCCATGGTAATGGGCGCACAGCCACATAACACAGCTACACACCCATCCTCCCACCCACTGCAGTCCATTTAAAAACAGCCAATAAAAGATATCATCTGAACTACTTTGTCAACCCCTTTGTGTTGGCATTCTCAGAGTTTGAGCGTGTATTAAAAATAACCCCTCAAGACTAGGGAGGTCAATTCTTTAGGGCCTATTTAGGGAATTATGCCACTGCCTATGCCAGGGATTCTCAACCTGGTGCTCAGGAGCACCAGAGTGCTCAGGCAGTGCGTAAAAGTGCACCCCAAGCCAGATGTCAGTAGTGCTCGGGAGCACTTTGAAACAGTCAGTCCTTCATCCATTAAGGTCAAAGTGAGCTGGGATTGATTCATTATCTCAATTTCCACTGAATTGAATTAAATTGAATTGTAGAGGGGAGACTTAATCTATGCATATTTATTCAAATTATCCATTCAAATTATGCAGTGCTGTCAAATAGTCACATCACTCCAGTGCTCATGACTGGTAAAAGGTTGGGAACACCTGACCTATGCTATGCCTGCAGTGGATCTCACTCAACACATCTGCAAAGTAGATACCTGAGGTGAAGAGACAGACCCATAGTAGGGGTGCGTGCAGATTCAGCACATGGATCCTGCTTGCTGGAAGAGGTCTCCTTGCTCCACCTCCCTCCTCGCCCCCGCTCAGAAAAGCCAAGCACGGGAAGAACCAGGCTCTGCTGAGCAGCTGGGGAAGATTAGGGGAGGAATGGCCGGGACTTCAAGGAGAAGCAGCCATCAGTGTAAGCAAAGCCCCTCTGCCCACCTCCCCTGCCCATTATCCTTGTGACACCACTCCAATGTGCTTTTAAGTAATCCAGAAATCCAAATCTGGAATTAATCCAGAAAACATTTGAAATCAGAATCTGGAATTAAGCTGAATCTGGATTTCAATTCAAATTCCCATCACTTAATTAAGGGACAAAGCCTGCATCTACAGAAACCTGGGAGGTCTTGCTGCTGCTGAGGAGTGATAACACATTTGTGGGAGCTGTGTGTATAGTGTACACATCCTGAGAAGCATGCAGTGCTCAGACACATGAGACAGTGGGTTATATATGACTAGAGGAACTCCTGTTATATAGGTTTTCCAGTAATTCCTTCCAAATATGGTCTCACGTTGGTCACAGAGGCTAGTCTGAAAAAGCTTTCACAGAACACTTCTGAAGCCAGTATTTGACTGTATTGAGAGGGTTATTTCTCCTAGTTCTCCCATGTAGAGTCATTGTGGCCTCTGGGGACTGAGATTACCCTCAAATGAAGCCAGAATGTAGGTTTCCAAAATCTATAAGATTCTGTCTTCAGCAAGGTTTGGAGATTTCACAACCCCAATGATATAAAAAGGAAATAGGGTTGTGCAGGGGGGAAAAAATAGTTTTTATTTTGGTTTTAGTTATTAACATCCCATTAGTTTTAGTTATTGTTTTATTAGCATTAGTTAATCTCATCCCATTGGTTTCGATGGGAAATGGATTTCCAGCTTCAACATCTTCATTTGTCATCCAATTTCATGTAATTTTAAATGATTGTACCCCTTACCTTGGGGGATCATCCCTACCAAATTTCAGGAAGATCGAGTAAAGGGTTATGCAGTGCACAAGACAGTGCTGACACACTTAAGAAAACAGTGCAGAATAATGAAAATATGACACAGACAGACAGATGGACAAGGGTTACAGACAAAAACAATGAACAGTTTGAATAATGGGAAGGAAGGGATGAGACACAGACAGGGAGAAAAA
Source organism: Sphenodon punctatus (assembly GCA_003113815.1). NCBI lineage: Eukaryota > Metazoa > Chordata > Lepidosauria > Sphenodontia > Sphenodontidae > Sphenodon > Sphenodon punctatus. Next base: position 399,612 of record QEPC01001788.1, read on the forward strand.
TAAATCTGTTTTTTATAACTGTCAATTTGTCTAAGTGCGGCTGAGGTAGAGCAACCACACAGAGACTGAGAGGAAAACAAGCAAGTGTTCTGTCTGAGACTGAACTAATACTGACAAAGTTCCTCAGCTTGGCAGAGGTTAAGAACAACACTCACCATGTCTTCCCCCAAAAGTTATTCTGAGTCTCTGACAGAAAGCTTCATTCATGCCCCGCCCCCCTTCTGACCTCTTATTTCCAGCAAGGCATAGACAGGCTGGAACCATGGCGTGTGTTCTAGCCCTGCATGCAGCAGTCAGAGCAGAGCTAATAACTAATAGTAAAATGTATTTGTTTTTAGTTATTAACCCATTTGTTTTAGCCATTCTAATAAGTAAAACTAAAATTACTTTTTAGTACTAGTTATTAATAATAACTAAAATGAATGCACATTCCTAAAAGGAATCAAAAGTGTCTAGAGTCTTGCAAGTGATGGTAACAAAGTAGTTCAAGTGATGTACTTTATTGGCCCAACTTCTGTGGAGGTGAGTATGCAGGCTTTCAAGCTATGCATGGCCCTTCCACAGGCATGTAAAAAGTCTGACTTGCATATTTTCATGAACAGAAGTTGAATACTTGTATCTTCCAATTACTGATACAATCTGAACTTTGTCATCTACGTCTCTTACATTTTAGATCAACACAGCAACCACACTCTTTCTAGACTAGAGTCTTCAAGGCAGTGACTGTTCAGTACATTGCAGGTTCAGCAGTCTCAGGGCATATAAAGGTGTTTACAGATGGCACAATAACCCTCCATGTGTTTTCATGGTCATTATTTATTTATTTAAATTTCTACCCCACCCTTCCCCTAAGGCTCAGGGCAGCTTACATCATGAAACACAAAAATATAATAAAAATCCCTTTAAAAATAACACACACCAAAAAAACCAATTGGGGGGGCGGTCACGATCACCTAATGCGTAACCACCACTCAGCAACCACTAACCCAGGGGTGAGGAACCTCAGGCCCGGGGGCCAAATGCGGCCCATGGCAAGTTTTTATGTGGCCCCTTTTCACTTCCTGGATCTCGCCCTTGGATCCAGTTCTTACCTCCAGTCACTGAAAAACTGAGCTCAGGGGAAGGGAGCAGAGAGGAGGTCATGCAAACAAGGATTGGGGGGGTGGGAGTTCCATGGCACAGATCCATGATTTGGGCCCTCCTTTCCTTGAGTGCATCCTTTAAGCACCCCCGTCCCAACTTCTGTGCAGCCCTTGGAGCTTGTGCAAGTTTTTTAAGTGGATTAAAAAAGGTTCCCCACCCCTGCACTAACCCATTGCCCATGGCAATGGTTCAGAGGATGCGGATTCCACTGTGTGGGCTATTGTGGGATAATGCATTCCAACATGTCGGCAGGTGCTCAGTTAGGTTGTCTATGTGTAAGAAGGCCTCCAGGACCCCAAAGTCTGCATCAAACAGGAGTAGAAGAGGGGATCCAGGATTCAATCAAACCGAAGGTGAAAGCAGCATGAAAGTCCGATGCCTGGAAGCTCCCAGCAAGAAGCCCTGGAAACTGCATGTACCCATGTGGCACCATGCAAGGCATGTTATCTCTTCAGCATAGCGTCCCTACTCTGTGCCAGGCTGCCAAAGTAAAGCCTCAAAGGAGCCACTACAACTGCAAAAGTGCAGCTCCCTGCTCAAATCTATGACCACATCTCCCTGCTCACTCTTTCACTGTTCTTGATGATTAGGCAGCCCCCGGCCACAAGTGCCCTTAGTGCTTCCTAGTGGCTCGAGAGTATGAAGGGAAGGGGAGGGAAGTGGCAACAATTGGTAGGGATGTGCGAATGCGGTTCGGATGTTCAGACCGAACTTGGTCTGTTTGGTCATGTTCGGGTGAGTTCGGATGAGCTCGGGGGCAGGAAACGTGTGAGTTCGGGTGGGGAAAACGTGACTGGAAGGGAGAGGCAGCTGAAAAGCAGACTTCCTGGCAGCAGGGGTGGAGACCCGGGGTTGTTTCAGGGCCAAATTATACCGATACCAAAAAAAATATCTTTGAATTTGGTATCAGTATCGATAGCGCTATCTTTGAATGTTCGGCCAAATTCGGCTGAACTGAACTCCGCCAAACTGAACAACCGAACCCAAACTCGGGTTTCGAACTGAACAACCGAACCCAAACTCGAGTTTTGAACTGAACGACTGAATGTCTGAACATCCAAACCGCCTTCTGCTCACACATCCCTAACAATTGGCTCCCCCGCCTCCCTTCTGCACCTTAACTTTGGCACTCACGGCATGTAAATGAGTGCAAGACACACACTCACAAATGCACACTGTGGATTATTAACATGCTAAGAATCAAGAAGAGAGGCCGTTTTCAGACAGGACGTGCCCACCCAGGTCCACCCATCCCGCATGGACCTGAGCGCCCATCTGAAGGCGACATGGGTAGAGACGCGCTCCCGCAACCCATGCACCATCCAACTTTTGCCCTGCATGGAGCAACCTCCAGGAGAGCAGGAAAGCCCCTCCAGGAGAGCAGGGCCCCACCCCATAGCCACAAGCCAAAGGTGCACGCCCGCGCCCAGAAAGCCCCAGCAGGCATTGCAGCACCCAGAAAGCCCCTCCAGGTGAGCAGGGCCCCACCCCATAGCCACAAGCCAAAGGTGCACGCCCGCGCCCAGAAAGCCCCAGCAGGCATTGCAGCACCCAGAAATCCCCCAGCAGGCATTGCAGCGCCCAGAA
>QEPC01001788.1:411015-432915 GCA_003113815.1 Sphenodon punctatus
CCTGGCACAGTCTCGGCCAGGGGGAATGAAGGAGAGAGAGGCATAGGCCCCGCCTCTCCCTCATGTCCTCTGGGTGAGTGACACTGACAGACAGGTTGGGGGGGAGCGGCACCCATAGAGTAAGGGAGAGGTGGGGCCTCTGTCTTCTTCTCCCTCACTTCCGGTGGAAGTGAGGGAGAAGGCGGCAGCAGAGGCCTCACCTCTCCCTCACGCTGCTGGCCCCCTCCCCTGCCTGCCTGTTTCAGCCAGGGGACATGAAGGAGAGGCGGGACCTCTGCCTCTCTCTCCCTCATTCCCCCTGGCCGAGACTGTGCCAGGGAGGTCAAGCCCGGTGCGGGGCCCAGGCCGGAGGCAGCGGCAGTGATAGCAACACCAGCAGCTGATCGGTAAGTGATCCGGTCAGAAGCCAAATGGCCACTCACACTTGGGGAGTGCCCCTCCACCCATCCCCGAGCCCAGGCCCGGTAGCACGCTGCCCCCAGGCCAGGGGGAGCACCCGCCTGAGCCGGGGAGTGCTCTTCGCTGCGGGCAGAAGGGATGGGTCCCCCATTTCTTCCCTGCCCTGGGCCCCGCTTAGGGTAAGGCCGGCCCTGGTCCCTGCAGAAAGTAACTGGCAAAAACACCGGTTGCTCCATGCAGGGGCATGCATGGGGATGTGTGGGGGATGGGTGTGCACCCATGTGCATGCACACACCGCACCACCCCCTCAGCAGTGTGCCCCTGCACCGCTCCCCCCAGCCACAGCATATTTGAAAAGGGCCATTGTCCCACTGTAGTTTACAGGAGGATTCACAGGTATACATTTAAACATGCTTCTCAGTCTTTGCAGGATCATGGCCCATGCCACTAGAATCTCAGTGGGATATGCGAGAACAGAATTTGCCTCTTGTAAATCAAATGCGACAGTTAAGAACTTGACCATCCAGTCTTTTCCTGATGGATTAGTCAAAGTACTTTTTCCTGTGTAGGGACTAGAATTTCATCCTCTCAACCACAGGGCCTGAATGTCCTTCACAAAGGCTGTACTAAGAAGCCACAAGAAAAGTACTTTGCACGTCATCATATTCCAGGAAATCATTCTATCAGAACAATAAAACACACACAAAAAAGACTGTTAAATTGTGGGTGGCATTTGATGAAAATGTGTTTTTTGGGGTGGGGGGGTTGGTTATTATTCACATGTGAATTTTATTTCATAATTTAATAAGACATTTCTTAAAAGAGCATGACTTTCATTCTTCCTTTGCCAGAATTGTTTTTATTTTATTTGGTCCTGGAATACATGAGCAAAGTTATCTGAAAAACACTAAAGAACTGAAGTAACCCAATCCTAGTAGCGATCCCTAAGGAATGACAAAATGCATATCAAAAGACAAAGGGCCACGTTAATTTATTTTACGTACTTGATCATATTCCTTTCTCGACTTGCTGCATTTTATCCTGGCACTATATTACCTGGTTCCCCAGGAGTTGTTGGGGTTTTTTTAAGCTCAGCCTCTAATCCTCACTGGGGAACTCTGGGGGAGGGAGGTGTTTTATATCTGTGAGAACCTTTGAAGTTTGTTGCCAGTGAGTGAATTGGAGCAACTTAGCTTTGAGGAAGTGATTTATACCCACACATCCATCACATATAACCTGCTCTGCTCTGTTAACTTTCTGTTTGATCTCTTGAGGGTTGAGTAGATTAGGGAGGGTCTTAACATGGTGGTTTCACTAACAGCTTATCAGTTAACCTGGTGTGACTCCTGTGTGAATAGAAGGTCTGCACATTTGAGTGTCTGTCTAATGGGTGTACTTTAAAGTGAGGAGAGATGTTAATTAGTATCATTATTTCTTAGTACAGGAAACACCAATTATTATGCTGCTAGCAGAACTCAGAGGCAAGTGGCCTGCCATTTGCTTCAATCTTCAGAGGATAGAGCTCAGTTTCTAATTGTGCCGTTTAGAAGCAGAGTCCAAATATGCTTTAAACATTATATATATATATATATTTATTTAAAACATTTTATACCCTGCCCTTCCTCCTGCCACAGGCAGCTTGGGATGACTTATAAAGATTAAAATACAAATATATAATAGAGACCAAGTAGTACAGTAGTATCTTTTATTGGATCAACTCCAGTTGGTGGAGGTATGCAAACTTTTGGACCTCACAGATGACAAACATCTAGCTCCACACTCTCACTGAACTAGGAGGGGAATCTTCAAAATATTATACAACAGGGTGGCAAGGAGGGGGTGCGGGGGAGAAGAGAAGCAACAGAAGGGTGTGAAGTGTGCAGGGGGAGAGGAAGAAAGGGAGCAAGACGCATGTTTTTGTGTGGCGTGTGAAGAGGGGCATCAACTATGATAGAAAAGTGGAAGGGAGGATGCCCAGTTCAAAAATGTTGTTGAACCTCTGATCTAGCCTAGTATCCTGTCTTTTATTGTGGTCAGGGGATGGCATTTAGGAAGGGAGGGTTAGAGGGACATTCCCTCCTCATTTCACATGTTTCATACCACATGTTAATCATGTTGAAGCTTCCTGCACCTCTGGCCCTTTACAATCCAAAAACTAGCCCATGGGCCCTTGAAGAAAGCAGACCCCATCTCTTGACTGAAATCTGCAACCGCACTTGTCAGCAGCCAGTACTAGATTCAGAAGAGGAAATGTTTGAGAAGCGCCAGGGCAGTTACAGAATGACCCATCATTTGGCATTATGTACCCCCAAAGTTTGAGGCTGTATCCCTTGACCATTTGAACTAATAGCGGACCATGGTCTTTACCCTCGAAGAGGTTACCTAATCTTTATCATATTTACTGTATCCAAGCCAAGAACGTGTAGCCAAGTTCTCGCATCCTCATGAATGTCACATTCCTTGTCTCTCCCTCTGTTTCCCCTTCCCTGTCTTCCCCTGCCCTTGTCTTTAGATTGTAAGCTTTCAGGCAGGGACTATGTCTATCTTGTTTTTTGTAAAGTGCCAGGTACATCGCTGGTGCTATATAAATGCTTATAATAATAAAATAATAATAATAATTACTGGGATAATAGTTATTACTTTATAGAATTTATTTTTATTTATTTATTTAGTCAATTTATATCTCGCCTCTCCTGAGAACAGCTCGGGGCGGCTAACAATTTCAAATATAAAAATACAATTATAAAAATATATTAAAACACTCATAAAATCACGGCAATAAAACACGGCTAGGGGAATACTAAGAATACAATAAATAAGGGTGGCGGGAGATAAAACACCCCTAGCCCCCCCTCCCCAAAGGCCTGGGTGAACAGCCAGGTCTTGCAGATTCGCTGGAATGTTAAAAGGCTTGGGGCCAGATGAGCTTCCTCCGGGAGGGAATTCCAAAGGCACGGCCACCGAGAATGCCCTCTCCATTGTGGCCCCCGCTTAACATGGGGGACCTCCAAGAAGGCACCCCCGGCACACTGAAGGAGCCGCTCTGGGGCACGGAGGACGAGGCGGTCCCTGAGGTACGAGGGGCCCAGACCATGAAGGGCCTTATAGATTAACACCAATACGTTGAACCTGGCTCCGCACAGTATTGGCAGCCAGTGCAGAGTCCGGAGCACAGGTGTTATGTGTTCCCAATTGCCTGTCCCCGACAGGAGACGGGCTGCCGCATTCTGCACTAGCTGCAGCCTCCGAACCAGGAACAAGGGCAGCCCCATGTAGAGCGCATTGCAGTAGTCCAGTCTCAAGGTGATGAAGGCATGGATGAGGGAGGCCAGGTCCGGGCCAGAGACGTACGGACGCAGCCTCCGCACCAGATATAACTGGCAGAAAGCAGCCTTCGCCACTACCTCCACCTGTTGCTCTAGGCAGAGATCTGCATCCAGAATCACCTCCAGACTCCGAACCTGCTGAGCTATAGGAGGGCGAACCCCCCCAATCAGGGGGGACAACACCTCCCTCACTCTCCCCACCAACATCACCTTATCAGGGTTGAGCTTCAGTCTGCTCTGCCACATCCATTCCGCCACAGTCTCCAAACACTGGAATAGCAACGAGACAGCAGGGTCTGGATCAGCTGAAAAAGAGGGGTACCGCTGAGTTTCATCAGCATATTGTGACACCGCACTCCAAACCCTCTCACAACCTCCCCCAAGGGCTGCATATATACATTAAATAACAATGGAGACAGAATAGAACCCTGTGGAACGCTGCAGGATAAAGCGCAGGGGCAAGATGTTTCAGCTCCCAACACTACCTGCTGGCTTCTCCTCATGAGGAAAGAGTGGAACCATTCAAGAACAGTCCTGTCCAGACCCCCCAGATCATGCAGCCATCTCAGCAGCAGCCCATGGTCCACGGTGTCAAAAGCGGCCGAGAGATCTAGAAGGATGAGAAATGTCGAACATCCTGCATCCATCTCCCAGCAGAGATCATCGATCAAGGCCACTAACGCTGTCTCGGTGCCATAGTCAGGGCAGAACCCAGATTGAAAAGGGTACAGGAAACTGATGCTATCTAGATGGACCTGGAGCTGGATCGTCACCGCCCGCTCAATAACCTTCCCTAAAAAGGGAAGGTTAGAGACAGGTCAGTAGCTGGCAAGTGCGTCCACGTCCAATGATGGTTTCTTCAGCAGGGGGCACACCACAGCCTCCTTGAGGCTAGGCGACAACCTCCCCTGCTGCAAGGATGCTTTAACCACCCTCGCCAGCACCGTCCCCAACGTCTCCCTGGAGGCTTTCACCAACCAGGACGGGCACGGATCAAGTTCATAACTGGTGGCTCTCACAGACCCCAAGACATCCACCGCATTGTCTGGCGTCACTTCCTGAAACTCCCGCCACAAAGTTGGACCAGAAGGGGTCTCCACCACCTCGCGCTCTCTACCTACTGCCCCTAATCCAGCATCAAAGTTGCTCTGAATCCGAGCGATCTTGTCTGCGAAGTAGGTGACAAACTCCTCACAGTGGGCCTGGGACAAGTCCCCGTCCAGGCGGAGGGTGACCGGACTGACCAGCCCCCGCACCACCCGATACAGCTCCACCAGCCGTGACTTCACAGACACTATGAGGACACAGCCTCAACATAGTCCTCACAGCCTCAACATAGGACCACAATGGGTCCTATGGAGAAGTTGGTCGGAGTCAGATCGAGTCCAACACCAGCGTCGCTCCAACCTCCTGCCCCACTCGCTTCATACATCATAGCCCCTCAGTAAACCAAGGGGGCCTGCAGTGACAAGACAGAGACAGAGGGCATCTCAGAGCCACCCTGTCAATGGCCTCCCCCAGCAAGATGTTCCAGTGCCGGACCAGGTCATTGACAGAGTAACCGTCCAAGTCCAGGGATAGCTCCCTCAGGACCTCTTGGAACCATTGAGGTTCCATCAGCCTCTGAGGGTGGACCATCCTAACTAGTCCATTCCCCTCTGGAGGGGGTGCGCTGAGACGCTGGCCTGAAGAAGATAATGGTCCGTCCATGACAAGGGTACCGCCCTAACCTCCCCCACTACTGGACCCCCTGCCTCAAGGCCAGAACCCAAGATCAGGTCGAGAGTGTGCCCTCCCACATGGGTCAGGCAGGTGACCACCTGGGACAAATCCATGGTTGCCATGGCGGCCATGAATTCTCGGTCCGCTCCTACAAGGCCGGCATCGGCATGAACGTTGAAGTCCCCCAGGACCAAAGTCCTGGAGGAGCCCAGCGCCACCTCCGAGGCCAGCTCTGCTAGAGTGGTAAGGGATGCTACTGGACTGGAAGGGGTCTGGTATACCAGCAGCAACCCTAGCTTGCCCCCAGCCAAATCAACCACCACATGGAGGGCCTCAATACCTGAAATCTCCTGAACTGGATATCTGCTAACAGGCCAGTCCTCTCTAAAAATAATTGTTACACCACCTCCCCAGCCACCTGTGCGGGGCTGATGCTGCACAGCACACCCAGCTGGAAGGGCTCAAAAACATACATTATTTATCATCAGCTTTTTGACTTAGGTTTAGGTATCGGAAGTACTGTTTTTTGTAATGTTGCTCTTCAAGGCATTCATACAGGCACAAATAATTATGATCTAATTATGATCCTTCTTAGGTACAGAAGGAAAATTTAGAATAAATTTCTTCTACAAAAAAGCAAAAACCTGAGAGCAAGCTCAGGTCTCTTTGGGTGTTTTTAAATGAGCATGGGTTGGGGGGTAGGTCTATGGTCGCTGAGTAGCACAGCTGCGAAGCAGCCGCTCAGGTGGAGTGTGTGGGCAGGGATTCTAACAGATGGGTCCCAGTGTGGCTATCACATCCCTAACATTTCTACCCTCGGCTTTCACAGCAGCAGAAACCCACCCGACCTGAGCTATAGCAACGTGTGTGTCCGAGGCATCACCAGATACTTGTTCTGGCCAATCTAGGGCTTCTCCATCTGTCTGACAAATGTTATGCAGCACACAGCAAGCAGTTATTGCTGGAGCAACGTTCTCTGCAGCCATATCAATGGTCTTTGATAGCATTAACCACCTTTTCTTTCGGATACCAAAACTTCTCTCAACAACGTTCCTGCAGCGTGTAAAGTGCATATGAAATAATCTATGTCCCTCATTAATCTTAGCTATATATGACCTCATCAGTCATGGAAGGATAGGGTATGCATCATCTCCTAAAATGACTGGTGAAACAGGCTTGCCGTCAATGAATACTTGTAACCCGAGGGTTGGGTCTGGAAATACTTTTGTACGTTCGTGAAAATAAGAGTGATTAATGTAAAATGCATGAATCATGACAGAAGCCTGCTTCACCAGTACACACGTCTCTAAAAATCTCATTAGTATCTGCTACAGATTGAAATACCATGGAATGATGTTTTTTCGGCAACAGAGGTGAAACGAAAATAGAAATCCATTCTCGTGAGGTTCTAACAACTCAAGTAAAATATTGTGCATTCTTACAAGGGTTCACGAGAATCTTGTGAGATTCTCGAGATTTTGCAAAAAATGTCCGCTGCAGCCATTTTGCGCATGCACAGAGCCAGTTTTCGTTCACACAAGCATCTTGTGAAAACTGGTCAAGAATCAGGAGATCCTTGACCCATTCTCAAAAATCTCAGCAAGAACCCAGTTTGTGCTGCACACCTCATGGACAATTTTGCAAACTATAGACATGCCAACTACGGGTGTGCATGTTGTTTTCGTTATTACAATAACGATAACTAAAATTGTCATTTTCATTATTGTTATTGCAATAATGAAAATGACAAATAACAACAATACAAGTTTATTGTTGCATAGCTAAGGCTGTTGCAACCTCATAAAAACACATGGATACAACAACACATGAAAAATTATTATACATTGAGTTAAATTTAAACTTCAGCCATTCACAATTTAGGCTTTCTTCAAAAATGCAAGCCTCTGCTGCTCAACTAAAATACAAAATTTAGCCACAAGTCTTGTAAATTCCAAGTCAACTGGGCTCAGAAATTTAGATAAGAGAAACCTAGGATTAGAGCAACCAGTTTTGGACATAATACCCCCAAAGAACCTTTGCCTCAGGCCCAAGAGTTTGGGGCAATAAAATAAAATGCGAACAGGGATATCAACCTCTGAGGAATTGCAGAGCCTACAAAAACGCTCTCCTCTGGAAACTCCTGTATAGACACCTTCCAGAAGGACTGAAGGATGGACACTACATCGTAACCTAGTGAAGGCTTGTCTCATCCTAGGTTCAGTCCATACAAAAAGATAACTAACCCCTGGCTTATGAGGATTGTATGGGATGAAGTACAGAGCCACTCTTTGTGCTGACAAAAGGGACTGCTCAACTTGAAGTTGTTGGTCCCACAAGCGTTGTTTTTTTTTTTTTTTTTTTAAGAGAACCATGGTGCCTTTTGTTCCTAGACCCCTCAACAGCAGAACTGAGAAACCTAGCTTGTAAATTTCCTTCTCTACCAATGCAGACCAAAACTCCAAAAGGCCCGTTTCTACTACAAGGGGTCAAAAGAGAGTTGCCCTGTGGCACAAATAGTATGGTCTTTACCCAATAGTTCAAAGTTTTCTGCAGAGTAATTGTTATAAGGGAAGGCACTGAGTCTCATAGCGTAGAATAACCTGCGGAGTTTCCTCCGGTACCCCAAGAATCGTATGCAAAAAGTTGTTCTGAGTAGACTCAAGTTTCTCAAGATACTGCCACCCCCAAACCAGGAAGGCATAAAGCAACTGAGAAATTACCTTAGCTTTGAAAAGACTGAGAGCGGGTAAGTCCAGCTTGCCCCCTTTACCACCATAATAGGAAGATATTTCCGCTACAGTTTGCTTCGTCCAGGCTTTCGCTGCTTCTAAATGCCGGCTTCTAAATGCGAGCTGGAAAAAATTACCCCTAAATATTTATAACAGCTGACTTGCTCAACCAAGTTTCCATCAATTTCCCAACGATGTTGTAACCTAGCTGCACCATGCCCAACTACCATTGTTTTGGTCTTGGCATAGTTTATGGAAAGGGCTTCCCTATTGCAGTGTTCCCCAATACATTGCATGGCATGCCTCAGACCCACCAAAGACTGTGACACTAATATGGTATCATTGGCGTAAAGGAGAGCCGGGACTCTCCGGTAGCCGATCGTTGGAGCGTGTCAGTGTCTTTCAAAAACATGATCATGTCATTAACAAACACATTAAATAACACAGGGGCCAGTATGCAACCCTGACGGACCCCACGGGAAACTTGAACTTGGCTGGTAAGAGAGCAGTTCGGGTTGTAACGTACTTGTAGCATGTTAATTGAGTGAAGTTTCACTATCAAAAATAACAATCTGGGGTCCAGCGGGAGAGCGCTCAGTTTCAACCACAGGCGTTCCCTGCAGACAGAATCGAAAGCCAATCTGAGGTCCACAAAACAAAGGTACATTTTCTGGTGGCGAGTCACATATTTATGCAAGATGGAAAGCAAAGCTAATATATGATCTGTTGTGGCCTTGCCCTTTTGGAATCCTGCTTGGTCAGGTTCAATAAATAGGTTTTCGTCCAACCAAGTCTGTAATCTATTAAGCAGGTATCTAGCATAAAGTTTCCCTATGATGCTCAAAAGGCTAATCGGGTGATACTTACCTGGGTTCGAGGCATCCTCCTTCTTATGAACGGGAACTATTAAACTGTTAAGCCATGACCTTAGAATTTCTCCGGTATCATTCATGTGAGTGAAGAGGGGGGCAAGGAAATTTGCCCACCATTGAGATTCACACCGCAACAGCTCAGGGGGGACAAAATCATCTCCTGGGGCATTGCCTAATTTTAATTGCTGAATAAGCAGCAAGATCTCATCTGGGGTGACTGGCAGCCTGCGTGGCAGCCTATCACTTGGGATAATTTGCAAACAAGGTCCAATTTGGGCTGTTTTGGCGTATACACTTCCATAAACATTTTCCCACTCTTCTGGGGGTATGGGAGGGAAGTACCAACACCTACCCCACCCACCTTGGCCTGGCGAATGAGATTCCAGAAAGCTTTAAAATCTTTCCATAAGGCAGCATCCAACAATAGAGACCATTGGTTCCTCTGGAACCCCAGTTTCTTTTGTGATATTATCATGCCCAATACCCTAATCTCAATTTCTGTAGCTGTTGCCTAATAGCCCGGGAAGGGGACCTTTTCAGTTGCTTGGCTAATTTGCGAAGTCGGGATCTCATTATCTGACACTTCTTGTCAAACCAAGGGGTGGGCTTAAGCTTGCAAAGGCCAGCTGTTTTTTTGTGAGCCAATAACGGAAGCAATAAAATTAATAATTTCTCATACAAATCCAAACAATCGATCCCCTGGGCCCGGAATTCCAGGAGTAATCCCATTATTTCTCTTTGCTGGATCAAGACAGAGAAGGAGGCTTTTATTTCCTCCGACCAATGACCATCTAGTTCTAATGAAGAGCTCCTCACCATTGGAATAGTTTGCAACCTGGGGACCCCTATCTAGGCCCTCCAAACTAGAGGCACTTATCTGCAAGGCCAAAGGAAAATGATTAGTCTCATAGTGAGGGATAACACTAAGATCTAGGATTTTAAATGAAGTACTATCAGAGGCTAAGAAATAGTCAATGACACTAGAGCCTAGTGGGGAATGAAAGGTAAAATTCCCCTCCACATCACCACTGACTGTACCATTAAGGATAATAAGATCAAGCCGTTCCAGTACTTTCTTAAAATGGCTTGCCCCAGCACTAATCACCCTGTCCATAGAACGCCGGGTGACAGAATAGGGATCCCCAAATGTATCATCTAACTGGGGAGTTACCAAAGATTGGGAAGTGTTACCAGTCTGTGTGTTGAAGTCCCCACCAATCAGGAATGGAACACCTGGGTAAACAGTTGTGGCCAACTGGGTGAGCTCAATGAGCTTCACCCAAATCCCATGCGTATAGTTGGGCGACGTAAGAGGAGAAACATAAACATTACCCAACAGGAGATCCAACCCTGAAGAGAATAGACAGTAATTCAATTCAATTCAATTCAATTTATTAAATAAATAATTGCCCCAACTTAAAAACTTATTGGCAATAACATCAAAACAACCACCTTGCACGAAATACAGAGTACAAGGTAAATATAAAATAAATAAAATTACAAAGTTCGGAATAACATTGTATCGCCCGCTTTCAAAGTCCTTACAATATACTCAGCAGCACTCCTATAGTTTCAGTTGCTCACAGTTAACCACCTATAAATGCAGAGAGGTGTTGAGTAATATCACTTCCTCAAACACTCGGCACCTCCTCCAACATCCTATTGATCGGACAACCTCTGCAGCGATCATTCATTACTAAATTCCCAAAAGCCACAGCTCAAATTAAATCTGAATCTCTGCTATGCAAGGAAAACTTTATCATTTTGGTTAGTGAGGCTCTCAACTGATATTGGTCGAGAGTCTGCATCATCTTAACTCTCGCCTTCTCATATTTCGGACAGATAAAAAGAATATGCTCCACTGTATCCGGCACCTGCATAGTACAAGTTGCACAACCCCGGTCCTGCATTGGGATCCCTCTATATCTTCCCTCTAAAACTGAAGAGGGGAAAACACCGCAATGTAAGCGGGTAAAAGCACGCCTAAATGAAAATTTAGACCAGGCTACAAGATAGCTTGAATCCTGTAAGGGGCTAAGTGGAGTTTTGTAGGAGGGATTAACCCTCTGCTTCTGAATCATAGCTTTATCCATTTGAAGCTGTTGGTCCCTAAGTCGCTGTTTTACAATAAACATTACCTGCTTAGGATTTACTGATAATAACCAATTCCGAGAGAAGCCCAACTTCCCTATAATCTCCTTCAATCGGTCAAACCATGGGCTCAGCAGACCTTCATCTCGCGCTCTTCTCAAAAGGGAGTCCTCCTCAGCAGGTAGCAGTTCCACTCTAAGCCTATAGCGAACCAAGGCTTGAATGGCAAAAACTTTTAATGGGGAGCAACCAGGCTCCGCTCTCAACAATACCTGAGGTGTCCCTAATGGGACCCCCAGAATGGCCCTCAGAAAGCCATTTTGAATTGGTTCTAACAACTCCAAAAAATCCAGGCCCCAGGCCGGGAATGCATACAACATTTGAGTTATTACTTTGGCGCTAAATAAACGCAAAGCAGAATAGACAGTAAAAGATAGCCAAATTGGAACAGTAGGAATTTACTAGCTTTACCTTAATATTGGATAAGGTTGGGACCAAAAGAGCCAAGACTCCACTAGGTCTCCCATGTGCTACAGAGGAAGTAGCCTTCACATTAAACACCTCATACCCCTTACAGGTTATATTGACCAGGGACCACGTCTCTTGGAGAGCTATTATATCAAAATTGCCTAAAAATTTTAGAAAGTCTATATCCAAGCAACAGGATTGCTAGCCGGCAATATTCCAGCTAGCCAAAGTGTACTTTAAATGGCTCCTGGATTCAGGTCATGTGTGAGGAGAAGAATGACTTTCCCGAAGGTCAGGTAATTCCTGTAATATGCCACAGTCATCCACAGGGGCTGCCCCCATTGAGGGGGGTCCTCTAACCCTCTGGGGCGAGTTGGGTGCCAACAAGGTAGTTGACATACAACTACTGGACACACCCAGCCTCTCCACCGGTGTAACTAACGAAGCTGCTGTAACCTGTGTGAGCGGAGTCCCTAACCCTTTGGGAAGGGACATGAGCACCCCCAAGAGCCTGTGTCATAATTTAGCTCCACCCCATTTGATAAAGAGGGGCCCTCCCCACCTCTTACCTCCACTCCGCTGGAAAGTCCTGGGATTAGGGAGAGCATCAGGGACTGAGAGTGGGCAAAGATAAAAGCCCCTGAAGGCCCAAGATCCTGGGATTTCTCTGCCTCCCTAAGAGGGGGAATCTGATTTCTTCTCATAGAGAATCTAGATGTCCAGTCACCCAGGTGATTGCATAGTTGGCCCAGTTTAACCAACAGCTCCCCCTGAGTCAGGGCCTGAGTGGGAAGTTGACCCTTCCTCATCTGCAAGACGGAACTTTGGGCAGCCACAGACAAAGGGCGTTCCTTTGGGGGAATTAATATCCATACTCCCCTCTCTGACCAAATCCATGGTGATCAAAGAGTTTGGCAGAGACTCAGCCCTGGCCCGAGAGCACAAGTCAGCCTCAGCTTCCTCTATTGGGGTGGCGGGGGCAGAAGAAAAAGGGGCCAAATTATGAAAGGAGCATTTGCATGGCTTAGCTAAAAAAGGATCTATCATTGCTATTTGCCCTGTGTCCCTATCGGGATCTATGCCTACCTGCAACCGCTCCTGGTTTACCACAACCAAATCCTCGGGGCCAGTTTGGAATGCCCGGGAGAGGTACACTGCTCTAGTAGCTAAACACTCTTTTTCCTTGAGAATTTTTACAGTCAACGCAGGCGAGATAAAGGACATATTAATCATTTGTCTACCTTTTGTGCCAAAATGTTGGTCCACTGATTTGATGTCTCGCCGCGTGATTGGGATCTTAAGCAACAATCGCAAGTGCTCCGCTACATCCAATGGGGTGCTCCAGAGGAGGAAGCGTCTCCCGGGAAGCAGCCCAATTGTGAAAACCAGGGTAGAAGGAAGCCTAAAAGATTGAACATCTTTAGGAGTGGAAATATTTATAGGTACATTACTGTGATGGTGTTTAGGGGTATTCCTTTCAAAAGAAAACTTCTGGAAAGGGATTCCTATGATCGAACGAACCAGCCACTTCTCTCTCCACCCCTAATAGGGGTAACCTCCGGTGTCCATGCAACTCAAGGGCACCAAGTTTCTAATGCAGTGATTCACCTGCATAAACATGTATCGCAACGTTTCTGCTGTGACTGCAATGTGGTCGGTCAAAAAACAGTTAATTCCTCCCCATCCAAATTAGCCCTAACCCCAATTTCACGACTGAGCTGAGAGAGTTCTCCCAAAAGGCCCCCTCTAGAGAAAGTAGAGGGGGGCTGAAGATGCAACTAGCCAGAGCACAAATCCTGAGACCCCGCCAAAACTTCAAAGCGATTGCTAGTTGGGATAGCAGAGTCTATGAACTCAGATTCTGCTGCTGACAAGGGGGTTTTACATAAAAAACAATCAATTTTCCTCTGCTTAGAGACTTTAACAACTGGAGGGGAATGCCCCTCAATCTCTAGGTCTCTTATTGGTATGCATAGTTAAATAGCGGGAGCAGCCACAAAAACAAGAGGGAAAGAGAAAAACCAAACAGACAAAACAAAGCAAGCCAGAACCCCCTGGCACACCTGGCACGTACCGCCGGCACTGCTGGAGGCAAGCGTCCTTTGTCCCCGCACAGGAAATAAGGCACAACTCAATAAACACACGGACCACATAGCTTTGGGTGAAATGGCTGCAACTGTTTATTAATAACCAGCCAACGATAAACCTGTTAAAGATCAAAACCAATTAAAACCCAATCACCCTAACAAGGAGAACGGTGGATCCCTACCCTTTTAATTTTTCATCGCCAATTAGAATTCATCAAAATTATTCATGAGCCAATCAAGTAGACCCCTGATTTGGGTGAGTCCTAAGGGGAGTGAGGTACACCCTGACTGTTATACACCTGGCCATAATGACCCTCACTCCCCGCTTTCAGTACCATGTGTTGTTACCCGGATTGGAGTTACCAGTCCAATCCATTCCACCATTAGACTACCTTAGCCATACCCAGGGAAGACTTGACAACTGGCGCCACATCGGGACCGCTTAGATCCTTCCATGTGGCACCTTACGCCAATCTCCCTCTACAGGGATAGCAGGGGGGAGCCCCCTTCCTCACCTGCTTCCCGGATCCAACTTCCAGGTAGCCTACCACCCTACACATACCAGATGTTTCTCATAGCCACCAAGGCCAATTTTTTGGTCCTATTCCAAGGTTTTCTTCATGGTACTGAACACCGCCACCAAGTTCGGCAATACTTATTGCTCGAACACCCCCCGCACTCACCCAAACAACTACCCTCTTAGGCCAGGCTTCTTAACAAAATCTCCTGGATTTTTCCCAGATATAAGTCCATCCCCTGATCTGAAAGGTGCACCCCATCAGCCCAGTACAACTCGGGCCTGGTCCAAGTTATGTCACTGTGCACCAACCATAACCCCCCAGTCTGCTCTACAACTTTTCTGATCTCATTATTAACCCTCTTCCGTGAACGATCCACCGCTCTCGCGCTGTTCGCACCAGGCCACTTAATTCTTTGCAACAGCGCCGTGAACACCAACAGTGTCCCAGGGAACATTTCCCTGATCCGCAGCCAATCCTGCCGCACCATTATGGATAAATCCAAACCCGATCCCCTAGTGAGATCGTTTCCCCCTAAGTGGAACAAGATAACCTGAGGAGGGGACCGCCCTGTCCAGCCCAGGAACATTGGCAGCAACTGGGGCCACAACATGCCCCTCTTGCCCCTCCATACCACCTCCGCTTGAGGGACCAACCCCAACTGGGTCCCCAACCCTGTGATACCAGTCCTCCTTTTAGCCCAAACAACAAAACTGTGGCCTACCATCCACACGACACTCCTGTCCAGGCCACGTTGCCACCCTGAAACATAAAGAAAGTAACCAGTGTCACTACGACTAGCGCTGTTCTAATCTATTTCCCTTGAAAGGGACGGACATATGACTTGTACGCTGCTGACCTCCATCGGCCAACTGTCTTAATGTCCTCTACAGCCACACCTGCGGCTGCCGCGGAGGATGCAGCCCCAATCCTAAAGGAATGAGAACAGAACCTTCCCTCTACCCCCAGTCCAGCCAGGCATCGCCTCATGATTGCCACAAACTGGAAGCGTGAAAGAGGCAAACCAGAGCGGTGCACTAACAGCGGCCCCACAATCGCAGGTCTTACTGCCAAAAATGATTCTAAACACCGGAACGGGCAGATCCTTGGCTCGACCGATCTGAAAAGCACCACCCTGGCCCCCCTCCTCTTCTGATCGGTCTTTGAGACCCGAATACAAAGTTGCACCCTATCTGTTCCCAAACACACGTCGCTAAACTGCAGGGCCCTGCCCGACTGATCCGTACGCGAGCTCGCCACTAATTCACTCACCCTTAAAGCCGCAAAAAAAGGCAATCACAAAGGTCACCTGAAACAATTTAACCTCAAACTCGTCCACACAAATCTCCCCCAGCTTACCCACTATATCTGCTAATAACTTAGGGGACATAGGGGCCCATGTGTCCACCCTCTCACTGGCCTGCCACCTCCAGGACTCAAGCATAGCCTGAAGAACTGGGGAGCCCGGCAGATCTGAATTCCCTACCATCTTAGACATGAAAGATAGGGCCGACCACTTCACCGCAATCGTGCCGGGCGCCAAACCTTTCTTCTGAAGCGCCAGTCCAAACTGCACCACCTGCAACAGAGGAACTGGGAAAACTAACGACCACCCTTTCCTCCCAGCAAACACACTAAACTCCCTCAATGCCCTTTTGTACTGTTGCCATGTTGCCGGAGAGACTGCCCCTTTTACCGCTTCTATAACCTCTAAAATCCAAGGTTCCAGAGCTCCTGGGGAACATATTCCTGTTTCTCCCTGGCCTGTGGAGCGAGTTCCCGAAAGCGTTGTATCTGGAAACGAGAAAGGGCATCAGCAATCTCGTTTTCCACCCCTGGCACATGCTTCGCACAAAAAACTATGTTGTGCTTCAAACACCACAAAACGAAAAACCTCACTAGGTGCATAACCCTCTCGGATTTTGACGAAAAACTTTTTACAATGTGCACAACAGCTAAATTGTCACACCAAAATAGCACTTTCCTATTGCTAAATTGCTCAACCCATAAATACACCGGCACCACTATCGGGAATAGCTCCAAGAACGTTAGGTCCTTTAACATCCCTGAGGTGCCCCAGTGGGTCGGCCACTGTTCTGAACACCACATCCCCTGAAAATAAATTCCCAGCCCAGCCGAACCTGCCGCATCAGAATGCACTTGCAGCTCTGCTTCCAGACGAAGCACTTCCCTCCACATGCTGACACCATTGTGCCATTGGAGGAATTCCAACCACACTTCTAAATCCTGCCTCATCTCCTTGGTGACCCTGATGTGATGATGCGGCAAGGAAACACGGGCCGTTTTGGCATAAAGACGGGATAAAAACGCCCTGCCAGGCGCCACGACCCGACAGGCAAAGTTTAACTTACCCAGCAGAGATTGCAACTCCCGCAGCGTCACCTTGCTAGCCCCCATGCAGGCTGCGATGTCACTACAAAGTGCCCCCAACTTGTCTTCAGGCAACCGTGAACACTGAACCAACAAGTCCAATTAAATCCCTAAATATGTCAAGACTGGGGCTGGACCCTCAGTTTTCTCCTCCGCCAATGGCACCCCAACTAACTCGGCCACCTGTCGGAAGGTCCTCAACAATTTGGCACACTCTGCTGACCCGGCTCTCCCAATAAACAAATAATTGTCGAGATAATGAGAAATTAGCCGAGACCCCGCCCATCGTTTTACGATCCATTCCAATGCGGAGCTGAATTTCTCAAAAATGGCACATGAGATAGAGCATCCCATGGGCATTGCTTTATCATAGTAAAATTGGCCCTGGAATGTGAACCCCAACAATTCAAAATCCTTGGGGTGGACAGGCAAAAGCCGGAAGGCGGATTTCACATCACTCTTCACCATCTGAGCCCCTCTTCCACATTCCCGGACCAACTCCACCGCTTGATCAAAGGAAGCGTAGTGGACCGTACACAGCACCGCTGGAATGAAGTCATTCACCGAAGACCCCCTGAGGTGCGAAAGGTGATGTATCAACCTATACTCCTTGGGAGCCTTCTTAGGAACTATTCCTAACGGCGACATCCTCAAGTTATCTGCTGGCAGTGAATCAAATGGGCCCGCGATACGGCCCTCAGCCAATTCCTTTCTTATTTTCATCTCGACGACCCTTTCCATGCCCTTCACCGATCTCAGGTTCTTTGCCATCGCATATTCACACCTGCTCTCAAACGAAATTTCAAAGCCATGTTTAAGACCCTCAACTATATAATGAGCTAACTCTGGGTCGGGATACTCCCGCAACAAACGCTCCAACACCCAACACCTAACTGGTGTTGGCGCCCTTCCCTGGTCCAGCCTGTGACCCTCCATTTCCTTTCCCTGACCTGGGTTGGAAACCCCTCTTCCCTCTTTGGTTCAATCCGCGCCGGCGCTGACAATTGGTAGAGGGATGGGACCCTCCACACTGCAAACATGCGTGCCGGAACCTACAAAAGAACGAAAACACTTCCCTTCATTGAAATCCCAACACGTGAGCGATTGCTGCCCTTTCTTTGATTGCTCACCACGAAAACTATCTACTGGCTGACCATCACCTTTGATGATGATATGGCCACTGTCAGCACGAACCACTTCCTTCCCCCTGTCTCTTATACACATCTAGATGTGTATAAGAGACAGCTCTAACCATAAGTCGTGGTCCTTTACATCCCAGCGCACCCCGGGTGTAATCGCTGCATTCTGACGAAATGATTCATCATACCGCAGCCAACCAAACCCGTCCTTTGTGAGGTATGCCCGCCGCACTATGTTGAAGTATTTCCACAGTGCGACCGCCCTTTCAGGGAATGCCTGCATTACCACGCCCGCGTAGACGATGAAAGCGGATTCCCAATTGGCCCAGTTTCTATCGATCCTGCGCGTCTTTGCCCTCTCTAACTCCTTTGACTCGGGCTGCGCACTGGGAACTGGAATTGGATCGCAAAAGAGGATCCCAAAGAGATCAATATAATCTCCTGTCCAGATTTTTTCCCTCACTGATTGCAGGAGGTGCACCCCCAAAGGCGCCGACACCCGGGCATATCCCCCCTGCAACAGGGCAATCTCCTGTGCAGCCACACCAGCTGCTGCTACCCCTTGACTAGCCGCACTAGCCAGTGGTGCAGCCTGCACCACTGCCAACCCCCCTTGTCCAACCTGTACCCCAGTATCCAAAGCCTGCCCTACCGACCCCTGTGAATGCCAAACATTGTCCACCTACACCAGATGGTTTGGGTCCTGCTGAATAGGCAGTTGACCCGAACCTCCCCTTAACAAACTCACCCCTGGCTGCCCAGCCATCATCGTCCCGGGGGTTTCAGCCAGTCCACTGCCTATCGCACCAGCGCAACCCAACCCTGGTTGCCCAGCTGTTGCTGTCTCGGGGGGTACAACCATTCCCCTGCCTGTCCCCCTGGCGCTATCGCCTTCAATTGGCATCACTCCTTGATGCTCTCTCATGCCCCCACCTTCCATAGCCGGCTCTGCTCCCTGGGCACTCACAGGGGACATGAGCAACTCACCAACACCACTGCCTGCTGCAGCAGCAGCGGCCACGACCTCATGATGATCCCGCCTCCTCGCAGACAGGGCCGCTTCGGCACGAGGTCCAGCGCCTTCCTCCAACAACTGGGTAATTCTTGTCATCTGCTGCTCCATCCTGTTCACCTTTTCTGCCAGAGCCTCGACCGCTGGCCCTCCGCACTCTTGTCTAGCCCTGTCCTGAAACTGTGCAGACAGATCGTGTGAGCTATGGCTCTGCCGTCCCCCAGCCATAACCCCCACCCTACCTGGATCCAAAATGCCTGACGCCTCCAACCGGGTCATCGTATTATCCCAGCCAGTCATTCTTGCTTCCATGGCCTGTAAAAAGGCCTGCCCATGCCCTTGCTGGAGCCACGCTGCAGGGGGCTGCTGCTGCCCACCTTGAGCACCCAGCACCCCACCTGCACCACCCATGGGCACTAACTCTGCTTCCCTTGCAGGGGGGGCTGCCCCCATCCCAAGATCAGGCCCGACTGGTTGCACATGCCTGGGCTGGACTCCTCCCCCGCTAGGCCCTGCCACCGGAGGTGGAAAAGCAGGCCCTAGAGGATCCCCATCATCCCTCTCCTGTCCATCTGCTGCCAGGGGAGGGGGCTGTGATACTTTCCCCTTTTGCTGCCCCCTCTTTCCCTGTGGCCTACCAGCCACCTGTCCTTTCTTAGTCCTCCCCATTCTTCCTCAACAAAAAAGGGGGGGAAGGGGTCTTCTGCCCGGCCACCCCCACACACTGCACCAAAGGAGAGAGGGGGGGGTCCCCAGGCTAACTCACCTGCTAACTCCAGGCAGAATTGCCTGTAACATACAAAGAGGGGTGGGGGGGCTCGCCCACCCCAAACACCAGGCTGAATTGCCTAAAGCTAATGAGGGTGAGGAGGTTCACAAGCCCCAAACACGCAGGCCACTGGCCGCCCTACTCCCTCCGGACCCTATACAGAATGAGGGGGGGGCGGGGTACTCCTCTCCACACGCCGTCTGCTCCCATTAGTCCCTGAACACCCCCCCGTTCTTCACTGAATTGCCCCCCCGCCTTCAAAAAACCCCTGCAACTTCCTGCTCCTGGCTCCGGAATGCCCCCGCTCGCAGCCCCGAGGCCTCCCTGCTTCGCTCCGCCGAAACACGTCCTGCTTCTGGCGCTGCTTGCGGCCGACTGCCGCCGTTCCGTGCCTCCAATACCACGTGGCTCAGCTGAGCCAATCACCAAGGCGCATTTTCGTGTCACTGCTACCTCGCTCTTTGCAGGCTGCAGTGGAGCACGCTGGAGCCTGCAAGAGCCTAGTCGCACAGGCGGCCTCCACCCCCCCTAATGGTGCCTGATTCCCCTGATGGGGCGGGCACAAATATGTCCCTGCTCCGCACAAGGCGGTAGCAGGGCCCCTTTTATCCAGACAGGGCCACTAGTTCCAGGTGCGTGCGATAAAATAGTTCACTGCAGGGGGTCCCGGAAGCCTCTGATCCACAACCTCCTTCACCCCGAGCCGGAGGCAAGCGTCCTTTTTATCCAGACAGCGCCGCTAGTCCCAGGTGTGCACGATGAAATAGCTCACTGCAGGGGGTACCGGCAGCCTTTTTGTAGTCTGCTAGGCGGGAGGAGCCCTACTCCTTTAGGTTTTGTTGCTCGGGTGAAGGCAATCACCACTTACCGAGAGGGGAACCCTGTAGCCACCAACCCACACCGAGAAAATAGAAATGAAAACGACATTTTGTTTTTGAAATAATGGGGAAACACTAAAACGCATATTTCCGGCCATAACATTTTTGTTTATTATTCACTTCTAGTGAAACTTGGAGGGATTATACCCCAATGGACGGCACTATGTGTACCAATTTTCAAAATGATTAGATAAAGGGAACTGATTTTTGAAGTAATTGAATGTTGTGATTTTAAGAAAGGTTCTATACACATTCATGATTACAACTTCTTTATCTTCCATCCAATTTGCATGAAACCTGTGAATATTATGTCCCTCCACAATCTTACCACTCCTGACAAGTTTCAGAAAGGTTGGATAAAGGGTCCTGATGGTATAAGACATTAACTTGAAAATACATTTCTAGCTGTAACATTTGTATATTCCATCCTGTTTACATGGCATTTGGCAGGAATGTATCACATACCTTCCTTGTCATCTCTGCCAAACTACAGGACAATTTGATAAAAGGACCTAATTTTATAAGCAATTGAAATTGTCCCCTTGAAGACCATTATTCAGGTAAATAGCAGCACATGCAGTGCCAGTCAGAGGCAGGCACCTGGAATGGCAGAGGAAGGAGGCTGTAGAAGAGAGGATGTGGAGGAACCCAAAATACTGACAGACACATTCACTGGCCAATTACTGCATGCTTCCAGCTTTACAGGACCAATCAGTGATGGCTTCAAGGCTGGGATGGGGGGGAGCGGGGCTTAGGTGGGCATAGAAGAGACATGACTGGGACTTTGGGGATAGCATCCCAGCAATCAAGAAACCTAGCTTACACATTCAGGCTGGCCAATTATCATCACAATCACATCCTGCAGCACTGTGACAGAGGACATAAGACAATCTCTACTGGCTCTTTCCTAAACAGATGCTTCTGACTTCCCAGTAGCAAGTGGGGGAAGAGATGTTGGGATGGTCACAGCACAGATTTAGGATATTTGGTTGACATTTCTGCTGGCCAGTTGCCATCACAAACCGATCTTATACCACAGTGACACGTAAAGAGAATCCCTGGCATAGGCTCCTTCTCTGCATATGCTGTGCAGGCATATATAATTGGGACCATTTATCACATCTTTCTGATATTTGGCAGAGATCATCGTGAAAGTGTGATGTACAGCCCTGCCAAATTTCATGTACACTGGTTGGACAACAAAGATGTTACAGTCAGACATACATTTATAAGTTAATTGCTTATACCACCAGCACCCTTTATCCACTCCTTCTGAAAGTTGGCAGAGACAGTAAATACGGGAATGGGTGTAAACATGAGAATTTTCATCTACGTTAAATGTGAGCCAAAGGGTGAAAACAGACATGACGCTAACCACCCTTGGGGGTTATTTATGCATGTTGCAGGGCTGCATAGGGCACCAATACAGCCCTGCAACATGCATAAATAACCACCAAGGGTGGTTAAAGGGTGGTTAGCGTCATGTCTGTTTTCACCCA
>QEPC01001788.1:434568-450906 GCA_003113815.1 Sphenodon punctatus
TGAATGTTTGTTTGTCTTCTCCCCTGTCTCTCCCACTGTCCCCTCTCCCTGTCTCCCCCTCCTTGTCTTTTAGATTGTAAGCCACAGGCAGGGACCATGTCTATTTCTATGTTCTGTACAGCACCAGGTCACATGACTGGCGCTATATAAATGATTATAATAATAATAATAATAATAATAATAATAATTTGATTCCTTTATTCAATCCTTTTGGGATTTGGTACACTTAATGCCTTTCATTGGAGGTAGAAGCACTCCAAGTATCAGCCAAATATAATGAACAACAAAAAAGTTTCAGCCAAAAATGTGTTTTCCATTGAAACCAATGGAAAACAAAAATGGAAGCAAAAACGAAAATTTGATATTTATGAAAATGAAAATGACAGAGTTAAATAACAAAAATGAAAAACAAAGCCACTTTTCTATAGTCATTTGGTGTTGCACATTTCCACAGAGTAATTGCCACATACTTCTCTGGTGTTATTGCCTCATGTTGGTCTCCTCCCTAATGAGTACATGACATAACTTATCTACTAGCCTGTGGAAAGCAGTCTCTCGCATTCTGAAGTTTGCAATCCAACATGTATTTATCAAAGTCTACACTGTTCACAATGTTTTCCCACCATTCCCCGCTCTGTGACATTTTCCACAGTTCTCAAGTGGACAGCTGACTTGAATGCACGATATTGGAAAGAGGTGATGCAAGGGCAAGCCTTCCCATCCTTGTAAAGCTGTTTCCCCAAAATATAGCACATACAGTCTGTCAAAAGTAGAGTGTGCACAGTTAAAAGGAAGCATTGTCACTGGAAACGTAATGTTAAAAATGAGAATTCAATTAATTATAATATAAAAGGTAAATAAACTCTCAGTCTGGTATACTATATGATGTTAATTTATTTAAAATTATTACATTTTCTGTTTAATTAGAAAAATGCATAAATTATTATCTACTGGTAGTACTAGTGAAGCACATTTGAAAATTAGGGTACATTTTTTACTGGCTTTACACATTTACAAAGCAAAATACACAAAACAGATGGTTACACTTACAGTCAGTCATACTGTCTAGACCAATCAGAAATGCGAATTGGTTAAACACATTTTATGGTAATGCACATTTTTATCGATTGTATGTTAAGGGAAATGTAAAGGAAAACTGTTTTCATTATTGATGTTTGAGAGTAGTTTTGCCAGAAATTATGTTACACAGTAACAGCAAATTCAGCAAGGCAAGCAGACTGCAGAAACAGCTATTAATTAATTTATTTATTTTAATAACTTCTACCCCACCCCTCCTGCCCAAAGCAGCTCAGGGCAGCTTACAGCATAAATTTTTTAAACAATATTAATATAAAAATAGCATGTACATAAAACAAACATAACCACAATGGGGGACATAAGACTAATCAAATCAACCCATCCCCAACCTAACCCCCTCCCCCAAAACCCCACCCTTCACCCATCTCCGTTACTGAAAGTCTGGTGGAATAGCCAAGTCTTACATGGATGATGGAAAGAGGGAAGGTTCAGGGCCACCTGGGCCTCCATTGGAAGGGAGTCCTATAGCCAAGGGGCAGCCACAGATAATGCATTGCCCTCTCCATAGTTGCCCCTCAAACAACTCCGGGGACTCCAAGAAAGGCGCTCCCGGTGGACCGCAGTGGCTGGTCCAGAATGCGGTGGGTGAGGCGGTCCTGCAGATAGGTGGGGCCCAGGCCATATAGGTCAACACCTTGAAGCAGACCTGGAAGACTATAGGCAATCAGTGCAGAGCCCAGAGCACCGGTGCAATGTGCTCATGGAGGCCCACTCCCATAAGGAGATGGGCCACTGCATTCTGCACTAGCTGCAGTCTCCAAATCATCACCATGGGTAGCCCCACGTAATAGTCCAATCTTGAGATAATGAAAGCATGGATGATGGTGGCCAGGTCACCATCCGAGACATAAAGTCAAAGCTGACGCACCAGACGTAATTGGCAAAATGCACTCCTCGCTACAGCACATCTAAGTGAAGCTGCGAATCAAGGAGCATGCCCAAACTGCAAATCTGGGGGACCAGTGGGGAGCGAATCCCATGGATGACAGGAGTAGCTACACCCACCGCTTTACCCACCACCATCACCTCCATCTTGTCAAGATTCAATTTCAGTAAGCTTGCCCTCATCCAGTTTCCCACAGCCGCCAAATACTGGGTGAGCACCGAGACTGCCGGGTCTGGGTCCAATGAAAATGACCAACAACGAGGTTGGTGAAGGACGGAGAGGTAGAGTTGGGTGTCATCAGCATATTGATGACACCACACCCCATACCGCCTCACTGAGCGGCTGCATATATACACATTGAACAGCAGAGGGGACAGAATAGAACCTTGCGGGACTCCACACGCAAGGTCCCGGGGAGAAGAACAATCCCCGAGCACCAATGGTTGAGTTCTTCTGGACAGCTAATGGGAATAATATCAAAGGGAAAGCAGAGACTTTGGGTAGTAAGGTCTCAATATTTATGTTCAGTTGTGTGTCTGCTCTTAACTGGCTAAAACATAGGTAGAATTTATTTATTTATTTATTTATTGAATTTATACCCCGCCCCTCCTGAATACAGCTCAAGGCGGCTTCCAACAATAAAAGTATAAAACAGTTTAAAACATATGAAAATACAATATCACATATTAAAATATTAAGAGCCTGACCCGGGATACAAAAGTCAATAAGGGAGGGAAAACAAAACCCACTAAACCCTCCCCCACTCCCCAAAGACTTGGGCAAACAGCCAGGTTTTACACTTTCGTCGGAATATCAAGAGACCTGGGGCCAGGCGAGCTTCCTCCGGTAGGGAGTTCCAAAGATGAGGCCCGGCCACCGAGAATGCCCTCTCCATTGTGTCCCCCCGCTTAACGTGGGGAACCTCCAAGAAGGCACCCCCGGCAGACCGAAGGGTCCGCTCCAGGGCGTGGCGGTCCATGAGGTATGAGGGGCCGAGACCGTTAAGGACTTTATAAATCAATACCAACACCTTGAACCTGGCTCGGCACGCTATCAGCAACCAGTGCAGATCCCAGAGCACAGGTGTTATGTGCTCCCGACAACCCATTCCCGAAAGGAGATGGGCCACCGCATTCTGCACTATCTGCAGCCTCTGAAACAGGCACAAGGGAAGCCCCATGTATAGCGCACTGCAGTAGTCCAGCCTTGAGGTGACGAAGGCATGGATGAGGGAGGCCAGGTCCGGGCCGGAGACGAACGGATGCAGCCTCCGCACCAGATGCAACTGGCGAAAGGCAGCCTTTGCAACTGCCTCCACCTGCCGCTTCAGGCAGAGGTCCGCGTCCAGCACCACCCCCAGACTCCAGACCGGTTGAGCTATGGGAGGGCGAACACCCCCAATCAGGGCGGCCGACACCTCCCTCGCTCTCCCCACCACCATCACCTCCATCTTATCAGGGTTGAGCTTCAGTCTGCTCTGCCACATCCATTCTGCCATGGCCTCCAAACACTGGGATAGCACCAAGACAGCAGGGTCTGGGTCTGTTGAAAAAGAGAGGTACAGCTGAGTATCATCAGCATATTGGTGACAACGTACCCCGAACCCTCTCACGACCTCCCCCAAGGGCTGCATATATACATTAAACAATAATGGAGACAGAATGGAACCCTGCGGAATGCCGCATGATAAGGCGCGGGGGCAAGATGTTTCCTCCCCCACCACCACCCACTGGCTTCTCCCGGAAAGGAATGAACGGAACCATTCAAGGACAGTCCCATCCATACCCCCCCAGGTCATGCAGCTGTCTCAACAGCAGCCCATGGTTCACGCTATCAAAAGTGGCCAAGAGATCTAGCAGGATGAGAAATGTTGAACATCCTGCATCCATCTCCCAGCGGAGATCGTCAACCAAGGCCACCAACGCCGTCTTGGTGTCATAGCCGGGACAGAACCCAGATTGAAACAGGTCCAGGAAACCAATGCTATCTAGATGCGCCTGGAGCTGGAGTGCCACCGCCCGCTCAATAACCTTCCCTAAAAAGGGAAGGTTAGAGACGGGTCGGTAGCTGGCGAGGGCATCCACGTCTAAAGATGGTTTCTTCAGCAGGGGGTGCACCACAGCCTCCTTGAGACTGGGCGATAACCTCCCCTGCCGCAAAGATGCATTAACAACCCTCGCCAGCACCGTCCCCAACGTCTCCCTGGAGGCTTTCACCAACCAGGACGGGCACGGATCAAGTTCGCAACAAGTGACCCTCACAGACCCCAAGACATCTGCCGCATCAGCCGGCGTCACATCCTGAAACTTCCCCCACAAAGCTGGACCAGACGGGGCATCCAGCACTTCGCGCTCTCTACCTAGTGCCCCTAATCCCACGTCAAAGTCGGTCTGAATCCGAGCAATCTTGTCTGCGAAGTAGATGACAAACTCCTCACAGCGGGCCTGGGACAAGTCCCCGTCCAGGTGGAGCGAGGCTGGACTAGCCAACCCCCGCACCACCCGAAACAACTCCGCCGGACGTGACTTTGCAGATGCTATGAAGGTAACAAGGAACTCCTTCCTCGCTTTCCTCACAGCCTCAACATAGGACCGCAAATGGGCCCTATGGAGAAGTCTTTCTGATTCAGATCGAGTCCGACGCCAGCTTCGCTCTAGCCTCCTGCCTACTCGCTTCATACACCGCAGCCCCTCAGTAACCCAAGGGGCTCTGCGGTGACGAGACCGAGGCAGAGGGTGTCTCAGAGCCACCCTGTCAATGGCCTCCTCCAGCAAGCTGTTCCAACGCTGGACTAGCTCATCCACAGTGACCATCCACAGCATGTGCTTATAGAGACAGATAGATGCAGTGTGGCGGCTGGTGATGGATGAATGGATGTGTCACAAGGAGGTTGGTGAAGGATGTAGGTTTGAAAATGCAATCACAAACACATGACTGTTTGACCGTGAAGCAAGAATGCTTGAGACAGACCAATATTGAGAGTATAGTGCCTACCTCACCAAAGCTGTTCTCTATCGATACGCACTTCTGCATTAAGAAGCTGGTATGCACTCGTCCTTCTTCATTTTCATTCTCATATTTTTCATCCAGGTAAGCAAGAAGTAACAGCATATAATTCAAAAGACCCATGAACGATTTTAGCAGATTTCCAACTTGCTCTAGAAAAATAGGGCCCATCTTTGTAAAATTCAAAGCAATAGAAGGTAAAATAATACGGATTACTATTATTAACCATTTATACAGTGCCAGCAGTGTACCTGGCATTTTCAAGTATTTGTTATTATAGACAGGTCACTGCCTAGCGGGGTAACTATGTAAGATGGCCATGTGTAAGAGGAACACTGAAACACCCCCCCCCCCCATTTATTACAGATGGGGAACTGAGGTAGAGAGGTTGTGACTTGCTCAAGACCACCCAGAGAGTTCATGGCTAGGGCAGGATTGTAAACCTGGCTACCAAGGTCCAAGTCCAGCACCTTTTAAACTTATTAGAAATGCCTCTATTGCAAACTTTGAAAAGCAAGACCTGCACAGAAGTTGTTTCAGGGGCAATTTTATTTTGGGGGGGGTATAAGGTTGCTTCTGAAAGGACCCCATTAAGCAGTTATCTGAAACTGCTGCATGTTGCTGCAATTGTTGAATTTGGCATGTGTATGTCTTGCGTTCAGCATGCATTATCAACACACTTTACTTTGCTCTGACTGCTGGTAACATGGGATGGGTCTATACATGTGCATGCTGTTGGAGGGGTGATGTGTCCCAGAGGGGATGAAGGAATTGGGCCCTGTGGGACACAACGGCATTTGCATGGATATGGGTGAGAAAGGATGTCCAGTGTGCCCTTGGCCCCAAGCCAGGCTTTGCTCTACTCCCACAGCTGATGACACAGCAGGGGTTCTACACCTGCCCTACAGAGATTCAGCATTGATCACTTGTTTTAGGATTCAAGGCTCTGGGACCCAACTTAACTGAGGTCACTTTGAGCAGATTACGTGAGTGGACAGTGATTGAGATGCTTGCCTGCTGGATCCATTTTCTATTCCTGATGTAGTGACCTCTCAGGTAATGTGTCCGCTAGGCTTGCTGTGGGAGATTCTTAGCACCCTTCATAGTGCCCATGGTTATCCATGGAGCATCTTTGATTGCATGTGCTGCTCGACCACACAATGTGTTCAGTGAGATGCCGGAACATACCTTTTTTTTTATTTTTATTTTTTTATTAAAGTACCCCCCTGGATGGAACACAGGCTCCGGTAATGGGGTAATCTGCAGGAGGGGTACAGGCAGACAGAGCCGGCCTTACCCTAAGTAGGGCCCAAGGCGGGGAAGAAATTAGGAATGGGTGAACAGAACCGAGTTCGGAAATTCGGTTCGCTTTGAAAATCGAGTTCGGTTCGGTCGACCGAACTATTTGAGTTTGGTCCAAACTCCTAAACAGAGTTCGGAAATTCAAACCCCATTGAACTAAATGGAATATTATCTTATAGGGATGGGCGAACAGAACCGAGTTCGAAAATTCGGTTCGGTTTGAAAATCGAGTTCGGTTCGGTCGACCGAACTGGTTGAGTTCGATCTGAACTCTGAACTTCTGAACCACGTTCGCCCATTCCTAGAAGAAATGTGGGGCCCCATCCCTTCAGCCGGCAGCCTGGGGATGCTCCCCGGCTCAGGGGGGTGCTCCCCCTGGCCCGGGGGTGGCATGCTACCCGGGTCTGGGCTCAGGGATGGGCGGAGGGACACCCCCCTCTGCCCATCCCCAAGTCTGAGTGGCCATTCAGCTTCCAACCGGATCACTTACCTGATTCCTTCCTGGTGCTGCCATAGTATTGCCTCCGCCTCCGGCCTGGGCCCTACGCCGGGATCGCCCCCCTCCCCCGCTGCCTGGCAGTCTCAGCCAGGGGAAATGAGGAAGAGAGAGGCAGAGGCCCCGCCTCTCCTTCATGTCCCCTGGCCGAAACAGCCAGGCAGGCAAGCGGGGGGGGGGCAGCAGCATGAGGGACAGGTGGGGCCTCTGCCTTCTTCTCCCTCACTTCCAGCGGAAGTGAGGGAAGAAGCAGAGGACCTGCCTCCCCCTCACTCCACGCCCCCCCCACCTGGCTGTCAGTGTCTCTTGGCCAGGGGAATGAGGGAGAGACGGGGCCTCTGCCTCTCTCTCCCTCATTCCTTCTGGCCGAGACTGTGTCAGGCAGCGGGGGGGGAGGGGGACACGGAGTGGGGGGTGTCACGGAGTGCAGGAGAGGCAGGACTTCTGCCTCTCCCTCACTCCTGCTGACCCCCTGCCTGACCCGATTTTATTTTTTATTTTTAAAAAACCAAAAAAATCCCCTCATTACTAAAGCCTCCAAACCCACGGGGGCCCCCCAAGCGTGGGGGCCTGGGCAGCCGCCCCTAGCTGCCCCACAGCAAGGCCGGCCCTGCAGGCAGACACCTTTGTGGGCAGTAACATCCACCCCACCGACCCACAGACGAGCACAGATACTGGGGTCCATGGCACAGCAATTCTTTAAGAAAAGCCAAGGGCACTCCCTGTTGTCTGACTCTTTCCTATTACTCCCAGTGCCTGTCCAAACTGAGAAGACATAACTGGACCCTACAAAAAAGATTCCTCCTGCCCTGCAGTGACTGCAGAAAACTGTGAAATGAGCATGTCTGCAACACAGTTTCCCATGTGAAGGTATTGTTTCACTAAATGGATGTGTCCTTCCCGCATAATCTGCTATACGCTGCAGCCAGAAGTATGCACTTTCCAGTCACATGGAGAAATGGCAGAGGTCCAACAGGTTCTTCTTCCCCAAATTCACAGCACAGCAACAAGCAGGATGTGATGCAGTCTGTCGAGAAGGCGGCAATGAAATACAGCAGCATTGCACCATGGGATTGACAGAGTCCTTCTCGCAACTGCTATACTGGTTTAACTGTTCACACTGCCATTATGGATGACTGTTTTATGCTAGATTAAGCCTGATCATCTAAAGATTTATTCTGAACTAACACCACCTGATTGTTATACGGGTATACAGCTAATACCAGCTGATACAGCTTGTGTAAAAACAGCCGGAGAGAAATAACCAGTATTATAA
The DNA here is from genome assembly GCA_003113815.1 of Sphenodon punctatus. Classification (NCBI taxonomy): domain Eukaryota; kingdom Metazoa; phylum Chordata; class Lepidosauria; order Sphenodontia; family Sphenodontidae; genus Sphenodon; species Sphenodon punctatus. The sequence goes on from QEPC01001788.1 coordinate 442,633, forward strand.
CAGATTTGACAGCATTCCATTTCCAGGGCATTGGTTAGAACAGCAGCAGGGGTGTATTTCCTGACTTTCATGTTACTGAGGCAGCAAGCCTTAATCAATGCATGGTCCCACTGAAGGAAAGCTATGGATCCCCAGGAGGAAGGCAATAAACAATGTATACACTGTGACAACAGAGTTGCTCACCTGTCCTGAATGTTAGTCTAAAACCGGGTTTTTCAACCATGCCGTTTCATCCTCCCTTCCCCTATGGGGAAGGCATGTTTGCTGTCTGTATGCTCAGTTCACTCGTACACTGGCCTGTCTGTCTAAACACAGCCAAACCCATGGGTCCATGCAGCGCCTGTCTGGCTCATGCACCTGGTACAGGGGTCCGTCCCGCTTCCAGTCCATCTAAAACCACCCATCAGAAGAGTACTGTGCATGTGCGAAGGCTAGCAGTCGTGGATCCCGATGCTCCGCTCCCCCCGACATCAGAAACCTCGCAAAAAGCAAAATAAAGAAAAGATCTTAAGACTAGCAAGGGGGAAGGGCTCCTTAGAATACCAGCAGAATAAAATCAGAGTATTCCCGGATTATGCTGGTGAAATAATGGTGAAGAGAAGGAGGTGGACAAAATATTTTGCTGAGTTAATCAGTAAGAGTTAAATCCACAATTATGGCTCCCTGACAGGATGACAATCCTATGGAGAGGCAAGTGAAAAAATGTTCTAGAAGCAGCGGAGTTAGATGAGTTCCTTCAGAGAAATGTACGAAAACAACAAGCTGAAATCAACTGAAAACACGAGATGGCCCTAATAACAATTATTTCATGAAGGCGAGGAAAGCAAAATGCTCTGTTTGAAAATGTATAAGCAATTGTCTCTAAAAGCTGTAACAGAGGAAGAACTCCCCTTCAATTAAATATGTATAAACGGAAGGGGTAGATGATAATTATATCCCCGAAGGTAAAAGAATATACGAAAAGGGACGAGAAGGGAGGGGAGGAAAGAGGTAGGTGAAAAGGGAGTTGAGAATGAAATAAATAGTAAATCAAATGAGTGCTCATAAGGAGCAATGAGAATGGAGACAATGCAAAGGAACGAGTGGGGAGGGAGGAGGAGGGAAACTAAAAATACTAAAGATAAATGACTGGAGGACAAATTTATGACCCTGACAGAGTCCTCAGGAGGGGAAGTGAAGGAGTTTTTTTGTGTGTATATAGTTCAATGGTTAAAATGTTTGGTATGGGATCCAGGAACTATGTAGTCAAAGGTAAAGACAAGCTCAAGCTGGTACAAAAATGGCTGAAATAAGAGTGGCATCCCTTAATGTTAAGGGACTTAATAATCCAATCAAATGCAAGAGAGTCAAAAAGCTGCTTAAAGAAGATAAGGCAGATGTTTGCTTCCTGCAGGAAACTCATTTCAGGGAGGGGGACAAGTTTAGATTTAAAGACAGATATTTTGGGGAGATATTTGTGGACTGTCACCCGCATGCCAAAAAAGCAGGAGTTCTAATTGGGATTTGAGCGAATAGGGCTTTTACAACACACAAGTTAATCAAGGGCAAGGATGGGAGACTAATTATAGTTGTTGGTGAATTTGAGGGAACGCTTGTCATGCTGGTAAATGTGTATGCACCAAATATAGATACTTACGAGTATATTAGATGGGCCCTACCCTTAATAGAGCAACACGCTGTGGGAGTCCTAATTCTGCAAGGGGACTTTAATGCATGGTGGCAGGATAAGGACCATTCCAAAAACAAAAGCCCAGGGAACTGGCAAAGGAACCTGGACACACTTCTTAAAGTACATAATTTAGAAGATGTCTGGAGGTTCATGAATCCTAAAGAAAGAGATTATACCTTTTATTCCATGGCACACAATGTCTCTACACACAGACTATTCCTTTCTGAACAAGAGCGATATGAATAAGTGTAGGGCATGCTGGATTGGGTCTAACACCCTCTCAGATCATGACATGGTCATTACAGATCTGCAATGGGGGAAGAGCGAGCAAGGAGAGAGAAAATTTGGGTGGCAGCTCTCCAGAGGGTGGCTACAGAATAAGCTCTTCTTGGAGCAGACTTTAGAGGAGGTTAAGGACTACTTTGAAATAAACAAAGGGATGGTAGAGAAACAAGCAACGTTGTGGGAGGCAGCTAAAGTAGTCCTTAGAGGAAAATTAATAGCTATCAAAGCGTCCCCTCTGCAGCAAAAATAGGGAATATCTAAAAGAGCTAAAAAGGGAATTAAAAGCATTAGAACTGGAGAATAAAAACAACCCCTCAATAAAAAGGATGGGTAAAGTAACTCGAATTAGAGAACAAATAAATATGAAATAGGAAAAAAACACGGCCCAGCTCAAACTGATAAAAGGATTTTATTTCACGTACAATAACAAAACAGGAAAAGTGTTAGCCAGGCTGATCAAAAAAAAACATAAGGCGGCACATATCCCCTCCTTGATCACAGCGGAGGGCACTAAACTAACAAAAACCGAGGATATCCATCGATAATTCCTGAGGTATTATGAAACTGTATTCATCCTCCAATCCAGCCCCTGAAAGAATACAAAAATTTCTCAGTAAGTATAAACTCCCGAAATTAAATAGGCATCAAATTAGCTTTCTTAACAAACCTTTAAGCTTAGAAGAAATAAAAGAGGTTATTAAAAGTTTGGCCAATAACAAAGCAACAGGCCTGGATGGGCTCCCTGCTGAATTTTACAAGAAAACAATGAACTTGGTAGCCCCATACTGAGTGAAAACTTAGAATGAAATACTAAAGGAGGGAAGGCTGCCTGACTCCTTTTAAGAAGCTAATATCATGCTAATTCCAAAACCAGGAGGGCAATAGACAAATGTGAAAATTATCATCCAATCTCATTGTTAAACATAGATTTTAAAAATTTTTCAAAGGCTCTAGCAAACAGGCTAGCAGCCTGAGGATCAGTATAGAAGTAACTGATCCAGACCAGGTGGGCTTTATTCCCATGCGGCTGGGAGCAGACAACATGGAGGACAGTCGATATCATGCACCATTTGGATAAATCAAAAGAACAAGCAGCAATCATATTCCTGGATGCTGAAAAAGCCTTTGACAGGGCAGAAATTAGATGATTAGAGCAAATTATGTCTAAAATGGGTTTCGGGGGAGCCTTACTTAGGTGGATAAAGGCAATTTATAAAGAGCCAAAGTCAAAACTTGCCATAAATAACTGCCAATCTGAGGCCTTCAAGCTGCACACAGGAACAAGACAGGGCTGCCCCCTGTCCCGCTTGCTCTTTGATTTGGTGCTGGAATTATTGGCAATAGCAATAAGGAAGGAGGAAAAAATCAAGGGGATCCAGATAGGAAATAAAGAGCATAAGATAGCTATGTTTGCAGATGACACAGTGCTCTTTCTGGGGGACCCAGTCAAATCCACCACACCCTTGATTCAAGAGTTTGGAGTAATATCAGGATACAAATTAAATACGACAAAGTCCTATGTGTTAATCATATATTAAGTTTAAGTTAGTCAAATGAAGTTAGTCAAAGAGATGCTATAAAAAAAAAATACTGCCTTTCCCAGAGGAGGTACGAACAGTAAAATACCTGGGAGTAACGCTGCCAAGGCATTTAGATCAGCTATATAAGGAGAATTTCTCAAGCCTACCGCAGCAACTTAATATTGAGGTGGCGGAGTGGAAGGAGCTGCCATGTACCTCATTAGGGAGGGTGAACCTATTCAAAATTAGGGATGGGCAAATGCGGTTCGGAAGTTTGGAGTTCGGCCCGAACTCAAATTGTTCGGATGACCGAACCCGAACGCGAACATACCGAACGGCGAAATGGCCGAACAGTTCGATCAGTTCGGATCGCGTTTGGATGAGTTCGGGTGGCAAAAAACGGTTCACTGGAAGATCAAAAATGACAGGGAGGTGTCAGTCACTGAGAAGCAGACTTCCAGGCACCAGGGGTGGAGAGGCTTGCAAGGAACGAAACTAATTATCTGCCTCCCCACTTCCCAACACCTTCTGAGCTAGTCACTGTTCCTGAACAGCAGGTGTTGAGTAGGATTTTTAGATTGCTTTAAGTTTCATTTCACTTTTGTAATGAAATGAAACTTAAACCATAAACTGAAACCTTGTGTTATGCACTGTACAGACTCATTGAGTATGTAATGTATGTATTTCACTACAGACTCCTCTTCTATTTGTGAAGATTCCCCCCCATCCCATATATATTGGATGTATATATATCCATATATATCCATATATATATCCATATATATGGATATATGGATGTATATATATCCATATATATCCATATCCATATATATATATATATACATATATATATATGGATATGGATATGGGATGGGGGGGATAGATAGATAGATGAAGACAGTTGTAGGAGTTACCTTAGTGATAGAGATAGCGTTAGTGATTTAGTTTTAGTGTTTGTAGGAGTAGGTCTGTGTACTTATTAGATAATCCATTTACTTCATAGCATTTAGAATAGTTAACAGCGGTTAGATTTAGTGTAGACAGATATATATAATATTAGATTAAAAAAAAATAAGAAAACCCCATATAAAAACCAAAAAACCAAATAAAGAACAAAAGAAAACCCAATAAAAAACCAAAAAAACATATAAAAAACAAAAAAAAGAAACATAACAACACTTCCCGAAAGGCCGAGCCGAACAGCCGAACCGAACAGTCAAACGGCCTAGCCGAACAGCCTGTTCGGATGAACGAACCGAACGAACGAACCGAACAAATCCGAACCAAAACAAACCAACCGAACGGATGAACCGAACGCAGCCAAACCGAACGGACGAACCCGAACCGCGATCTGTTCACCCATCCCTATTCAAAATGATAGTTTTACCCAAAATTCTGTACAAGATGATGGCACTACCAATTCACTTACCCGAGGTCTTTTTTAAGGAATGTGACAGGTTAATAACAGAAATAATATGGAAGGGGGGCAAACCTAGGGTTAGTAGACAGTCTCTGATGCGTTCTAAAGAAAAGGGAGGGATAAATCTTCCGGACATGCGGCTATACTATAAAGCAGCAACACTTGGGGCCTTAAATACGTAATATTACCAGTCAGAATCGATTAAACGGGAGGAGATTGAGCAGAAAATGCTAACCAAAGGAAAACTGTGTAATATAATTGCAGATGAGGAGCCCCCAGTTAAAAGTATATGGAAGAAACACCCATTAGCATGGGCCGCGTGGCTCAATTGGCAGGGGATAATTAAGAAAAACAATTTAGATAAAACGCAGTTCCCATACTCACCTGTGGATCTGTATAGGCTCCAGCAATACCAGCTAGCGACCCACCTAAGGGGGCAAATAAGGAAAAAAGGATTAACAAAAGTTAAGCAACTGTTTGTGGGAAAGGTATTGATAAGTAAAGAGGACCTAGAGGGCAAGTTGGGGGAAGGGGTAGAGGTGTTCAATTATTTACAACTGAGACAGGCACTCATTAGAACTAAACAAGGAGAGAATTATGCAAGATACCCTTGTAAGACAGAACAAGTACTGTTTGAAAGAACTGCAATAAAAGGCAGACTAGCCCGAATTTATAGGGTCCTGAAAGAAATTTGGTATGAAAAACAAATTAAGTATATGCAAAAGTGGAGAAAGGATCTGGACATCGAGGTCTCAGAAAAAGAGGAGGCGGCTATTATCAATTATATGCATAACAGTGCGACCTCACTAGAAATTAAGGAAAGCCAAATCAAACTAGTGACTAGATATTATCTAACCCCTATGCAATTTAGGCACTTGAATGCAGGGGACAAGGGTCTATGTTGGAGGGGGTGTAGAGAGGAGGGAACATACTTACACTGTTGGTGATCGTGTGAAAGGGTTAAACCACTATGGAAAGGTGGATGGCGAAAAATGGAGACAATGACTAATGTAACTATACCTTTCCGACCGGAGATTGCGCTTTTGGTCTTGTTCCCAGAAGTGAAAGTCCTGCAGAACCACAAAGACTCTTGTTTGGCGTTTATCCGGGCAGCCAAAAAGATCATTGCAACACATTGGAAAAGCAACAAGGAGATAACAAAAGGTGAACTCATGAACAGGATGTGGTACCATTTAACAATGGAAAAAATTGCAGCGAACCTTCTGAACAACAAGAAAGCTTTTACAGCAAAATGGTTCCCGCGTGTGTGCATTATGACCAACTTGAACTTACCAGAGGACGAGCGAGCATACCTATTTGACTATTACATTTAGAAAAGGAAAGAATAACCATCAAAGTAAAGACTGGATGCCAAGGTTCAAGCTGAGAAAGTTCTATATTTTTTCTTTCTTTTGCTCTTTTTATTAGTTCTGATGTTGAATGTTAACAAAGTTATGTATGCTGTTTAAATAAAATTTTTAAAAAACACCCATCAAGCCATCTTTCTTCACCCATCCTCAGTAACCTCTTAAACACCCCTCTCTCCTCAACTTCTATCGGACTTGTGAAGCTTGTACCAAATTTCAAAGTGGCCTGCAGGAAGGTAAAAATTCCCCACCCTGTTTTAAACTTGCAAATCAAACATTAAAGTTTATATGCTATCCAGAATTTGCCATGTTGAAGTTAGGTAATGCAGCACATGTGCAACAGTGTTGAATGGTGTTCCACCCAGCCATTAGAGTGCTAAAAAATCAAGCAGGAGGCTAGAACTTTCTCCCTGTTTTGAATTGCTTTGCTTGCGTGCTCCAGCCAGACCCTTAACTTTCTTTAAACAGAGTTGTGATTATAGCTATAAAACACTGACGTATTAATATATACAGAACCATTATCCAACAAAGCGAGAAGCATAAAAGTGTATGAAACTAATAGCTTCCTCAACATACCAGAGGATTAATATGTATGAATTGGAATCTTCTGTGTTCTAGGCACTCGCATGCCATGGAAAGACTAGATTTACAAAGAGGGAAAAATCCGTCACCCGTTCTCAACCTTGCAGAAGCCTGTCTCATAAACAATTGGTGTGTGTGGTCTCAAAAGATCCTCAGTGTGTGATTCATTCCACAGCTTTAGGACCAGGCTGCTTTTCAATTCTTTAGGTTGAAGTTGCACTGCATGCTAGGTTGCTAAGTTTCTTTCGACTTTGTTTGGTCATATAAAAGTAAGCAATTGGATTTGCACTTAAACCACTTTGGTTTCTCCTGAGGTAATTTTGACACCCCTTCTTTGCAGCCTAAGCAGTTCAACTTAACCTTTCAAATGAGATAAGTACACTAATAAAAACACAGCTGCCATTGTCCTTTTGATTTTGTTTTTTTTAAAAGTTCTTTCCTTGTATTCAGGGCAAGAGAAGTGACACACTATTTTATTCACTGAGAAAAAACACAACAATTTGGAGTTATCTCCAGAACTGCAGGAACCCAGGATTATAGTTCCAAAGTTTTCTTTATCCTATTTTCATTGCATTTACATTATCCTGAGCCTATTTGGGAAGGGCAGGGTAAAAACTGGAACAGATAAAACAAACAAACAAATGTTTAGAGATACTGGGTGCAATCCTCATTCATCCAAGTGCACAAAGAAGTTACACATGCATAAAATGACTCGCTAGTCTTATGTGGGTGCCAACTCCTCACTCACAAGAGGCATCATCATTGTGCAGCATAACAAGGGGCAGTGGTTTCTGCCTGTAATATAGGAGTGTGAAATAGCACAGGTCTGTACCTAGGAGCATACTTAACAGTGGCCATACCACATTTAAATGCGTATTGCATGAAAGGGTGGTGCTGGGCTCTGGTGGGTAACACTCAAGGGCACAGCATAGCACCCAACAGTCCGTACTCAGAAGGAACTGGGAGACTCCTTCTTTGGGTGCCGAACCCCACCAGGAGCGGCTGGTGGGTTTTGAGTTTGGAGGGGTAGTAAGGCAGTCCGGCCTGGCAGCAGCAAAGCGAGCCGGTGGGCGGAGCCAGGGGGCTGGTAGGCCAGTGGCATGGCATAACCCAGCAGCAAGGAGTTCCCAGGGTTAACATCGGATGGAAGAAAACACAGTCTACATGCACATCACGCTTAAAATAAATAATGTATAGACCCAAAACACAGGGAAACACAGAAAATACTGGCAAAACACAACAGCAACGAGTTCCCAGGGTTAACATCGGATGGAAGAAAACACAGTCTGCATGCACGTCAAGCTTACAAGGTTAACATCGGAAAACACAGTCTACATGCACATCAAGCTTAAAATAAATAAAGTATAAACCCAAAAGCACAAAATGTTCAGCATTGTGAAGACACCTAACTTCCTAAGATCAACAGCCTAG
>QEPC01001788.1:451379-547418 GCA_003113815.1 Sphenodon punctatus
CGCGCATGCGCGCTGGTCCCTGCCTCAGGTGCCCGGCCCAAGGCATCTCGCCAGGGCACTTTAAACAAGTGCCCTGGTGAGAGTTTTCCTTGCGCTCATTGAGTGCAATGGAAGTCCCTAGCTCCTACCTCCACAGCACGTCCTATACGTGCTGTGTGGAGTGGAGGAGCTCAGTCGGGCTAAGCACTCAGGCACCCAAATCACGTTTTCCATTGGAAAACGTGGTTGGGCTTAGCTTTTTTAAGCCTTCTGGGACCCACTCCTCAGGAGTGGGTCCCAGAAGTCAATTGAAACAGCGCCGCAGCAGCCTCTGCCTTTGCTTCAGAGCAGAGGCTGTGCTGTGTCGCTGTTGTCAGTTTCACTGAAACTGACACAGTGCCGCAGCAGCCTCCGCTCTGAAGCAAAGGCAGAGGCTGCTGCTGCGGCGCTGTGGGAAGCGGCGGTGGTTCGTTGTTTTTTTTTAAAAAAAACTAACAACAAACGGCGGCGTTGGCGGGCCCTCAGCACTTGGGGGGTCAGTGTCCCAAATGCCCTGGGAGGCCAGTCGCCACTGAACCCCACTGTCCTCCTTTCCAGGGTCTGAGTTCCTCTTCCAGGGGAGAGAGGCAAAAAGGTCAGTATTCAAACTTCAGACACTTCTTTCCTAGTTGCCTCCCAGAAAACACTTTAGAGGACAATGGGGCGATAATGGAATGACAAGGAATTATGAGGAATGAGAAGCAGGAGAACCTCTGTGTCTTTCTCCATTTGGAATTTTGGGAGGTGCGTACATGCGCCTGTAAGTGCAAGAGGGGACAGGAGTTATTGACCAAGGAGGCAGGGCTTGTCCCTCTGGTTGATGGAAATGTTGGGAGGTATGGCATAGCTATAATATTTAATTTATTTATGAACATTTATATCCTATCCTTCCCCAAAGGCTCAGGGTTGCTTACAGTAATAAAAACACAGAAAATACCATAAAAGTTCCTTTAAAATCCCTACCTTTACCCCAGAACCACCCCCACCAAATGCTTTGCCAAAGAGACAGATATTACACTGCTTCCATAATATGCTCAGGTTCAGACTCTGACAGACCTCCAGGGGAAGGGAGTTCCATAATACTGGGGCAGGAAGCAAGGAACACCTTTCTGCGAACCCTTGTTCTACAGACAGGATTGGCAGGTGGTACCCGCAAGAGAACATTTCTGGCCAACTGTCAGGGTTGCAGTGGAGCCTGGAAGGAACGGTGGTCTCTCAGATAGACAAGGCCCAGACCATTCAGAGCTGTAAAAGGTCAAAATGAACACCTTGAATTGTGCCCGGAAGCTACAGAAAGTCAGCGCGGACTAAAGAGCACAGGTATAATGTGCTCATTAATGACCCACCACAGAAAGGAGCCGGGCTGCTGTGTTCTGCATCAGCTGCAGCTTCCGAAAAGTCATGAAGGGCAGCCCCATGTAGAGCACATTGCAATAATCTAACACCGAGGTAACAAATGCAAAGCATGGAGGATGGTGGCCAGATCGGAGTCAGAACAAAAGAGCCACAGCCTCCTTACCAGACAGAGTTGGCAAAAAAAGTGCTCTTGGCCATTGCTGCAACCTGACAATCCAGGCACAGCAAGGGGTCCAGAAGCACTCAGAGACTGCAAACCGGCATAACTGGAGGGGACTGGTCCCCCTCAATGATGGGGGAGGGGGTGTCAGCCAACCATCCTCACTTCACTTAATAGAGAGACAGATAGTGTAGCTGCACACAGACCTACAAGATTGGAGGGCCATGCTCCTTAGTACAGCGGTATCCTTTGCGGTTGGAAGTGCAGCTGTTACATCTTCTGCACCAGGGCCCATTCCAGTCTAGCTGAGCCCCTGACACTGCCTGTGCCAGTGAGAGTGGGTAACAACCGTCTTTCACCGTGAATGAGGATTTGGCACCCATTTAAGTCATGTGCAGCCCTTCAGCACACAACTGCAGGTGTGGAACTCCCTTAACACACTGGATGAAAGAGAATTGTGTCCATTAACATTTAACCTACCCCCTCCCTCTCCCTTTACCTATCACCATTTTAAATTACCCTTTGAAGGTTTAAAATTGAAATGAGTTTTCCTGCCATTATGTCTATCACACATGTACATAGTGGGTGGTTGTTGTATGGTATTTATAGAAATAGCACATAGAGCAGGGCTGAGAAACCATGGGCCAGTGGGCCAAATCCACCCCTCAGTTTATTTTATTTGGCCTTTTTCCAGTTCCTGGATTTGGCCTCTGGATCCCATCCATACCCTCAAACACTGTAAAAGTGAGCTCAGAGGGAAAGGAACAAGGCATGCGCTCAATGGATCCACGGCACAGATCGAAGATTTGGCCCATCCCCTTTCTTCTTCCAACCTAAGCATACTTCTTAAGCATCCCTTCCCCACCTCCTATCCAGACCACAGAGCATGTACTAATTTTGAAAATGGTCCTCGGGAGGAAAAACATTCCCCAGCCCTCGCATAGAGCATTTTAAGAAGAGAATTGAACTATTTATATAAAAATTAAACCTAATATTAGTTGGAATTTGGTATATTTAAAGGGTAGTTTAAAAAGACACAGGACTACAAGTCTTTTGGCAGTCGTTAGATGGATAAACTTGTCATTGTAACATGCTACAGACAATGGCACCTAGAAGAAACTGGTTGTTATGTTTCTCAGCTCAGGCTTCCCTCCCCTGGGCAGGCTGTAATGTCACTCCCAGCTGAACATATGGTAGCAGTCAAGCATATAATCTACCTGTGGGTTTGGGTGGCTGTACAAACAGATTGCCTCCTCCCAACCTTCTTTAAGGACATATCAGTAGGCACTCGAGTTAATTAAAATCAACATTCTTTCAATTTCACCCCTTATAAAATGTCTGGGAGATTTTTATTCAGCGTGAAGCATGACCCTGGTTCAGCCCAATCCAGGCTGGTTTCTTGTTCCTAATCTATAAAATAAAACCTCTCTCTTGGTGCATTCTATACTCAGCTGTTCGCTTTGAGCTCCAGACTGAGGGAGAGTGTGAAAAGCATCAGAGAATAAGTGACAGGGATAGGTTTACCAGAATGCTAATGCCATCAAGAGCATGAGTCACAGAGATTGGGTTTCCGGGCTAGAGTGTGGAACACAGTTATCCACAACTTTATTGTTTTGAACTCTGCATTAGCATCTGGGCTGCAAGCAACAGGTTTTAGACCAGGACTAATGTTCTGCAACTGAAGGGGTTTTAAAGGCTTTTAAAAAAAATTGTCTTCACATTTTTTGTGTCTTTGGAGTAAGGTTTCTAAGATGCCCAGGTACTGCAGCAAAGGATACTTACATAGTGAAACTGAATAGTGGCCAAAGATGAAATAATCTATAAATCAACTTAAAAAGATAGTGTCAAGAGGTGTCTGAAACCCTCAAGGGTACACTTTGCATATAAGGAGAGAAAGAGGTTATTGTTGCCTTGTTCTGCTAGACTTACTGCTAGCAAACAAACACTGCTGAAAAGAAACATTCAGCTCCGTAAACTGTCTTTTGCAAGCTTAAATTCAGTGAAGGTGCTGCAAAGGAAAGATCTTTGCAGCAAACAAAATCTTGTTACATTAACCTTGGCTATAAGAAAATAAGTAAATCTAATGAAACAGGCTGTACAAATATTAATCGAGAAAAGAGGGTGGGGAATCATTTTCTTTTCAGGGACCACTTTGAACATTAGTACAAGCTCCAAGAGCCACATATAAGCTTAGGGGTAGGTAGGTACTGTAGGGGTGGGAATTCCGGTTCTCCCGAGATCCGATATTGCTGGTATTTGGGTGTATCGGCTTAATCCGATATTTACCTGTACCGGCATACCGGTTTTTTTACATTGTGGCCATTGAAGTCAATAGCCGTAATGTAAAAAATCCGGTACTGCAGCCAATGTTAAAAATCCGGTATGCCAGTACAGGTAAATCTGGTATCAGGGAGATCCGATACCGGTACATCCGGTATTCTCCCCGGTGTCCCACCCCTATTAGGGCGGTATATTCAGGAAGAGGAGGTTCCAGAGTATGGATCAGTCATTGATCCATCTCCTATCCTTGTGTGCATGCCCGCATCTCTCCTCTCTTACCCTGAGTTTTTCAGTGCTTTGGGATAGGAATTGGATCCAGGAACTGGAAAAGGGCCACATAAAAGGTAGCCATGGGCTGCATTTGGCTCTGGGACCTGAGGTTCCCTCCCCCTAGTCGGGGAGCGGTGTGTGTGTGTGTGTGTGCTTGGCACATATTGGTCCCAAATGTAAGTGATGAAGACAAAGTTGTTCAGGTGATTCAGGTGATTCAGCAGAACCAATAAAATGTGATAGGGCCTTGTGGGGCCTGACAGCTTTCACACAGACCAACAGAAGTTGGTCTAATAAAAGATATTAACTATATGCTGACATAGTGGGCATTTTCTGTGACCTGAATTCTTCCTACACAGAGCTGAATGAAAAATAATTTAAAAGCCCACCATTAAAGACAATATGAGTTGAGTTACTCCTCTCATTCATGGTTCTCACTCCAGGAACTGAAGAAAAAATGTTAATATGTTGCCACAAATACTATATAACTGTGTTACTATGTTTTTATATTGTACGCTGCCCTGAGCTGCCTTTGGCAGGAGCGGACGGGATAGTAAATTTTGCAATAAATAAACAAAATAAATAAATAAATAAATAAATGTTACCTGCAAGATATGGGTCTCAAGTGAACTGCAACCATTCTAAGAAGCTGTACCATTAGAACTGACACCTCAAAATTAATCCACATTAAAGGAATGGCTCTAAAGAAAGCCAGTGTAAGGACCCTATGTAGTTTCTTCCTAGGGTCACCAGGTTTTGAATATGGCAAAGAGGGACACTCCACACCCACTCCTGTTAAGCCCCCATGTGCATAAATATACATACATTTACACAGATTAACGTAGCAAACATGCACATTTTAAATAGTTCATTGCTAATTTTGAGTCTAGACTGGGGAAAACTTATAAAAACAAACTAGAAGTAGGTTGATCACACACACAAGGTGAGGCGACACGAGACGTCCAACTTTGGGAAACCTTACTCACCACTAGCCTGCGATGGGGCAGATTGTATGGCTGGCAGCCACCAGGTGTTTACCTAGTTCTGCCCCAGGCAGGCAGCCAGCCAGCTGCTACGTGATGTATCTGCCGCAGAAGGCGGAGGATGCATTGTTTGTTATTGTTGCCCAATGCGGGATAACAGGCCACCTCCCATGTGGCCAGACCTCTGCAGCTCCGCCCTACAACGAGACCCGCCAGCACCATAGAGCAGCAGTCACAGTTCACCATTCCTGTGCTCCCACGTTATGGCTGGGGGTGGGATAGTGGATAGGCCATGGGATGGCGGATGGAGTGGAGCTGAGCACCCACCTGTGTGGACGGCTCCTCAATCCAGCCTGGGGATGGTAGGACTTGTGACAGTGGCCCACCCACCTGGTTTCCCCACAGAGAGGCAGATCACTTGGCCTACTCTCCCCGCTGGCACGAAGTGTGGCGTTCATTCTCCCTGGGATGGGTGGGTGGGATCAGACACACCCTGTCTCATGTAGCGTTACCCAGAGATTCTCATTCAGTTCTTTTTCTCTCTTGCACGCCGCATACACACACACACACACTTACTTTTCCTTCACAGGGGCGTGCACGTACACACACACTTTTCTCTCACCAGGGCAGTCTCAGCCAAGTGGAGAGGACATAAGTCTGATTGAAGGGGGGGTCAAGGGAGGAATTTGAAGAGAGGAAATCCAGACAGCACATGTAGACTGCCCACTCCAGGAGCTTGACTCCCCCCTTGGAGCAACATCCCCTAGCCAATTCACTATCCTGTTCCCAGCCATGACGTGGGAGCACAGGAATGCCGTGGCTGCTGCTCTATGGTGCCAGATTCTAACACACACACACACACACACACACACACACACACACACACACACTCACATTTTCTCTCTCTCACAGAAAGATTCTAACACCCACCCACAGGATGCACAGAGATGTTAACACTAATGGCAAACTAAATCACCTGGTGTCTGTCTGTCCCCCTCTCTCTTCAGATAACTCTGCCCTCTTCTTCCTGCACTCAGCATCTGAAGGTGGCAGCTGAAGGGGCGGGGGTGCGGCGTGCGCAAAAGGGTGCTGGCCATTTTGGGGTCAGTAGGGGCTGTGTTGTGTATCCCTGGGATATTCTGCTACATCCCTCAGCACATTGCTCCACCATGCCATTGCCAATCCACTAGTCCTTTCTGCCTGCAGTAAATATCTGGTCTGCTTCCACTTACCTCTTTCTTCCTCCTTAACTCCTCTCCCAGTTCCACCCTTGGAGCAATATTCTTCTACATCCCCATATCCCAGTCCTCTCACTCCTACTCCCTGCTCTTGCCACCGCCCCCTCTCCCCAAACCTAATTCCCATCCTCTGTCTCCCCCCATCCCTCTCGGCTGCCTTTCTCTTGCACCATCTGGAACTGCCGCTCTTCCATTCAGAAAGCGCCATTCATCCACAATCTCTTCCTCTCCCACTCTCTTCAGCTCCTCCTTCTTACAGAAACTTGGATTTCCCTATGCAACCCTGCCACTCCTGCTGCCCTCTCCCTTGGCAGCCTCACGTTCACCCAGCCGCCACGCTCTGAAGGTAGGGATGTGCAAACGCGGTTCAGGCGTTCGGTGTTTGGCCTGAACTCGGCTCGTTCGGACGGCCGAACTGAACGCCTGAAGCCCCAAAGAGTTTGGCCGCGTTCGGGTGTGAAAAGCAGGGCTGGAAGGCCCGGGGAGGGGGGGGGGGCAGCTGGGGAGCAGACTTCCTGGCGCCAGGGGTGGAGAGGCTTGGACTAGCTGCACAATCACCATCCCTCTTTTCCTCCGCCCACTGGCTTCACAGTCTGCGATTGGCATGGGGCTAGGCTGCACAGAGCCAATGGGGCTTGTGGTAAGGCGGGCGCAGCAAGTAACAAAAGTCATTGCCCTCCCCCCTTCCAATTCCTTCTGAGCTAGCCACTGATCCTGTCAGCAGGCGTTTTCAGAAGTCTCCCTCTCCCAGCAGTTTGTGTTCCTAATCCATTGCCATCCTCCTCCTATTTCATCCGTTCCCACATATTTACCTCCATAGTTTCCTTTATTTAGATTAGATAGATTTAGGTGTTATTTTTATTTTTTTACCCCTCCCTGTGTTCTTTCTCCCTACCCTCCATTGAATCCTTCCCTCCTCCCACTATATATTCCATCTCTGATTCCCTTACCCTGTTTTTGGATTTATTTAGAGTAGAATTAGATTGATTTAGATTTCATATCAGTTTTGCACCCCTCCCTGTGTTTGTTGTGAGCAGTCTGCGTTTCCCCTCCCCATGGTGGAGCAATGTGCTGAGGGATGTAGCAGAATATCCCAGGGATACACAATGTGTGTGTGTGTGTGTGTGTGTGTATTATATAGAGAGATATAGTGTGCAGTGGGTGTGGATGAGTGGGAGGGGGTGAGTGCGGCCGTGTGCATGCCCCGCCCATGCACCAGTGCGCTCACGGATGCACCACGCAGCGTAGTCATGTAGAAAAAGCCTGTGAGGAGTCACTGGAAGAACAGAAGGTTGCTACCTTGTAAACAAGGTTCGAGATGGCTCCGAACATTCTGCCAACACCAACCTTTCCAGCCCCGCATGGATTTTTTTTCTTATATGCCTAGAAAGGGTTGGAAGGAACTGTCATTCTGAGGGGGAAGAGTGCTTTTATACTAGAGGAGCTCGAGACCATCATGTTATCTATTATTTGAATAGGGTGAGCATGCACAACCCAGTTGTGAGAACGTTGGGAGCCATTTCGAAGAACCTTTTTTTACAAGGTAATAACCTTCTCATCATTCACATGGGGAGTTGTTTGTAAACAAACAGCTTTATCTCTCAGTCCTACCCGCCGCTGCTGCTGTTGGGTTTCCGACGACCTGCCATGCCACCCCGGGCACCCCTGGAGCGCCCCAAGCCTCCCAGTGGGTCAGAACTCCGCCAAACGTCCAGCGGCATTGAACTCTGCTGGACCAAACCCCTGAACCCGAACTAGGCTTTTGGGATGAACGTTCAAACCCCGTTCTGTTCGCACATCCCTATCTGAAGGTCCTGGTGCTGGCTTGTTCCTTGCTAAATCTTGTCAGTTACAACACCTCAGCACTCTTCCTCACTCCCTTTGAGGCCTGTTGCATTTGTCTTTACTCCTCCATTCACCCCTGTGTTGGTCATCTACCATCCCCCAGTCTCCCTCTCCTCTTTTCTTTCAGAGGGCCACTCTTGACCCCTCTGACCCTTCCAGCTATTGCCCTATTTCACTCCTACCCTTCGTTTCCACATTCCTGGAGTGTGCGGTCTACATGCGCGGTCTGGATTTCCTCTGTTCAAATTCCTCCTTGACCCCCTTTAATCGGACTTCCGCCCTCTCCACTTGACTGAGACTGCCCTTGTCAAAATCACTGATGACCTTCTCTTAGCTAAGTCCAAGGGCCTCTACTCCATTCTTGTCCTCCTCGATCTCTCTTCCGCCTTTGACACTGTTGACCATGGGCTCCTCCTGGACTCGTTGTGCTCCCTTGATTTCTGGGATTCTGCTCTTGACTGGTTCTCTTCATATCTCTTGAATCGCTCCTTGAATGTTTCTCTTGCTGGTACCTCCTCTACATTGCTCCCCCTCTCCATGGGAGTTCCCCAAGGCTCTTTCCTGGGCCCTCTTTCTCTTCTCCCTTTATAATTTCCTCTGGGTAAACTCTTTGAATCTCATTGTTTCCAGTACCACCTGTACGCTGACGACACACAACTCTCTCTCTCCACTCCCTTGCCCCCCCTCCCCTCAAAACATTCCCCTCCTACTTCCCTCTCATTTTCCAGTGAGGGTGTCAGCATCTAGCCTGTCCCTCAAGTGAGTAGCCTGGGATTCATTTTTGACCCCTTCCTCTCCTTTTTGCCTCAGATCTTGGCTGTTACAAAATCCAGCAGCTTATCAAGTACATTGCTGGTGCATATAAATAATGAATAAATAAATTAATAAATAGTCTCTCTTTTCCACATATTTTCCAACAGTCACACCCACCCCCAAATGCACACAGATTCTAACACATACACACATTCTCTCTCAGTGAGATTCGAGCACACTCTCTCTCACACACAGAGATTGTAATATGTACGCACTCATATCTTTGGGGGAGGGGGTGAGTAGTTGGTTTTTATTCCCCATCCCCCAAAATTTCTTTTTTCTTTTTGTATCCCAGGCCCTGTTTAGGTGTTTTTAATGTTTATATGATATTTTTAAGTATTTTGTATTGTTTTAAATTGTATTTTCTGATTGGAAGCCACTCCGAGCTGTGTTTCAGGAGGGGTGGGGTACAAATTTAATAAATAAATAAATATAAATCAATCACTCTCTTCTACACACAGATGCCAACAACCAGACCTTCCCCCCCCCCCCCCCCAATCTCTGCAGTGCTGTGGGGAGAGCTTGCAGGTGAATGGAGGCACAAGGAGAGTGGAGCGAGGGAAGCACTGGCCTCACTAGGGAGAGAGAGAGACCTGCTGAGAAGTAGGGATGGACATTCAGATTGAATTATGGATTCAGATCTGTAATTTGCAGATTAAATGCAGATTTGGATTTTCCCATTGAAGTCAATGGGAAACAGAGTCGCAGCCTGTGGCAAAAAGCCCTTTGCGCCTCTGGAGGGGACCCTGGCAGGACAGCACTGCATTCCTGAATTGGGTGGGAACAGCCCTCTATTTCTCAGAGAGCACATGGCAAGCTAGTCACATTCCTGAACCAGGCAGACCTCCTGGCTGGTGAAGTCATCATGACTCAGGTATCAGCATGTAACACCAACCTGATTGGCTAGACTCTGCCCTCTGACTGAGGCAAAGACCAGGTGACCTCCCACAAACCGATCCCAGCAGAGATGGGATGGGAACTTAAAAAGGGACAGACTGCCCACTTGCTCTCTTGCCTTTTTTGCCAGCTCTCCACCTCTGGCCAGCTTGCTGCTGGAAACTAAAGACTCTGCCACACATGGCTGCAACTTACCAGGCCCAGCCCATGGAGAAAATTTGTTTCTACTCAGTTCCTATCTGCCTAATCTGTAACTAGCCAAAGTTTAGACAGACGCAGATTCTAAACGGGGCAACTGTACTCCAAAGACTGGCTTTCTCTCAAGTATCTGTTTGTATCTTTTGCCTTACCAGTAAAGTCCAAGCTTGTTTTTTTACCCCACGTGTGTGCGTGTGTGTTCATTGTAAAGACACAGCTACCAAGAGGGAGAAAGGATTCACTCAGAAAAAGGGGAATCCCCCACTAGCTTTCAGCCAGGGCAACTTCTAGCCACGTTAAGGACTCCTGGGTTCCACCAAGGGTCTGTGCCCCACATAAGGGGGGGGAATGCCAGAAAAGGGGAAGTAGAGGGATGCCCTAGGGAAGCCGCAAGCTTGTAAAAACCTGGAGTTCACATATCCCAGACTGTGCAAACTCTCAAGGTATTTGGTCTCTGTCTGGGTGGTGGCAGTGAGAACTAAAGATATGGGGGGTGGCCAACAGATGGGGCAATAGCTACATTCTTGCCCGTTAGAGCCCCACGGTCAATGTTTGGCCGGTGCAGAGGTGGGTGGCTCAGCTGTATAGCGCCCCCTACTGTACTGCCACATAGCCTGTCTGAGTCCCATCCCTAGCCTAGTTCAGCCCAGAGACAGTGGGTCTAACCTCCCCCCATCCCCCGGGGCCCTGGAGTCTACTTACCAGCCTTGGAGGGCTTGATTGAAGCACCACTGCTGCTGTGCGGCCTCTGACAGGCTCCCTTGCCTCAGTGTCCTCTCTGCTCCTTATTGTGCATGCACAAAATGGCCACCAGGGCCATTTAGCGATTATGTAAAAGGACTGCCACCCTTAACCAAAATGGCAATGGCATCATTTTGGCCACCACCATTTTGGTTAAGGGTAGCTGGTATTTTGTGATGGACAGGCACTAGTGATTTCTATTGGGAAACCACAGACAGCTACAACATTTGGGGATCTTGCAGATGTGTTTGGATTGTTGCAGCTGTTCTATCAGGTGGAGCACTGTTCAAGCAAAGTGATGTAATATTTGTCAAATACTATAAGTCTACAATCAAAAGTGTAACCAGGCAAAGGTGGAGTCAGGACTGTGAGGCAGTCATAAGGTTGATAGAATAGGGATGTTCCTTTGCCATCCAAGTGGGATAATTTTCTGTCACATCCACAAAATAAAGTGGACTTGGCAAAATTTCTCTCCTAGCAATTGCTACTCCAATCACCAAGGAAAAAGATTGTTGTATCTGCTGGTGGCTTCAGTAACGGAGAGTGGAATCATTGGTCACAGAAACAGACACTGAGAAATTAGAATCCCAACACGAGGAGGTTGACACAAGAAATATTCTCTACTGTGTAGCAAGTCATGGTACAAGCATTGTGGTAGCTGCACATGATACTGATGTCCTAGTGTTACTTTTGGTTTATTTCCACAAGAGGTCATGTTCAAAACTGTGGCTAAAGGGTGGATCAGGCAATAAAATAAAATGTATCCCAAATCACGCCATTGTGGAGCAACTACCACTTGAACAAGACGTATTGGAAACCATTCATGCATTTCATGCTATCACTGGCAGTGATACCACCTCTTACCTGGCTGGGAATAGCAAGAACGCATGCTCAAACGTTTTCCAGCAGCACCATGATATCCTCAAACATCTAGAGGATGATGACCTGAATAACCAATCCACCAAGGATGCACAAGTGTTCATCTGCAAAGTTTACAACGTGCCAAATGCAAACACTGTGAACAAGGCACATTCAATCATGTTTGTCAAATCCTGCGCGCCAGAGAGCCTTCCACCCACAACTGATGCTTTGTCCTTCCACATCAAACGCTCACATTGTCAGGCAGCACTGTGGAATACCCAAAGCACACCTGCAATACTCAAAGCTGCCCCCACCTGAATCCATGGGATGGAAACAAGAACAGACTTCACTCGTGCCCATCCTCATGTCTCTACCTCCTGTCCCAGATTCATGTATAGAACTGATCATTTGAAACTGTACCACAAGGTGCATACAGGCAAGTTACAAGTGTAAAATGTTTAGTCTACTGTGCTCAGCTGCCTGTAAATGCAGAGCCACTGGTGGCAGTTGCAATAATGATGTTGGAACTGTGCTTCTTGAAGTTACATGAAAACAGATGTTTTAGTATCAGTTTAAAGTTCTTGCACTACTTTGTTACTTTAAGGTGGCATATGTACTAACATTTGATTTGGCTTTATGTAGGGATAACCGTACTTTTGAACCATTTCTGTATCCAATATTGCAGAGATCCATTGCATTTTTTCCCTTTGCAATAAATTACCTCAACAAAATTATGAAGCATTAACATTACCATCTTCTATCGGCAATTCTCTTTGGGTGAATTTTGCAGTTGTGAACTTCCTCAAGAATAGGAAAAAAGTAGTATGCAAATACGGCACGTATCTTGTTTTTAGCAGCAATTACGTTTTCTGCGGGTTACTGGTTGACCATTACAAATATAGCATGGCAGAGACTGAAAATGGATTCACAGCACCCACAAATCCTTTAGAAAACAAAATCTGCCAACGGAGGGAGAGAGTGAGTTCATGGCCATCATGGCAACCATGGGCTTGTCCCAGATGGATAGCGGCCCTACGCAGGGGGGGGGGGGGGGGAAATATGCTCGACCTGGTGTTCTGCTCTGGCCGGGAGGCAGGTGATCCAGCAGTGGGGGAAATTAGTTCAATGTCCTTGTCATGGATGGATCATTACCTCCTGCAGACCACGTTTCTAGCGCATGGCAGCCCCCGGAAAGAAGTGGGACCTATTAGGTTGGTCTGCCCCCGGAAGTTGATGGAACCGCAGTGGTCCCAGGAAGCCCTGGGGGAGGTTTCCTCAGACCTTGAAGGCCGCTCGGTTGATGATCTTGTTCATGCTTGGAACAGCTTGCTGGGTGGGGTAAGTGATCGAGTGGCTCCCAGGCATCTGCTCCCGCCGCTGTGTCATGTAGAGCTCCTTGGTTTACTGAGGAGCTGCGGTGTTTGAAGCGGGAAGGGCGGCGGTTAGAGCGCTGCTGGCACCACTCTCGTGCTGAATTCGATTGGCTGCAGCATCGGACCCACTTGTGGTCCTATGCTGTGGTCATGAGGACGACAAAGAAGGAATTCTTTGCCGCCCTCATTGCCGCTGCAGTCGCGTCCAGTGGAGCATTTCAGGGTGGTTAGGGGGCTGGTCAGTCCGGTCTCCCTCCGCCTGGAGGGGAAGGTTTCCCAAGCCCGCTGTGAGGAGTTTGTAGACTACTTTGCAGATAAGATTGCTCGAATCTGGCACGATTTCAGGGCCGGGATTGATGCAGGAGGAGGAGAGCCGAGGGTTATGGATGCTCCATCTGGTCCATTTTAGTGGTATCGGTTCAGGAAGTGACACCGACCGATGCCGAGGGGGTTCTGGGGTCTGTTAGGGCTACTTTTTGTGAACCAGATCCATGTCCGTCCTGGTTGGTGAAAGCCTCCAGGGAGACTTTGGGTCCGGTGCTGGAAGGAGAGATCAATGCCTCCCTTCAGGAGGGCAGTGGTGCGGCCCCTGCTCCAAAAGCCATCATTGGATGTTAATTCCCCCACCAGCTACCGACCTGACTCTAACATTCCCTTTTTAGGGAATGGTTATTGAACAGGTGGTGGCCCAGCAGCTCCAGGGCCATCTGGATAGCATCGGTTTTCTGGATCCTTTTCAATCAGGTTTTCATCCAGGATATGGCACCAAGACTGCGTTGGTGGCTTTGGTAGACGACCTCCGCTGGGAGATGGATTTAGGACATTCAGCACTCTTGGTCAGGGCTGAAGTGGCAGCAGCTGTTATCGCACCGCCATTCCATTCAGAGAACTCGGCACTTAATATGTCTGGCCGCCGACTTCCCCATGATATTTCCACGATTCTGTATTACCTTCTGCCAGCATCTGCAGCATGTCTGGTTTGTGAACAGAAGCAGTTTTAGGTTGCCTTCTGCCACTGAGCGCGAGTCTGACGCACCGTGATGCTGAATAATAGATCATTGAATGAATGAACTTAGGGTGACTGACTACCTGCTTCAGAGTCTGCTGCAGGGGTGTAGCCACAGTGGCGCGGGGTGGATTTGTGCCCATGCCCTGCCCTGGGGAGGGGGCCAGCAGCGATCAGGGCCAGCCCCAGGCATCCGGGAACCCTGCTCCCGAGTGCTGGAGGAGTCTCTCTTGCACCACCGGCACCGCCTTTTTAAACAGCTCAGTTGTAGCCCCGCAGCGCTGCTACATGGGTGGGGGAAAAGTCCCCCCCGTCCCCTCCTTCGCAGCGACTGTTGCTGCATTGTAAACAAAGTTCTTCTTCGAGGGGCTCCTTCCATTCTCACAAATGGGAGAGTGTATCATGCCTAGAAAGAGACGGTGGGGGAATTTTCTAACAAAATGACACTCCATGCAGGTTGGATCTACAGCCGGGGAGACGGGTAGCAGGCAGGGGTCAGCCTGCTCTGTTGGGGCTAGGGGGGTTCCATTCAGCTGAGGGAGGGTTGGTTGTTCAGTGCTGTCTCTGTTAGAAGGATGGACAGATCCTCCCTCTTCCCTTTGTGATCGCCGCATAGAGAGAACTGGGGGTGCAGAGCAGCTACAATGAGGCAGAGAGCCATCCCAACAAAGGGGAAGAATTTGTCCTTCGCACCCTAACGCACAAGAGAATTCACAGAAGAGCAGGGACTCTCCCCCCCACATCCCCTGGATCAGCATCAGGAGCCAGGTGCTCACTCATTGCTGCTGGGGTCAGGGATCCCTGCACTCTAAGCGGGACAGAGACTAGTGCACAAGGAGGGACAACAAGCAGGGCAGCACCCAGAGTTGAGCTTCGAGGGAGGGATCTTTGTTATTCCTCCTTGCGCACTAATCACTGTCTCTGTCCCGTGGGCCTGTAAGACCTGTCTGTTCATCTGGGTCTTGGGGGTGGGGAATGAGGGTGGGTGTGGGTTGTTTTTGTTTTTTGCCAGTGGTTTTACCTCTTTCTAATGGTTTTTATTGTTTTAGTAACTCCTTCCTGTATAATTGTTTTTAAATGCTTTGTAAGCTGCCCCGAGCTGCTGTAAGCCTGGAGGGAGCAGAGTAGAAGTCTTTAAATAAATAAAAATAAAACTTTTACTCAAAAAGTGCCAGAACTTTTTTTTTTTTTATAAAATATGCAATAATACTTCAAATTCTGATTTTGCAGCAGACATTCTGTTTCCTTTTGCAAACAGTACTTTACCATTACCGATATAGCTTGGCAGGCACCAAAAATGAATTCAGCACCCCCAAATGCTTTAGAAAAAACTATCTGCCAACTTTTACTCAAAAATGCCAGTGTGTGTTCTATTTTCTGAAATTAGGACTAATCTAAATAGAAGGTGCGTGATTTTAACACAGTGATGCAGCTGACAACTATAGAGCTACTCCTGCAGCTCTATAGCTTAATATACATTGCCTGTCTGGGGTCACGGAATTTAAAATAAATAACTAATTCCTATAGCTTTTTCAATGCAAGTGCTTTACAATTATTATTTAGGTCACCCTTATTCCCATTTTATAGATGGGGAAGGGAGGCTGAAAGGTTTCCCAACTTTCCCAAGGTTGCCCAGTGAATTCATAGCTATTTGAACCCTGGCCTTCCAGGTCTATGTCCAACACCTTATTCGTTAGGCTACACTATAATGCCCACCATAATTATATTTAAGTCTCAAAATAAGAGCACACAGCAAGCGGTTTAGAAGCCATTGTGGTATAGTGGATACGGTGCTGAACTTGGACCTAGGAGACCACGGTTCAAATCTGACTCTAGCCAATGAACTCACTGGGTGGCCTTGGGCAAGTCACAACTTATCAACCTCCGTTCCTGATCTGTAAAATGGGAGTGTGTGTGTCTGTCTTTCCTTGTGTGTTCCTGTCACCCTTGTCCAGCCTACATTGTAAGCCCACTGGGCAGGGACCTGTCTCTGAAAATCTGTGACTGGAAAGTGTTCTGTTCACCGAGTAGCGTTGTAGAAATGGTAAGTAGTAGTAAGCCATTAGGCTAGAGGAAAATTGTGGAGGATTTCCCCCCTTCCCACTGCTATTCAAAATATGGTAAGGATATAGATTTTCTTATGCACATGGGTAGACCAACCGCACAGGGCTCTGATAGCACAAGCCCCATTCAAGTGAATAGGGTTTGAACACTGAGGATCAGGCCCCACCTTGTTTATATAAGTGTGCACAATCATGTTTAAAGTTAGCTTTCAAAAATTGGATTAAATAGATATGATACTAGTGACAAAAGTGTCATTTGACATATCATGCAGCTCCTGCGGCTATAGAAGATTTTAAGTCTTGGCTGACTTCAAGAACACCTCTGAAGCCAACTCATCTAGCTCAGTCAGGGAGCCTTCCATGCAGCGGGGTAGCCAGTACACCAGCAACATCCCCAGCCTATCCCCGACCAACACCGCCCTGAGCTGTTTTTACAGGAGGGGCGGGGTATAAATTGATAAAAATAAATAAAAAATAAACCAACACCACAAGGTGGATACACTCTATATTGGATGAGTTACCGGATACCTTTGAAAGACCAAGGTGTCTTTACATATCACCCCCCCAGATCCTAGGCTGGTGATGCACCAACTACCTGGCTGCCACCATCTGGAACATATTGTGCCATGTGGGTCCCATGCGCATCCAACGTGGATCCCGTATGCAGGGGGTTTCGGATCATGGACAATGTCTCTCGAGCTTTCACCAGCCAGGACAGGCATGGATCCAGTTCACAACTGGCTGCCCAAACTACTGCAAGCATAGTGTCCGATCGGTGGGTGAGACTAACTGAAGTTGATCCAAGTGAACGGGACAGGACTGAGCCTTCCCAACCCCCGACTAGCAGTGCCCAAATCGAGCTAAATATGAGTGACTATCTAAAAGAATAGGTGGCAAACTTGTCACAGCAGTCAGCTAATGACTAACTTGATTTATGCCATGAAATCTGTTGTCCCCTATCCTTGTGTGAATACCCTCATTTCTGCTCCCTTATCCTGCGCTCAGATTTTCAGTGGTTGGAGGTAGAAACTGGAACCAAGGGCTAAACCTGGGAACTGGAACGGGGCTGGCTTAAGGACTTCTTGTGGACTGCATTTGGCCCCTGGGCCCAAGATTCCCCAGCCCTGGCCTAACCTTTTTAAAGGCCTCCAATGATAGGACCTCCACAACATCATTTTGCCAATTTGGTCCACTGCTAAATCCCACCAGCTAGAAAATTCTTCGTAATGTTTAACCTAAATCCTTTCTCCTTTAATTTAAGCTCGTAACCTAGTCCTATCCTCAGTGACCAGGGATCCTGCTAGGATTTTATTTCTGCATTGTCCTCTTCATCATCAACCAACATCATCATCTCTCAACAAGTCTATTAAGAGACTATGGGTGTGATCTTCCAAGCTTGATGTTGGAGTAAGTCCCACTGAAGTGAATGGGACTACTACTGGTGTTCAGCAGTGGAAACACCATGCAGTAGGTTACAGGCTTTGAATTTAAGCTGCTAATATCGTAGTTAGTAAATAACAAAATACAGATTCCATGCTATATATTTTGGAGATAGATTATTGTAAAATGGCCTTCCTTTAACATTTTGTTGCTATGTATAACAATACTCTCAAGTAGTAATGAACTAGTGAGTAAAAGTATCAGACATAGAAGTGTAGAAGAAAGACGCTGGGAATAGATGGTGAAACGTTTAGTGGAATACTACTTGGTCATGAGTTTTGGGGCTGCTTTTGTATGGCAACTCTAGCCTCCAATTGTGATTAACTCTAATTTAATTTGAAATAATCATGCTAAATGTTGTGCCTGAATTAGCTGTTGAGCTTTGGTCCGGGCAAAAGCCTGTGAAGCCAAGTCAGGAACCTGGACGAGGACATATTTAGTAGTTTACAGATTCTGAATGGATCTTTAAACTAATAAATACTGGCTGGCAGTGGAACAGGAAGCTGGGAAGTATGGCATGGCCTGCCTTTAAGTCAGACGAATTTGGGTAGAGTTGATTACACAAAAAAACACTCACCAAATTCTTACATCCCCCCTTTATTTATCCACAATAAAATTTGAATTAAAACTTATTTTGTGTACAGTTCTTAAGGATAAGGCGTTATGTCCTTAAGCACACATTTTTCTCCCTACATTTCTGTTACTGAATGCTGTTCCGAATGCTAAGAACAAGAAATTATTTTGATCATACGAAACAGCCATATACGGATGCAAAAACAACAGCTTCATCTTCTAGATGCAGTTGGTACATCTTGTTGCATGTAAGACACTCTAAAGAAGAAGAACAATGCCATACTGTCAGAAGCAATTTTGCCACACAGTGGCAAAATAAAACCACCATTAAAGAGAGGTAAGAGGCCACCAAACTATAGCCTTTGCCCCCCCACCCCCACTTCAGCAGTTTGAACACTGTGTGGCAAACACCATCTGTATCCATTCCCTTGCATTAAAGAAACCATTATAGTGCAGAAGAGGGAAAAACAAAAAAGTAGATTACAAGAAGTAAGCCTAAGCACACAAATGAGTAGTTCATTACCAAGACAGACTGAATTTCTATCAGACAGAGTCAAAAGGCTTTAATATTCTTTAAAAAGGGGAAAAAAAAGTAATTAATATGATTTTTGCCTCATGTTAACCCGATCCCACGGTTGCACAAAAGTCCTGGATAAATGACTGATGTTTAGTAATATTTAATCATTCAAACTCACTACCCTTAATTTGACAGCAAACATTCCAGCAGGTTGAAAAGCTAGTATATTTCACTTTTTTTTACTATGAGATGTATTACTGATGGCCAGAAACAATGCTAGGAGCAATTTGTGAGTGTGTGCTAATTTCCGGGCCTGAATTATAGTCACGCAATTCATAGTTTTTGACTTTAAAAAGACATTCAGCGAGTTACCTGGAGAAGGTTGACACTTATTCACAGCTGTAGAAATTGGCATCTGATGATAGCTTTCTAAGGACAGCAATTAAACATGGTCTTGGCAAGCACTGGAGCTCTGTATACAGTAGGAATGAATGTTGAATCTGAGGTAAAGTACAGGTTCTGTTTGACTGAACTGTTTGAAAATAGGTTTTTGGTAGATAAAACATTTACTAGCTTAAATTACATGTGGCTACAACATGATTAAACAAGTCAGTCAATAAACCCAAGCTTTATTGTTAACATTGCAAGTTTATGTTCCATATGAGCACCTCTCTAATTAAAAATAAAGTTTGCTTGAATCAACGACTTCATTATAAATGAAGAAAAAAAGGTCAAGCAATGCACCACTGACATCAAGTGGCAATACAAGACTAGCACTAACTCTGCTCCTTTCAGAGATCAATGGCACATTATTGCCATCGTGAGGTAGTCAATAGATTGCAGGAAAGATATAAAATCAAAAGTAGCATGGTTAATTAGGCAGGTAATTAGTTTAAAACAAAAACATCACACCATTGGCATCTGCTTTCTTGTGGCTGTATGTTTTTTGCTGGTACAGGTTCACATTAGTCTGAACTCAGCAGTGTGCATAATCTGGAATAATCACTTAAACCAACAGTGGGCAGTTTTCCTCCTGTGAGCCACTATGAAAATGTTTACAGGACAAATAGGATTTAGGGGCAGCTGGTGCTTAAGTTGTTGCACAGGATTGGGGAGGGAGGAAGGTCTGGATTATGGATCTAGGCCATGGACCCATCTCTTGTCTTTTGAGTACAATCTCTCATCTCCACTCAAGCTCACTCAATAGTTGATGGTAGGGGAATGGGTCCGTGGGCCAGATCCTGGAATCTGAAAGGGACCAATTAAAATACAACCACGGGCCAACGGTTCCCTGCCCCTAACTTAAATAAACAGATTTGTTACAAGATTTAGACCAACATAACTGCATTTAGAATTTGGCCAAGGAGTTGATAAGTGTTATACAGAATATTATATGCATTGTCATTTTCTAGTGAGTTACTATTTTGTGTTGGCTTAAAATATTCATGCTCCCAGGTATCACAAACTTAGACCACCAACAATGCTGGCTACCAAAACATGGAGCCCCACTCTTTTTCCCTGTACCACTGTGACAAGTGAATTCACTTCGAATATTGTCTTAATTAGTAAGAAACCACTACTTTGTACCGTGGGCTTTGGTTAGTTCACTGCAGGAGTCCTAGAAGAAACAGAGTTCCATAGTTACAGATTCTCCCCTGTACAAGTCACACCATGGTTTCAGAGGCAATGGGGAGCTTAGAACAAGACTAACGTACAAACATTTGAAGATGTGAATGGCATGGTTTAAATTTTAGGCATTTTAGGTGCCTAAAAACTAAGCACCTAAAACCAGACATATAATGTATTTCTAATTTTAGGACTGACTTGAGCCTCAGACCCTGGTAATTTTTATTGACTTGTCTGAATATTGTTGTCATGCTCTAAATTTAGGCTTCAACTGTTGAAGTCTTTGGGTATAGCACTGCTCACAATATGCTTTACACAGAAAAGCATATTTAGAGTAAGTAATTAAAGAAGTTTATTTGGCACTAGCTTTCGCCATGGCCACAAAAAGAAAGCCTTGTTTACAGAACCGAAGCCCTGATCCACACATGGTACCCTCCCTCTCAACTGTGCCACCACCCAGCAAAGCGAGAGTTGGGGCTGCAGAGGCAGGTGGTGGAGGACTTTGCCTGGGGCACCATGCACGCATACATTGTGTGTAAAACTTCAAGGGTAGCTTTAGTTCACATGCACGGATCTTGGAATAAGGCCTCAGTGAATTTACTTCACGCTGGAAAAACTGGCTCCTACATTGTTACTGCAAAGTGATTTTAAGTGCTCTAAAAACAAAGTTTGCAATTCTGGAGCTATTTAAATATGATAGAGCTAGTTTATATAAACTTGCTTCCTGTTTTACTGGAACTTGTAATCCTTTTTGACATGGCCCATTATTTAGTATGCATCTCATATTGGAGGAGAGAAGGGAAATGTTGTTTGTGTTTATAACTGGCTCTACAGTGAATTCACCAATACATAGAAGCTGACAATAATGAGAACTGGTTTGCTTCTCAAATACCTTTGCTAGTAATTTAGTGGGAGAATTCTTTAATGAGTGCCATTTTCACATGGCGCTGCTGGGTGAGGGGATGGGTGTGGTCCCTTTCTCATGGGCACACACCCATCTCCACCCACGGTGCCTCCTCCGCTTTGTCGGCTGGCTCCGTGGGTGGGTGATGAGTGCAGATGGGTGTGTGCTAGGAGTGCGCCCCCCCCGCTCCGTGGTGTTTGCACGGGCGTACACCCATCCCCCCCACTGCTGTGGCAAGCGCACGGATTCGCCCCCCTCCCCCCAATCGCACACTAAGCTGGGGGGGAGGGGCATCTGTGCAAAAACGGCCGAAGACATTTTTTTAGCCACAATACAGGTATGTTCAGTTATGGTGTTTAATTCACCCTTCCATCCAACACTGTCTCTACAGGAGCTAGTTTCAAGTTTTGTTTTTTTATAAAGGTAACTATCCGTTTTTTTACCTGTCCTCTAAATACCCAATTTTAAGTGTTATTACAATACCAGTAGATTGTATCTTTAAAGTAGAACTAGACTTATAGTGACATAGTAAGTAGAATTTGGAACTCAAGTTGACTGGTAAATAGAAGTATTCCTTTAATAACAAAGTGAAGCATTTCTCACAACATTTAAGGCTCTGATAAGTAATTGTCTGTACTAGGTTTGCTGCTATTAGACAGTGACTGATGCATTTCCAATCTCATCAGGAAAAACCCTCTTGCACAGAATTTTATTCATAGCAGAGTTGTCATGTGTTTACACTAAGTTTGTAAATTAAAGGCAAAACTTTACAAAAACATCGGTTTACACACTGGAAATATTTGATTGATGGTTTCACTGTGGGCGTGCCCTATTTCCTTCATTTTGGCAAGAAGGACACATCTACAGGACAGAAGGCGGTCTACCAATTTTTTGTTGAAGTTCAATTTTTCATTATTAAATTCTCTACAGCACAAAAATAAATAAATAATTAAAAAAAAAAAATCCCATCTCTTGTAACAGAAGCTCACGGTCCTGGGGACTTCCATTTAGGCATATGAATTAACTTCACAGTTCTTCAATAAATACTGCTATTTAATGTATGTAAGTGCAGAGATTTTTGTTTTTGCAGAAATATTATAGCGTATGCAAAACCACGAAGGGGCAACTTGAATATGTCGTTAATTTACCAACTTAGCTTTAAATATCATGTACTTAATGAAGTCATTGTATTTTCATTTGCATCAATTTTTTAAGAAGATAAAGTAGCTAAGACACTACAAGCTGATACACTGAGGACATTTCCTGTAAAACCAAAGGACTTTGCTGGTACAAGAAATACAGCCAAAGTGAACAAGATTTCCCCAAGTGCCGGTTATGCCACTGAAACTGAAATTAGACATAAAAATTAGTAAAGTGAAAGTTTTTTTTGCAAGATATGTAATTTCATGGGAACTGTAACACGCCTAAATGTCGATTTCCTGCAAAAACACACGTTGAAAAATATAATTTGCACTTTTAGGTAAAGAAAAACTATGTAATAATGATTCTGCAAACTAATTCACTCAAAAGTGAGAAAAAAACCCACAAACAACTTCTGGAATTTCACTTTTATTTGATTAACACGTATCAGTCAATGTCAGGATCCACATTCTTAAAAATTGTTGTTTGACATGCAAGAATAGTGTGTTTACTTTAAGTTACTCTAAGTGCTACTGCTTAGAGGCAGTACAGGAATTCTATTTTTTTCAAAGTAGAAGCTTTAGAAGTCTTGCCTGAAGTGTGGCACAGTCAAAATGTTCTGAACAGCTGGTTAGGAAGGTAGCCAAGATGCAAGAAAGATGTCTGAGCCTCCTTTTCAAGGGCAGCCAACTCTTGTACTGTAGGTGCCAAAATATCCACATGGCCTTTATAGCTTCCACCTGCCAAAAAAAAGAACCACCATTGAAATGACATGCTTGAAATAACTTGTCAGCAGTCCTTATATTTGGTTACAATTGTTCAGAAAGTTGGTTGTTCCAGCCTTACTAGCTTGCTACTGGGAAACGTGCCCACATGCAAAGCAGATTCTATCCCTAAGTCCAGTCAAAAGGGACAAATGCTTTGTAACTATCACCACTACTAATAAAATACCTTTCACAAGTCAGGGTTTGAGAAGGCCAGTTTAATTTACATGCATTTACACCATGGTTTAACGTATGCTCAGGCTGAAGAGTGAAATTAGGTTTTAAGATAAAGGAAAAAAATAAATTACTTTTCAACTATACAAGATACTGAGAATCTGAAAGGTGGGTTTTAATCCTTGAGGGGGCTCTAATTTTTCTATATATGTTTTGAACCCATACATTCATTATAATGCAAGAATATTAGTCACTTGAGAACATTTTTACATAAGTAATGACAAAAAGAAAAGAGCAGCCATATCCACCAACAAGAAATATCTTTCAATAAATCAATTGTTAAGGGCAGAACGTTGTCTACTTAGAAGAGCCACACTTTTGAGGAAAAAACAAAATAAAAAGCTTTGAAGAACTGTAATTTGGGGGCCTAAAAACCCTTAGGTTTTGAGGTCTGCAAATAACATTCTGTACAGAGTAGCATCCTATTTTTATAAGACTGAAAAAACTCAAGTGGCATTCATGGTGGTACTTTTCCAGGAGATGTAAAAAAAACAACTTGTAGTATACTATCTAATGGGATGGAGACCATTTTGTCAAGTAACTGAGCTAGGCAGCAGGACACTTGGCAAGCATACCTTTGAGATGGCAAGTGAATATTCATTGCTATGGGTCCAGATCCCCTCCCTCACTGCTGGTCTCAGCCTGAAAGTCTTATGCCTGGCTTACACACACATTTCACTGCCCTCTTAGGCAGCAAGTCAACACATCTACAGACCCAACAAAACATACAGCAAATTCACTGAGTAACAATTAAGCTACTTACCACCTGCTGCTCTCCTTTGTCCATAGGTAACCTTCCCATCAAAGTCATCAAGTGGTACTTTAATATCCGGCTCAACCTGGGATATGGTGCAGTTCAGATGCTCTTCTATCTCACCCAACAGCTAGAAAATGTAAAATTATTTAACTCGAAAGATACATACTTTATTCATTCTCTGTGCAGCAGTACTGTGATTTTCTAAACCACACAAGTTGCATGTACTCGAGAACTTTGGTCCTTACATAACGATCACAAGAGTACATGTGCTAATTTACTACACTTGCTACAACTTAAGCCTTGTACATTAATCTGCATGAGCAAACCCCTCAGGTTTTTAAGGTCAGAAAGAACCATTATGATTACCTACAGACTCACCTCTTGTACAACACAGACCAAAGAAAGGTTGTGAGAATTTCTGCATTAAGCCTCAAATTTCTGGTTGAGCTACATTGCTTAAGTTTAGAATGTTTAGTCTTAAGACTTCAAAAGAAGAGTCCCCCATAATCCTAGGAAAACAATTATGTTGGTTGCATACCCTCATTTAAGAATTCACACTTTATTTCTTGTCTGAACTTGTCTAGTTTCAACATCCATCAATGCTCATTATGCCTTTGTTTGCTAGATTAAGGAGTTATCTGCCTTTAGATGTCTCCTCTTCACACAGAATAGGATGGCTGCTTCTTTTCAATGGACATCCAGACACACAAAGAAATGTTACATAAAAGATGCCATACTGGGTCGGGCCAGCAGTCCATCTAACCCAGCATCCTGGATAAAAAAAAATGAGACAGCGAACTGATTTGGCTTGCTGTGGCCTGCTTGGGGACAGACCCCACCTACACGTGTGTGCAAGTGCTGTCAGATGTTGACTTGGGGTATCCCAGGTTGTGTTGGCGGCTAGTCCAGGTTCTGACCTCAGAAAACCTTTGAGGTTACAGCCCTGCGGCTGCATGTGTGTTCCTGGGTGTTTCTGCTGGTCCAGGCTGGGTCTGCCATGACAGGCAGCCACCATGAAAGGGGGCAAGGCACTGTCATGGCAAGGGGCAGGGCACTGGGCACAGTGTGGAGTCAGCAGGCTGTACGTTCCCCGTTCTCCCTGGGCTGTACAGCTGTTGGCTCAGCCAGGCACGTTTGTTTTGCACCCCGGCATGCACCGTGTCCTCCTGGGCTGCCTGTCCTGTGTCAGCCTGGAGTCACTTCTGTTTTACTCCCCGTCTCCAACAGTGACCAGCTCTAGTAGCTCAAGAGAAATACATGTACAGGTCATGGAGGTGTAACCCATCTCCTGATGACTGCTCTCAACTACCAGTAGCCAGGGGTTTATACCCCAACAAGTATGGTTCTATCCTCTAAGAATTTATCCAATTTCTCTTTGAAGCTAGTTATGCTGCTGGCTTTCCCACCCTCCTCCAGCAATGAGTTCCATAACTGTATTTTCCGCTGCGTGAAACAGTGCTTCCTTATGTTCATTTTGAATTGGCTGCCATTTAACTTCCAAGAGTGTCCCCTTGCTCTCTTATTGTGAGAAAGGGAACTGTTTTCCCTATTTACTTTCTCCATGCCACTCATGATTTTATAAACTTCTATCATATTCCCCCCCTAAACTGCCTCTTCTCCAAGCTGAACAGCCCCAACCTGTTAAGCCTCTCCTTATTGTTCAGAGTTGGAGTCTTATTACTTATAAGATATTTAATTATACTTATTTTGTAAGGAAAAATACAAGTTATCTTTAATTTTTAGTCACCATACTTTACACATTCTGCTCAAAAGTTGAACGTAGAGTTTTAGGCACTTTATTCCAAGAACAGGATAATCTGGGGATGTTACTATCTGTGTAAAATGTCAGGCAATTTTGTGCAGTTAGACTGAGTGTTATTCAGTTTGATTCTGTTTCAATGCTTTAATTTGGAAGACTAACAAACATTATTGTGATACTATCTTAGATGGAAATGATGAAAGTGTAAGGTTCCTGTTAGCCTGTGATACCTGGTATAGTAGCTGTTACAACATACTATTTTTTAATTTTTTTTAAAAGAGTCAAGAGTGATTTCACAGTCCAGTCATGAACACACGTTGGCTGTAACTGAACATGTGTGAGTATTCCAAAGTAGTTTTCATTTGTGACCAAATCAGATGTAAGTTGATTGATTTTATTTTGGTATATTTCTTAACCACTTCCTCTTGCCCACATGGGCAACTCTCTGAGCGGCTTACAAGAAATCAATAAAATCATTTCAATAATTAAACACATTATAAATCATCAGGCGGAACCAACTCCCTCCCCCCACTGCCAAACCCTCACCACCCCCATTCTCCCCCACCCCTCCAAAAGCCTGGTGGAACAGCCAGGTTTTACATGGTCTTTGGAAAGAGGGGAGGTCTGGGGCTAGACGGGCCTCCGTTGGGAGGGAGTTCCACAGTCGCGGAGCGGCCACCGAGAACACCCTCCCCATCACTGCCACCTGGAAAACCCGGGGGACTTTGTCCCTGGCTGACCGCAGGGGCCTCACCACAGCCCGGGGCCTGAGGCGGTCCCGCAGGTAGGCAGAGCCCAGGCCGTTTAGGGCTTTATAGGTCAGTAACAACACTTTGAATTGGGTCCGGAAGACAATAGGCAGCCAGTGCAGCGAACAAAGCACTGGTGTAATGCGCTCATGGCGGCCCATCCCCATTAGAAGATGGGCTGCTGCATTCTGCACCAGCTGCAACCTCTGGACCCTCACCAAGGGTAGTCCCACAGAGTGCATTGCAATAGTTCAGTCTAGAGGTGATAAGAGCATGGATGATGGTGGTCAGGTCAGAGTCCAAAACATACGGCTGCAACCGTCACACTAGATGTAACTAGCAAAAGGTGCTCCTTGCCACAGCTGCCACCTGGAAACAGGTGGAGCTGCAAGTCAAGAAGCACCCTTAGGCTACGGACCTGAGTGGCCAGAGGAGGGCAGACCCCATCAATGACGGCGGCCACCACACCCTCGGCCCTACCCACCAGCATCACCTCCGTCTTGTCGGGATTCAGCTTCAGACGGCTTGCCCTCATCCATCCCCCACAGCCACCGGGTAAGCACCGAGACTGCTGAGTCTGGGTCTGCAGAAAACGGGAGGTAAAGTTGTGTATCATCGGTGTACTGACGACAATGTACGCTGAACTCCCTCACAACCTCGCCCAACGGCTGCATATACACGTTGAACAGGAGAGGGGACAGAACAGAACCTTGCACGACTCCACACGTGAGGCTTCGGGGAGAGGATGAGCACTCCCCAAGAACCACCTGCTGAGTTCTCCTGGCCAGGAAGGAGCGGAATCGTTCAAGAACAATTCCGCCCACCCCAGCTGCCTTGCCACTAACATCTCATGGTCAACGGTATCAAATGTGGCCGACTGATCTAACATAATCAGTAAAGATGATCTGCCCTGATCCAGTTTCTGGCGCAGATCGTCAACCAAAGCCACACGTGCAGTCTCGGTGCCAAATCCTGGATGAAAGTCGGACTGCGAAGGATCAAGGAAACCGATACGGTCCAGATGCTCCTGAAGCTGCTGAGCCACCACCCATTCAATAACTGGTAGATAGCTGGCCAGGGAGTCAATGTCAAGTGATGGTTTCTTGAGTAGAGGCTGCACTACTGCCTCTGAGGCGGCTCAGCACTCTGCCCTCCCTAAAGGAGGCATTAACTACCCTGGCAAAAAACAGCCCTAATGTCTCCCGGAAAGCCTTAACCAGCCAGGATGGGCATGGATCTAATTCAAAACAGGTGGCTCTGACAGACCCAAGGCCATCCGCCACATAAGCGGGTGAAACCCACCGAAACTGATCCCACGAAACCAGACACAGTGGAGCTTCCATTACCTCAGGTTCTCCCAGCATTGAAGTTGTGGTGAATCCGAGTGATTTTATCCAGAAAAAAAGTCGACAAACATGTCACAGCAAGCACTGGAAGATTCTAGTTCCAGGAGGAGAGAGGCTGGACTGACCAGTCTCTGGACCACCTGGAAAAGCTCAGCTGGGCATGACTTTGCAGATGCTATGAGTAGCAGCAAAGAAAACCTTCTTTGCAGCTCTCACAGCCACAGCATAGGCTCTCAAACTAGCTCCATGAGGCAACTGGTCCGCTTCAGTACGAGTACGACACCGTCTCTCCAACCGCCGTCCCTCCTGCTTCATTCGCCGCAGGTCCTCTGTAAACCACAGGGACCTGCGTTGACGGTGTTCAGGAAGCAGATGCCTAGGAGCTGTTTCGTCAACAGTCTCGGTCAGCACGATGTTCCCAAAAGCTATCAGGTCATCAAGTGAACGGTTCTCGAGATTTAAGCCAGAATTTTAAAATAAGAGCATGTTCCCATTTAGGAATTTTGTGTGCACGTTTGAAAAGACTAGCTAGTACAATAATCAAATAAATTAGTTCGATACTGCACATAACGAATGTTTTTATTTCAGGGTTCCATTTTAATATTTTTTTTTAATAATCATCTACGTGGCTTTGGAAAATGAGAATTTTCAGGTGCTTGAGAAGTAGTTTAAAAAAAATAATAAAAAAAAATAGATCACCCCCCTCTGATTCTTTTCAGACTAGAAACATAGTGAAAGATTACCTGCTTCTCATTGTACCATATGGTGCAACCACCATCTTCTTTCAGTCTAGTATTGTAGCAACCTTTTCCACGGCTACTGCACACGTGATACCAAACCTAGACCAAAAAAATAAGTGTTTAAATGTCCATCTATGCATTTTAAATTAATTTCATTAAATCATCAAAGGGGAGGAAGAAGGAGATTGACACAACTACCCAATTCTGGTGGTGCATCTCCAACCTGCGTTGGGCACCATAAGAATAGCTATTTACAACACAGCCCAGTTGCCTTCCAAAGCAAAAGGCTGTTAGAAAAGTTCCTTATAGCCAGAATCTAACAGCTTATGCTGACCCCAAGTATTAGCACACAAAAAAAGGTATTAAGGAACAGAAATAATCACACCTATGTAACAAAAAATAACAGCTCCAAGCACAGAAGCGAGTAAGAACGTTGGCCCAATAAGGAAACTACACTGACACTCTATTGGTTATTGAAAGCTTTTCAAGCAGGGAGAAAACCCCCCTGCCACTTTAAGGATCATATTACAGCTTTAATTGATTCTTTGAAACCAGAGCACGGAGGACACCGCCCCTCCCCTAAGGATCAGGTTACAGCTTTCAGCTGACACTAGGAAATGGGCCGTGCCTGAAAACAGCTGATTAAGACAACTATTAACAGAAACATTGTAAGATTTTTGGAGAACCCTTGAAGAAGCTGCTTTGTTGGCAGCGAAATGTTGGACTTCCCTATTTATATTTTTGTCTTCTTGAACTGTGGTTTGGCCCTTCTTTGGACTTTGGCTCGTTAGACTGCTCTTTACACTGTGGTGTAGAAACCTTTGTTACGGGTTTGTGCCCTGGGTCTTTGCTATGTTCTGTACCTGATGTTATAAATCCCATTTGTTATTTCCCCTTTGAGGCTCTTTGCTTTGTTGTTATATGTAACATTTTACCTCCTTTGGAGCTGTTATTTTTTGTTATATATATGTTTTTTGTTGTTGTATTAGGGCATAATCTATGGAAGTTGTGTGAGTGCTATGTTTCAGTGTGGAGGCTAAACAGCTAGAGGACTACACTATCTCTGCTAATCTCAGAACAGGAATTACCTTCTCCTTTTCTGCTGCCACAAGGGAAATAGCCAACCCCATTCTGAAAAGAAAAGGAAAAAAAACAAACCAAACATTTCAGTGTATTTTATATATTGGAACAAATTCACACAGTACTAAGTTTTTACAAACATACCGTTCAGCTCTCCCAACTCTGCCAATTCGATGAACATAGTTTTGTTTTTCATCAGGAAGTGTGACATTGATAACTGTTAACAGTAAAGAAATCAGGATGTTAATTATCTTGGTAAATATAGGAGTGTATCAACTAATTTTTCTTTGCATAACATTGCAGTAGTCAAGACAAAAATAAGAACATGAACCAGAGATTTGACAGGGGACACAGAAAGGAAAGGTTGAATTTTTAGCAACCTCCTCCTTACTGGCCTTTCCCACTCTCACTGTAGCCCTCTAGTTTCTATTCAATACTCTTCTGCCATGGTCATCCATCTTGGCTGTTGCTTTGCTTATGGTTCAACCCTTCCTCTGCTCTCCACGGGCTCGTTCTCCTCCTTTACATCCAGCACAAGCTCGTCTTCACCTTTAATGGTTGTGAGTCCCAAGGTGTAGTGACCAGTCTCTAATTCATGAGTTGTTCAGAGCCAGGGACATTGTTGGTGCTATAGAACCACCACTACCAACATCCTTCTTAGCTTCATTATCCCTTTATCTTTCATGTAGGTTATCCTCAATTTATACCTGTATCAATTGTTTGTAATGTTACAAATAAAAGTTAATTTCTTTTTCATCTTACTACAGAGGCAAGACTACATTGTGTGATTAGCATAGATTGCATATCACCACTAAGCAAATTCTTACAAAAATCAATCATATGGTGAGCTCTTACCATAAGGAACACCAGAGACATCAATTCCTCTAGCAGCTACATCAGTGCAGACCAAGAACCGAACATCTGCTTTCTAAGAAGGGAAATGTATTCATTGTTAGATCTTTCATAACATGAAAACACAGGTATTCAATATTTTTTATATCCAGTCCTTTCTGTGCAAATAACCTCTCCTGTAGTAAGGGAGTGGCCTATCAAAACTCTGTCATAGAAGGTTAGTGGCCTAAGACATAAAATTTGTGTCAGCATAGATACTCCTCATTCCACCTCTCCATTCACCTCTCCCAGAAAGGTCTAATTTGATTATGCCAAGTCTTCCAGAATTTGAGTTGGACTAATAAATCCATACACAAGCACCAAATTAAGATGATCGGATATTCAAAAACAGGAGCACAGCCTGCATTAACCTTTACCACTTCAAGTATAGGTTGAAGTGGTTAGAAACAGTGGAGATGGAGCATGAGGTGATGGGAGGCCCCAGGTGAAAACAGACATGATGCTAACCACCCTTTAACCACCCTTGGTGGTTATTTATGCATGTTGCAGGCTGTATTGGTGCCCTATGCAGCCCTGCAACATGCATAAATAACCACCAAGGGTGGTTAAAGGGTGGTTAGCGTCATGTCTGTTTTCACCCCCCATCTAGTCAATCTTTCTGGGCTGAGTTTCAGGAAGGGACGCCAGCCGATGCTGTGGACATCCTGGGGTCTGTCAGAGCCACCAGTTGTGAATTAGATCCTTGCCCGTCCTGGTTGGTGAAAGCCTCCAGGGAGACATTGGGGACGACGCTGGCGGGGGTAATCATCGCATTCCTTCAACAGGGGAGATTGCCCCCCGGTCTCGAGGAGAACGTGGTGCGCCCCCTACTGAAGAAACCATCCTTGGATGTGGACGCACTCACCAGCTACCGACCTGTCTCTAACCTTCCCTTTTTAGGGAAAGTTACTGAACAGGTGGTGGCACTGCAACTCCGAGCTCATCTTGACAGCATCGGTTTCCTTGACTCGTTTCAAACTGGGTTCCGCCCCGGCTATAGTACAGAGACGGCGTTGGTGGTTTTGGTAGATGATCTCTGCCGTGAGAGAGACACAGGACAAGGTTCCACAAGGTTCAATTCTGTCTCCATTACTATTTAATGTATACATGCAGCCCTTGGGGGAGATCGTGGGAGGGTTTGGTGTGCGTTGCCACCCATACGCTGATGACACCCAGCTTTACCTCTCTTTTTCAACTGACCCAGGTCCTGCCGTCTCAGTACTGTCCCGGTGTCGGGAGGCCGTGGCGGATTGGTTACGGCAGAGCAAACTGAAGCTCAATCCTGATAAGACGGAGGCGATGGCGGTGGGTGGAGAGGGGAGAGGTGCTGGCTCCTCGTAGAGGGGGTCCGCCCTCCCGTAGCCCAACAGGTTTAGAACCTGGGGGTGTTATTGGACTTGGGTCTCCGCCTGGATCGGCAGGTGGAGATGGTGGTGAAGGCTGCCTTCTGCCAACTGTATCTAGTGCGGAGGCTGTCTCCATACGTTTCCAGAGCCCATCTGGCCACCCTCATCCATGCCTTCATCACCTCGAGGCTGGACTACTGTAACACGCTCTATGCGGGGCTTCCCTTGATGCTGGCCTGGAGCTGTCTCTTATACACATCTAGATGTGTATAAGAGACAGCTCCTGAGCTGGTGGACACGTCGCTGTCAGGCTCTGGCCNAGTGCAGAATGTGGCGGCTCGTCTCCTGACGGGGACGAGTCGTCGAGAGCATATTACTCCTGTGCGCCACCTGCTGCACTGGCTGCCTATAAATGTACCCAGTCAGATTCAAGGTCTTGGCCCTGGATACCTCAGGGACCGCCTCATCCTCCGCACCCCAGGGCAGCTCCTTCGGTCC
This sequence comes from Sphenodon punctatus, assembly GCA_003113815.1. NCBI lineage: Eukaryota > Metazoa > Chordata > Lepidosauria > Sphenodontia > Sphenodontidae > Sphenodon > Sphenodon punctatus. The sequence goes on from QEPC01001788.1 coordinate 483,846, forward strand.
ACCGGGGGTGCTTTCTTGGAGGTCCCCCGCATAAGATGGGGAGCCACAATGGAGAGGATGTTCTTGGTGGCCGGGCCGCAATTACGGAACTCCCTCCCGGAGGAAGCCCATCTAGCCCCAAGTCTGTTCGCTTTCCACCGAGCCTGTAAGACAGGAAAATTGGGCTCTTACCTCTGAATTTTCCTTCTACGGGAGATCCTCCTGGACAGCCAGTCAGTACAGTAGGGTAGATCCCCACCACAACCAGTAGGAGGCAGACATTCAATTTTTGTGGAGCATGCTCTTTGGGATCTATCCATGGCTCTCCAGTAGTTCCCAGCCATTCTGCACCTTGCTCACCCTGTAGGGAAGCTTGGTAACTACTTTAACTAAACTCTACGACTGGAGAAATAACTCCGATGAAAAACGACGACACTCCCCGAAAAACCCTCCCAACGGGGAGAAGAACCTGGAACAAATCGGGACCAAGTTACCAGTCTCTGGACCGTCCACCTCAGAGTTATACCTCACTCTGGGTGGGGACTGGCTGTCCAGGAGGATCTCCTGTAGACGGAAAATTCAGAGGTAAGAGCCCAATTTTCCTTTCTCCCGGGAGATCCTCCTGGACGTCCAGTCAGTACAGTAGTGACGTACCAAAGCAGTGTCCCAGACCCAACTCTCTGGGAGGGAAATAAGGAGGAAGGTAGAGATAAGAGGGTCATAAGGCGGAGGAAGGAAAACGGCTCCCCCGGAGAACCGCCTGAAGGACCTGCCTCCCAAAAACCACTTCAGCTGATTCATGTAGCGGGATTCTGCAGTGTCTTGCAAAGGAGTGCACTTAAGATCAAGCTGCTGCACAACATATTTATCCGTAGGAAGCAGCCTTTCTAAATGTCTTGAGTTTGCTGCTCCCCTAAGGACGTGGGCCAAGACTCCTAAAGGGGGGGGGGGGGGAAGGTCTGTCCTCCGCCCTGCTGGCTTCTGTAATACAGAGAGTCATCCCACGAGCAAGGACTGCCTTGGACGCCCTCCTCCCCTTTTCTGGGCGCTGTAGGCTACGAAAAGGAACGGTGATTTCCTAAAGGGGGCTGTCCTATCTATGTAAATCCTACGGACTCTGGCGACATTCAGGGTATGCCTGATGTGCTCCCGTGGGTGCGCTGGCTTTGGACAAAAAGGCAGAATCGGTTCCTGTTCCTTATGAAAACGAGTGTCCACTTCAGGACCAAAGGATGGGTCTAATCTCAGGACCAGCGCCAACTCCTTCAAAGAACATAGGGGCTGAATCCACTGAAAGAGGACTGAGCTCAGACACTCTCCTCACAGAGGTGATGCTTACGAAGGAGGCCATCTATAGGAGAGGTAATACAAAGAAACTTCCCTGAGGGGCTCAAGTGGAGTCTTAGCAAGAGTCTTGAGAAGCAGGTTTAGGTTCCATGGGAAACCGGTGCCCCACAGGGGGGAGATGACTCTTGGTGCCACTAGGAAACTAATAATATGGGGATGCCTTGCTACTCTGCGCCCCTTATCGTACCCAGAGCGCTATTCAGGACTGTTACCTGCCTCTGGAGAGTGCTTGGTTTTAACCCCTTATGCAGACCTTCCTGAGGAGAATCTAAAATCCCCCTAATGGAAGCTTTAGCTGTTCCAACTTCCCTACTCTCGCTTTGTTGCTGGACGTCTTGATTGAAGAAACGTGTCTAGGACTTGATGGGAGTATCTCAGCTTTCACAAAGCTGTCCTCTTAATTTCCAGTCAGTTTCAGTGTCTCCGGATTGTTGTGCAGCACCGGCCCCTGAGATAGTAGGTCTGGCCAAAGACGAAGATGTCGTTCTTCACGTTGCTTGGGGCCTCGAACAGGTTGACTTCCGGACGCCTGAAGCCATCGGCTATGGTCTCGAATGCTGCCAGGCGAAGATACCACTCTCTTTGGCTTAGCCGAGTGGCGATCGACCCATCGGCTTGAGTGTTCGTTTGCCCCTCGATGTGGATCGCCTTGACTGATCTCAAGTTGCTTTTCACCCCTTTGTTTAGTGTGGTTGCCTGTTGGTGTACGGATTCGGACTGAGGTCCGCCTTGGTGATTTATGTAGGCTTTCGCCACCGTGTTGTCTGTGTATACCAGGACATCTTTTCCTTGTAAGATTGGCGCCAGGTCTCTTAGAGCTAGTTAAGTCGCCCGGAATTCCAACCATTTGATGTGATGGCTTTTTCCTTCCAGAAGCTACGTGCCTTGCGCCGTTCTGCCCTGTGAGTGCGTCCCCCAATCCAACAGGCTGCCAGTTGAAGAACTTCTTGAGCGTCATTGGAACTGTGATCCATGGGTTTCCTCCCTGAGTCAGGGGGTCCTGCCATGGGCGTAGGAACCTCTGAACCGACAGGGAATGGAATCTGACCCATTGGAGAATTCCCATGCAGGAGGTCATGGTGCCCCGTAAGCTCGCTAGCATCTTGAGTTTGGACTTGCGGGTTTTCGAGATCTGGTGTATTAAGAGGTATAGCTTTTGTTGTCGCTGTTGAATCAGAAAGAGCTTGTACTTGATGGTGTTGATCAACATTCCCAGATGTTCTGGGGTCGGGGGGGAAGAAACGAGATGGGCCTTCTTGAATTTGACTAGGAAACAGTGCTCCTGTAAGCATACAAATGGACTGTAGGGTCTCCGTTTTGAACTTCCGCAAATAGTTGCAGCCTGCCCCCCAAGCTTGTTTTGTAAAGGGGGGGGGGAAGGGGAGGTGTTCAATCATGCGTTCACCTAGGGACGCCCGGCGTTCTGCATATGCATGGTTCTGTCAGTTACCCTTCTGCTTGTTCCATTTGGGCCTGTATTTCTGCTGGTTCCCTTTCTGTGGGAAAAAGGAGCGTCTGGAGCCCCCTGATGTTTCGTACAAAGCACTGAAAGGACAAGAAGTCTTTTTTGTAATCCACCCCTCCCCGTTTGCTTTTTGATTTGTCCACGGGATCTGCGAGGACCTTATCTAGGCAGAAAGTCTGGCCCCTTGGAAGGAACCGCCCACCAGATCGATTTTGGATGTGTTATCTCCCTTCCAGGATCTGAGCCATAGGTGGTGGCGGGCTGCCACGTTGGAAGCCGCTGTTTGTGATGCCTGGCGGAGAATATTCATTGACGAATCTGCTTTGAAGGTCTAGGACAACTGTATCCTGGTGGATGCGGCCCTGGTCAATTTCAGAGACCCTTGGGTACCTGGCCCGCTGATCCACGTCAGTGGTCCTGTTGACCTCCCTCAACGTCTTGGGAGAGGTGGCGAGGCTGAATGGAACGGCCGTGTATTACCCGTGTTGCTGAGCATACTTGAACCTGAGCCATTATCTGTGAGCGGGGAGAATGGGGACATGCAGATAGCTTGCCCTAGAAAAAGATGAGTTGAGAGTGGCCATTTTAACAATGGAGGCTACTTCCTTGAAAATCCTCCTTACGTTGCACTCTATCCCCTTGAGTGGGATCCCGTGGAAAATCCTCCTCTTCGGTCGGGAAAATAGAATTCCTGGTGAAGGGTGCTGCTGCTGCATCCACCTTAGGGATGGCGAGGGAGTCTTTAGTTTTTTTGGGGGAGGGGGGTTGGTGACAGAATAGAGGGCTGAGTTTTATTCATCCTACCCACTTTATCAGGGCATTGCCGTTCCCTCTTGATGATCTGTTCATACACCCTGTCCAGCACCATCCCTCTGTCTCTGTCCTAGGCCGAGGGATATACTCCCTTCCTTCCTCCTGTTCCTCATCCGAGGAGTCTGAGGAGGCCTGCTTGTCTGTTTGCCGCAGGTGGAGGCCTTTATGACCAGGGGGTAAATTGGTCCCCGTATTTATTGGGAAACTGTCAGTCACAGTCCGTTGAAGCCTTGAGCCCTGTCTCCTCCAGCTCTCCCTCCTCTGGGGAGGAGCCCTCACTCTAAGGCAGAGTCCTGTGTTTGCCAGCGGCGAAGTTGTCTGAAGCCTCCCCCTCCTCCTTGTTGGTCTCCGCTTAGAAGATCAAGACCCTCTTGTTCCCCTTTCCTCCAGGCCTCTGGCTTCGCTCCTCTTCAGAGGATTGGATCGACATCACCTCTTCAGAGGCGGAACCCAACGAGAGGGGGTGGATGGGGGGAGTCTAGGGGCCTCTGAGTCCTGCGGGGTCTCTTGGCCCTGGGGCGTTTGCCTTTCTTCACGTCCCTAGAGTGGTCTTTGTAGGGACAGGAGTTCTTCTTCTGAGGAGGAGAGCTCTTCCTTTTTAGCTGGGAGAGACTCTCCCTGAGAACCTCCATATGGGTGTCCTGGGCCTGGGAATCGGAGGGCTTACTGTTGTAGCTTCTGCTTCTGTCTCCATGTCTGCTGCCGCCATTCTCCTTCTGGTAGCCATTTTGGCTCTCGCTCTTCCGCTGACGCTGCCCTTGCTGTCGCGAGGCCTGTAGCGGGAGGGGTGAATTTCCCGCCGTCGCTCTTTCGCTTTCAAGACTTCGTCGCTACTTAGGAACACGGTCCGTAGGGGGAGCTTTCCCACCTTCACCGCTTCTCCGGAAAAGGGTCCAGGGTGGTGGTGGTGTGTCTGGGAGCTATCCTGCCACTGCTCGCCGGGCTACGAGCCACGTGGCGTGGGAAGTGTCGTGGCCCTGGAGCCGGTAGAGCGTTGGAGGACGAGAACGCTGCCACAGCTGGAGCCTGGGCGGCGGTTGTGGGGGATCCCAGTCCCTGATAGTGCCCGCTCCCGAGCTGGTGGACACGTCGCTGTCAGGCTCTGGCCGCGACCGACGTGGCACGCTCCCAGCTCCAGCGGGGTTAGGGTCTAAGGAGCTTCCCTCAGGGGGCTGCTAGACCCACTCTTCAGGGTCCCCGTGCCAGATGGGGAAGGGGGCACTCAGGAAGTCCTTCCCACCCCCTCTCCAGAGGGGGGTGAACAGGGAGGGGAATTCCACACACCCCCGCCACCTAGGGGAAATTTCTACTTTCCTTTGTAATTGAAGGCTGCCCTCTCTCAATGGAGGTAGCCAGCCTGCTTCCTGCCAGTGTGAAGGAAGACAAAACACTGTGGGATCTATCCATAGCTCTCCAGAGCATGCTCCACAAAATCTGAATGTCTGCCTCCTACTGGTTGTGGCGGGATCTACCCTACTGTACTGACTGGACGTCCAGGAGGATCTCCTGGGAGAACTGGCTGTTCTTCCAGGCCTTTGGAGGGGGGTAGGGGGTGGTGGGTTTTTAGGTGTTTTTTAGATGTTTTTAAAAATGGTTGTGTTGATATTTTAAATTGTTTTTATTGGTGTTGTAAGATGCCCCGAGATGCCATGGGCATGAGGTGGCAGCAAATAAACGTAATAAAATAAAAATAAATAAATAAATAAATAAAATAAATAAAGTAAATAGCTAGGCTATTTGGACACATTCCATGTGCTGCATAAGACTGGTTCATTCACACCCCAACACTGTGAGAAACATGACCTAGAGAAATATTTGGCAAAGAGGATGGTTGAGACTGTAAGATCTCTTCACGTGCTATACTCTATCAGTTATCTGAAGAGCTTTTGGCAGCTCAAACAGGTCGTCTGTTTCCTCATAAAAAGTAGGTCACACTTAACTCAATTACTCCTCCTGCTGCAGTAAAAGTAATGCATGCCCACATCACATCAAGTCCGCTGCCACAATCATTCCTGATTCAAATTATTATTTTTTAAAAAAGAAATAAAGGTGGGGAAAGTAAAGTGGAGGAATTCTATGTTGTGCATGTTATTACCTTGAATCTTTCCAAGTTCTGTTTTCTTTCATGAGGCTTTCGGTCACCATGTAGACAGACACATGAGAACTGATGTCCTCTCTTATCTGGACCTGGAAAAGTTGTATTCAGGTATAAGTTCCAAATCCAAGGGGAAAAAAAAGACAAACCAAAACCAACTACTTGTATGCCAAGCCACAAAGATGTTTTTATTGGTGCAGCACTGCCCACAGACCGTGTTTGTTCTAAGGTGCTTTAGATAAATAAGATCAACAATGCAGATCTGACACGAATTGGTATACAAGTATTTTGGCACTGGATATGAGCAAACATATTAGAGACTATATGAGTGAGCTATTACCTCCTCCTTGTTGAATGAAGTATTGCTCCATGTTGTCACAGTCGATTTTAGTTCTGCAGAAAATAATTGCTTGATCCATCTTGTGTTCCTTGATTGCTTTGACAGCGTATTCTCCCTTTAGAATTTTAATGGCTTCAGACCACATTTCTAACAAGAAAACAAAGCATGTCATTCATTTTTTACATACAAAATATAAAATGCAGTACAAACACTTATAGAGGTAACTATATTCCGAGCATGTTTTTGCATGGGTAGTAAACCCTCCCGTGTATATTTCAACTCTTCTTGCCCAGACAATTTACTTTTGCAAGTCATGGCCACAGATTTGTACGTTTCCATTAATTTATGAAATTTTGACTCACTGACATGTTACTATTGCCGGTGTGCAGCTTAAATTCTAGATTTGCATACATGTCTTACTTGCAGGCTGGGTTGGGAAAACTCAGGGTGTTTGTAAACAGGCAAGGCAGGGGGGTGTCCATGGCTGCTTAACGGCCCCTCGGGTGGAGTGCGTGGGGGGCAATTCTAATGGGAGGCTCCCAGTGTGGCTACCAATGCAGCTGCCTCGCACTCCCCCTGCCACGGACCATGTGGGAGGGGAAGCATGCTGGGCTGGCCTTTGAAATTGACATGTCCCGGGCATGACCACTGGGGAACTGAGCTCCCCAGTGTTCATGGCTAAGTCCTGTAACTTGCAAAGGCTGTGTCCCCCGCCCACAGTGCTTGTGAGTGGGGTTAGCATGGGCGGCCACCCCAGTTCATACGGGGCAGGGGATGCATGGGCACCTGTTGCCATGCACTTTTTTGGCTTGCGCAGTGCGCCTTGAGTGTTGAGTGGCTCACGGAAGCATGCACCCCCCCAGCACCACCATCAGATGGTATGTCAGATGACTGGTTCCTGGGTGGATGAGTGGTAGCCTTTTGTTTAAAAATACCCATAATTTCCATCTTTTTTTTTGGAGGGGGGGGGGGAAGAGGAAGGGGAAATAGAGGAAATCAAAATATTTTCTACCATAAATTAGGGGGAAAATGTTTCAGTGTTAACTGAAAACATTCCCCACCCCTAATCTTTGAACCAACAGCTTCATTTTTGATGCACAGTGTGTCAAGGCAAATTTAGCCGAGACAAATTTTGATTTGGATTACTTGTGCATCCAAAAATACAAAAAAGCCATTTAGAGCAAGAATTCTTGTTCAATCCCCACCCCCAAAAAGGATTTTAAAAAAGAATTTAATTTTTTTAAAAAAATAAGCTTTTAAGCACCTGACCAACCTCAAAAAGTAGACCACCACTTTTAAAGATTTAGGGCAGTTCTCATCCTATTACCTATGTGCTTCCAAACAAAATAGATTTTACATACGACATTAGTGACTGCTTTACAGGGTCAGCGATTACATGTTTACATAGAGTCTGTAAGAACAAGTGCTCTTTTCAACAAGGCTACTAAAGCGTCATTTTAAAAGAAGTCATTAAGGTATAGTACACGACTTCACACTTAATCATTGCAGAAAATTCTCATTTTAGCTCCATGGACAACACAATGCAAAGCAAAAATATGATTTTTGGAGCTAGCAGCTCTTCTGGCCTCATGACTCAAGCCACCTTCCAAACATGTGGGTTGTAAAGAGTTCAGTATTTACACCAAAGTCGGTTACCTGGACTATTAGCACCGGGTCTTGTATTATCTTTTGCATGTACCTCATCCGTCTTTAAAAATAAAACAGAAAAAGGCAAAATTAAAATTAGGCTTTAAGTCGTTCATTGTAGCACTAGCATTGTGACAACTACAACACAATCCAAATTAGCAATGATCCCAATCATTTGTATTTGATGGCCATCATCAATCTGCTTAGAGGTGTACAGCCTGTAAAGGAAATGTCCTGCCTCTACCCACAAGCTCTTAATCTTAAATATTTGCATCACATTCATGGAATTTCAGATATAGCCTCATTTTTCCTAAAGAAAAATAGTTTGGGATTTTAGGCAAGTTGAATAAAACCACCACTACAAAATAAGCTCTCATTTACAAGGCAGATGAACATTACGGTCATTAAAATCATAGGGAAACTGAGGCATCATAAATATCTCAAAGATCTAACAGATTAGTGGCAAAGTCAGAATTAGGACTTTTGAGTTCCCAACTTGATGCTGATTTCTAGTCCATGATCAAGAGGCAGCATAGACTAAAAGGTAATGCAGTACTTTGACACTAACAAAATAATTCAAATTCAAAATTTATTAAGGCACCGGCTTCCGCCCTGGCCTAACATAAAATGTAACATAAAATATAACACGTATCATATAATGTATAAAAATCAAAACAACAATATAAAAGCATAATAGTAAACAGAACACCACCACTTACAAAAGCATAAAACACATTTTCCTAGAGAGCTTTGATGGCAAGCACTGGGTGTGCAGACCTAATTACCGCTGCCTTAGCAGCAAAAGTAGCTACATTTTGGACAATCTCAAGATCTATCTGCTAGAGGAGACATATCAGCTTCTCTCTTTTCACGAACGTGGGTATGTAACAATCAAATTACAAAATATACCTGAGGCTAAACAATAAATTCTAAGGTATAATCAACTGGGCTATTACACTATAGAAATAGAAAGAGGGAGGGTGCAAAATTTGAAGTCAATAAAGGCTAATAATCAGAACAGCCTTAAAAATGTCTAACAAAAACAGATAAGATAAAGCTATACATTTAGGGCAGCTCTGAAGCTACTGAACACCAGTGATGTCAGTTTTCTGGAAAATTATTCTCCAGCAAATTTCCCCATGCAAATTTTCTTATTTATATTAACATTAATTTGCATAAGAACATTTTGAATCAGATCATCTCCTCTGCTAAATTTCCTATAGCCCCAGGAAATTTTCCACAGAAAAAATTTGGTAGTGGAAAACTTTCCATTGTGGAAAGTTTTCCCCACCCCACTTGATTGCTGAACACCAGCTCATCTTAGTTTCTCCAAGATACTTGTCTTAATAACCAAGGTTCAAGACAGTCACATTAACAATCCTAGCCAATCTAGAGCCCTGCCGTTACTTAGGAGTGATGAAAATACATTTAGTATGTTATTATAACAGTGCCATAGAGCTTTTAAATATGTTGTACAAGCCTTCTCAACTATCTTAGGAACATGCCAGTTAGGAACAAAATGGGAAAACACTTGCTCTCTTCAAATAAGTTGTGCTGAAAATGTCCAACACAAAAAGTCTACATATCCTAATTGCTTCCCACCCACCAATCTCTCATTCACACAGATCTAGGCAGAGACTAGAGAACAGTTCAACACAAAATACTTTGTCTTCCCTCCAGTGGCTAGTTTAAGAATCAACACTTACATAACCAAAGGCCTTTTGGTTGTAGGAAACTGGACTCAAGCCTTAGAATCATTAAAGTAAAAAAGCAATATGGATTAATTGTCCACCAATAATCTTGACTTCAATACTGTTAAAAAGTATGCCAGATCAGGCTCCGGAGCAGATGTAACAAGGGGATCCAACCCGTTGTCTTGAATAAGTTTATAAAGGGGGACAGATGTGCTCTGCCCTGCATTGGGTCCAATCCAGCCCTGCTACCAGTATTTCTCATAAGTAATATCTGCCCACTCTAGCCCTAGAATCCTGCAAGCTTTGGATACCAAAACATTTCCCCAGGGAAGACAAGTACTTTTTTAAAAACCTCAAGTCCCAATCCTCCTGATATGGAATTAGCTCTTCCTTCCCAACCTAAGCTCAACAAAAAGCTGTAGGCAAAAGCATTCTGAGGCAAGAAGATCCTATTCAAATGTTCCACTTTTATTCAAAGTCGATTCAGAATTTCCAGTCTGATGTACAAGACTATTGCAGACACAAGGGAGGCTTGCCACAGCATTTATGTCCAGATTCCTTCAGCGCATGTAGGCAACTGGTCATAAGTGCTTGATTATACTTAAGCATATTGGGATAGTACCAACAAGTCCCCAAGTCCAAAGGCAGAAGATGAACCTCCACATTTAAAGTTAACAGCAGCAGCAACAGCAACTGAAGCTCCATGTTGCTAGTAAATTTTCACAATTCTTACTATCTAGATACAAGTGTAACCTCGATCAAATTGCAATTCAATCTTTTACATCTTGTACTAGGTTATGTTAAGCAGGGTAGGAACCGTGCTGTGGGCTCCCTATGAGCTTAGGGGTCGCGCTTGTACCCATTACCACTCGGGGAGCAGGGGAGTCTTAAGGCTGGGAGCCCCAGCCCAGGCTCGGAACGGCTGGTTTGGCGCTTGTACCCATTACCACTCGGGGAGCAGGGGAGTCTTAAGGCTGGGAGCCCCAGCCCAGGCTCGGAACGGCTGGTTTGGGGGCTGCAAACCCATCCTGACCTGAGGGGAGGGTGAACTCAAAGGGTCAATTCACCCGGGCAGGGGGAGCGAGATTTAGCTCCACCCCCGTACCTGCTTTACGTAGCATCGTTCCTCCCTGCTATTATGCACACAGGTTCTTTACTACTGTTTGTTTATGTATGTGTAAGTTATATTGTAATAAAGTTGCGGCCAAGGCCTTATTACCCCAAAGCATGTCTCTGTCTGTTTATATGGGTGGTGCGGGCACAAAACCCCAACAACATTTAGGTTTCATGAATGTTCCTTCCCACACTCCTTGAATGGCAGTGATATATTTACTTACCCGGATGTGATTTTTGCCAAGCCTCTCCCACTGTTTGTCATTTTTGGGATTCACAATAACAACAACATGGTGCACAGTCTCTGGGACAGAATCTTCTCCTTTCAAATCAACCCAGGTGGGGAAATGCATGATTTTCTCAGCCAGTTTCTTCACATCAAAAGAGTGCAGAGTTGCAGAACACACAATCACCTACAAAGACAAACTTCAGCTTTATCAAAAGCACAGACACCAGTGGAACGGTGACTCTAAATTCTTAACCAGAAAAATTACAGTATGGCCACACTATTGTGTTCGTGTAATGAACTTCTTTCCTCCTCTCCCTACAAAGATTCCTCCTATAACAAATTTTTGTCAAGTTAAAATTTTGCTCCTTAATTCTCTAAAATCAGCTGCCCAATCACTCACTCGAGTAGCAGCATAAGAACAAATCTATTTCAACATTCTAAGAGTAAGAGCAAGATCTGAATTATGCAACACTTTCATTTAGATCTCTCTCCTAACGAAGTTGAGCCTTAACCACAACACTGAGAAATACATTTATTCACCTTGTTTTAGTGTTACTGAAATGCCTCCAGTAATGTAATTTAATTTTTTTAATGATCTGTGATTTCACTTATCAGTAAGTGCTACATCAAGAATCAGTTTGAATTTCTACTGAATAGCAAAACGTTCAGCTATCTAAAAACAATTACTAGGATAACCTGGTGGCAGATAGCCACTTATGGCTGAAGCACAAACAGATCAATGAAACAAAAGATAAACACAAACATTATGAACACCACCTGGTGAGAAAAGGAGCGACTGTCCATTTTTATCTTTGACATGGTAACTGTCATATAGAAAATTATTGCCGAGTACACCGTATCTAAGCTTCATACCAGCAATCGTTTTCCATCTGAAGTTACTTGAGGAATCTGAGAATGGATTCTGTTTATAAAGTCTGAATAACCTTGAGTAAGAAGACCATCCTGTATTGGGAACAGGAAAAGAAAAGGCAACTAAATTTCACTGCATCCAGTGCAAACTCCCGATCTTAACTTCAAGGTTTTTCACGTCCTTGCTTCTCCTTATCTTGTTTGCCTCATTTTCAGTTGTCCCCCCTCCCCGAAACTTTGCTTCTCCTCTGGCACCACTTCGGGAGCCCCTCCCTCACCGTCTCCTGCACCCTAAACAGTTTCTGCCCCTTCTTCTATGCTCGCCTCTGTTAGGCCCGGAACTCTGTCCATGAACACTATTGCTCTGCTTACTTTCCCCTCCCTCCTTTCCATCCAGGCATCTCTTAGTGCCTCACCCACACAGGTGGCTGCTCAGTGACACTTCCTCTACAACCCTATCATTCGGGGTCCCCCTCTCCCTTGTAAATAAGCATAGCACGTGCACATGTGACTTCTCAACTTTATCAGAACATCCCTGTCTCTTCCCTTGTTCCCCTCTCCCTTGCCCATCCTAAATTGTAAGCCTCTCTAAGGCAGAGACCTGTCTCCAACGGACTGTTTAGTGACAGGTGGATTGCTAACGCTATATAAAAATACTTAACAAGTTCTTCTTCTAACTGTTGTATATATACACATTTAAAAATTAATATTCAAGTACAGATTTGAAGAAACACACAAAAAACCAATCAGGATCCCATTTGCATATTGCACAAACCTAACTGTGATGAAGACCCCCAGTTTGGGAACCTCTGACTGAACTGTTTCCAGCTAGTTTGCTATAGGTGGGCAAATGGCAGGTTTTATTTTTCTACTTACAGCCTCATCAAGAACCAAGAATCTGATTTGGGATAAATTCAGTTTTCCAGTTGACACAAGATCATCCAGTCTTCCAGGAGTTCCCACAACTATGTCCACCTATGAAAGATAAGTGGTTACCAGAATACTTTTAGTCTATCAAAATAAAGTGTCCCATTTAAAACTGGGAAACAAATCCAAGAACTTCCAGAACAAAATTAGGCAAAATGCATTTCATACCACCACCTAGTGTTTGTTGTGCTCGCTAACGAAGACCAGCAACTGTCAGTTTAGTTGTTGTAGTTTAATCTTACAAACACAACAGCTTTGGACAGAGCAAATACTAGAAACAGCAGAGAAAGATTGTGTGTGAAATAGACTAGATTTGAGAGGATGTAAAATTAATGACTAGAGTTACAGTTTGCAACTGTTCTATCTACATGTTTAGAAACCAATAGTGATCTAAAAACGAAGTACTTACACCTTTCTCCAGGACAGAGAGTTGGTCTCTTGCAGCAACACCACCAATAATAAGGAGTTCCCTAAAAACAGAATATTACATTGAAACCAAGTTTTTAAATTGGACACATTTTACATCGAGGAATCCCACTTTACACACTCTAGTCCCATGTGTGTCCAGCAAAAGTAAATAAACATATAGTTTGCTATTTGTGCGTTCTTGAATTATCTTTGAGTACCACAACATTGTGTATTTGTTTGAAAAGATTTGGGCCTCTTAAAAGTTAACTAGCAGTATTGGGCCAAATTCTGTCGTCAAAGCACACATTCTAAGGGTTGAGGGGGTGTCTGGGATGTAGGAGGACTTTGGGGATGGGGTGTCAGGACCACAGCTGGGACAGAAGATGGGAAGGGAAAACAGGAGGCAAGGGCTAGAGGAGAGACAAGCCAAGGTCAAGGGCTGGGACAGAGCGGGAAGAGCTGTTCAGCAAGTGAACAGAGTAGCAAGAGAAGTTAATAGTTGCTCTGCCTAGCTTCCTTCTGCCAAGAGCCAGGTTTGTATCCTGGCTAGCAGCCAACCAGGAATCTGGGAGGCATGGCAGGGGATGGGGACAGGTAGAGGAAGGGGTGTGGCCAGGGCAACAGAGAAGCCCCTTGAGTGAGCGGCTGGGCCTTAGGCCAGGGGAAAAAGTGGTGCAGAAGGCCCAGCCACCGTTCCTAAAACGTCAAGGGCGATGGTTCGAGCTCCAGGTCCCAAAATGCATTCCTGCACAGAATCTAGTCCACTTAGTTTGAATGCACAGATCATCATCATAAAAACAGCAACACATTTGGGGGGAAAAAAAGTTACAGAGTGACAAGTCACAATGCATTAAACACTGATCTTTTAGATAAATTTGTTTTTTAGAGCAAATTGCCAAATTATCTTCTCTAAAACAGAGTATAATGCATAATCATGAGCATAGTGAACAGTAAATAGAGAGGCACTGCCTAATCTTCCTCTTAATCATGTAAACTGCCAATAGAGTTGCACAGATGTTACTGAGAGTATGATCAGGCTACAGGTTTGATACATTTCTGATTTTCTGTCTTAATATACAATGTGATTTTAACTGCCTTAAATCCAAGAGAGACTTTGTAATCAAAGTTACGATTACTGATTTTGTTTCTAAAAATCACCGAGAAGCAGAAAAAGCATATACGTACAAGACACAGCAAGGCTTCTGCTCTGACCATATTAAAAGACAAAGGACAATAGGGCTACTATACTAGTTCACTTATAAGCGATACATACAAACCCTAATTAAGATCAAGTCAGAGACTGCTTGCTTGTGTTTTAAAACAAAAAAGTAGTAGACATACACACAAAGGAACAAAAATCACTTTATCAGGCACAACTAGCTTTAGGCTAAGAAGAGCCACCTGCTTGCAGGGACCCCCATCCACTGACTTAGCAACATCTGTCATTCAGCCTTATCTGTAACCTGCCTCTGTCTCTCGCTTGTGAGCAATCAAGTCTCAAGGAGGACACTCGAATCAAGGTATAACTTGCATAGGACTGTAGTACGTGTGGAATCAGCTAGATAAACGTGATCATACCTTAATTTAGGATTATCAACATTTTTCTTGCATTGTTTCACATTGTTCAAAGTTTGTTCTGCTAATTCTCTGGATGGTTCCACAATTAGTGCTTTGGGAGCATTTGGAAAATTCTTGGTTTGAGCCACTTGTGCACTTCCTGAAGGAGGAAACATTTTGCACTGAGAAACTGGATTTGACAACCTTGAATTTGTATTTCTTAAACAAGCTTTTTTAATCTACACATTTAAAAATGGCTACATCTCAAACATAACCTTTTGACATCTATTTAGGCCGTTTGCCTCAAGTATATTTTTGCCATTTAAACAAAAACAGGTCATGGCAATTAAGCTTTTTTATACCTAAGTGAACACATCACAAAAACAGCAAACCATTCAGTAGTTCTCTCTAACAGGAAAACATTCTTAAAACATACATTTCTTGATATTAAGGTGAATTCTCTTTCTTGATATTAAGATGAATTAGTAAGTTTGGCTTAATAACCCAAAGTGCTTATACTTGCATCACATACAACCTCTCTGGAACTTTTAGAATGCAAAGCGTCAGGACCAGAGTTAAGATTTTCAAGCAGATTCTGTTTTGGCCCAACTCTGCTCCCAATAGAAATAATCAATGAAAGGCTACATAGCCTCTCTCTAACTCATGGAATTCTACCATTAATCCCATCCCCATAAACATACCTGCATGCTGCGATTTCATGACACTGCCATCAGGAGCTTTGCACAGAGGAATAAAGCCATCTTTTGGTGGAAACTTCAAGTCTTCTTCACCGAAGTTGAATTTCAATTCAGCATTCTGAAATTCAGAAAGCCTTTCACACAAGTTCTAATCAACTATAATAAGTATGTGACAGATTTTTTTGATAGTTCCAAGAAGGTTGTAAATAGAAGTTAAACATGATTCCCAAAACACTTGTAGACAGCTCTTACTTGTGTGGGGGTCTAAGCATATATATTTATTGTTTTAAAAAATAAATAAATCAGCAGCTCCAAAATTCTAAATCAATAGCTCCCAAACTGTGGCCCACGACTCTCAGTTGGTCTCATGATGTTAAGAGATGTTTCCTATATTTTTCATACTATAGGGGCCATGCAATTATATTAAAATCTCAAAATGGGGGCCACACAAACCAACAGCTTGGGAACCACTGCTCTAAATAATGACATGTCTTTAGAGAACTTGAATGTTCTCCCCCACATTCACATCTCATTAGTTAAGCGTTAACTTTTAAATATTGTACATCACTGAGGATGCAATACACCATTAAAGTCAATGGAAGTTTTGCCACTGACTTTAATGGATAGAGAATGGCAACCTAAGTGGTTAGGATTAGGGGTTTTATAACACAGCAGCCCTCGGGCTATAACATGGCAAGCAAAAGTGTAGAAAACGAGACAGATCAAAGCTCAAGTAAGAGATTTCCTAGGGCCCATACATGGAAGACACTGCAAAGGGAGGAAAGGAGAAAAATCAAAACAGAAAATTGTAAGCCAGGTAAAGGAAACACATTAAGCAGGCACCATAAAATTCATGGTAGGGGAGCAGTATAACCATATGAGTGTGTATAAAAAGCACATCAAACAGGGTAAGAAAATGGAAGAGAGATTAAAACTGGCAAAACCACTGACCTGCCCGAAGTAAAGGAAGAAGGCCAGGGAGATAGATGTTATCTCCTAAAAGGTAGCCACCATGATTGGTTGTTTTTACAGTCAGTTGGCTTCGGAGGAAGACTTGATGTTCGAGAGAAAACTATGGACAGTGCTTCACCACATGGTCCACCGTTAAATCCACAGCACAGTGAATGCAGCGAGGCAGGACTCCCCTTTGCAAGAGGTAATGGTGTGCAAGATGCAATGATGGTGAAAAGAACTCTTCCATAAACAAAGCGTAGTTTTGATCTTGAAAAGCTTATTGTCAGTGCGTTTTTGCCACTGAGACTACAAGCGTGCATGTAGCCAAGATTGGACTAATTGCAGGAGTTCACAGAAAGGGAGAGCTGCTCTCACTCTGGTAGCAAAACTGGTGGCAGATCCAGAGGACATATCAGCCTGATCATTACCCGGGATCCCAACATGCCCAGGAATCCAACAAAAATGGACTTGAAGCTATAGGGCATCAAGAAAGTTCAACTGAAGCCAAATAACTGTAAGGAGCGGACGGGGGAATTGAACTGAAATGATGGAAGGACTTGCAGGGAGCTCAGAGAGTCCATATACGATATCTATGTAGACAGAGAACCTTGATAAAATCCAGTGTTACTGAGATTGCATATTATTCTGCTGAAAAGCTTGAGAACTCTGTAGGAAGTGTATGGGCAATCATGTGACTGACATGGCATGGCAGCTCCTACATGATTCTGCCGTTGAGAACCATCAGTAAAAGTAGGATGGAAGTCAGAGAAACAAGCCCAATGTTCATGATAGAGTTGACATTTAGTGGGTGAAGTTCTACTTTGTGGAAACTAGACAAAGGAAATGTAGCAGATGGGTGACTAGAGGGCTCAAGATGGGAGATTGGTGGCAACCCAATGTGCAACAATATCGGAAGTAAGGTTTAGATTTTTCAAAAGGGACCGGACTCTCAGCGTGAAGAATGGTATTGTCAAATATCTGGAGGGAAAGAGGCGGTCCCCACTGCAGTTCAAAGACTGGATCCCAGGAAGGATAATCAGGCAGAGATCATAATTTAGCAGCATGCTGGAGGGACAACTGCACACATTATACACTCAGAGGAGGTTCAAGGGATTCTGCATATAGGCTCTGTACTGGGCTGGTGCGATATGCTCTAAGGCACAGACGAAGACCTAGAGGATGAACAGGGTACAGTATCTTGAGAACCGAAAACCTGGCTGAGCCATAATCAAGCTTGGACCACTCAGAGCAGAGTAGATGCATATTAAGGACCTTCGATCAACACCCCACGAACTAGAGGACAGACTGAGGACTTCCATGGCCTTCATGCATTTGGCCCTCAGCTGCCGAACACGAGGGAGAAAAGTAAGGATGGTATTAAACAGGAAACCTAAGAACTTCACTTCGGGGACAACTGGCAACATCACAGGTCCTAATCGCAATTATGAGTCGGGATGGATCCCCTGCTACCGACAAAAGCATCTACACACCGTCTTTTGGTTCACACAGCTGAAAACCATTGGTAGTCGGCCCAATGAGTGATAGGGGCCCGGGTGACCTGTATCTTCGCTTCTATGAACCTCATGCTGTACGATTTACAGCCGATCTGAAAACAAAAAACAGAGGCAACCATATACCCCTGGTGGTAGCACCTCGGCAAGACCATTCATTTTGATGGAGCATAGTGCTAAGAATGCACCCCTGAGGAACACCTTCTTCCTGTGGAAAGGAACGGGAACAAGTGGATGCAATACGGCTCCTAAAGGACCGGTTGGTCAAAAAATTCCTAATGAAGGTAGACAGATTTCAACACAACCCAAAACTATGAAGATCCCAAAGAACACCATACTTCTAAGTATGTCACTGGCCTTTTTGAGGTCAAAGAACAGACACTAAATTTTCTTTTCTAAGAAAGGCCTTATGGGCAGTCGACTCTAGACAAACAAGGTGGTCCACGGCAGAACGTTGCCAATGAAAGTCGAACTGAGTAGGAACAAGCAAGTCATGTCTTTCTAGAAACTAAACAAGTTGCGCATTCACCATGTATTTAAATATCTTACAAACACAGCATGTTAAGGCTATAGGCTGCGTTTTGGGTATCCAACTCTGGTTTTAGAAGAGAAAAGGTAATGGTGGTACACCAGAGAGCTAGGAATCCTTGTTCATGCAATAACTGGTTAAAAAAGCATAAGAGCAGATCGACTAAGGCAGAGCACGGATATCACATCAAAGTTCAAAGTTTGATTAGGCCGAGCCAAAGGCTATAGCCGAGATATCACATCTGATAGTGAACCTCATCCGGATCTACTGCTGTACTCCCGGAGGAGTGCAAGGTAGTACTAAATTCAGATAAAGTAAAAGGGAGATTATAACACTATCAAATAACCCAAAGTCCAAAGGGAACCTTTCCCTCCACATCTTTGACAGAAAATCTGCCAAATAGTTGCCTGAGCTAGAGTAACGGAAACAAAAAAAAGGCTGCCAGTAGCATCTGCTATATCCAGCAGATCTATAAGCCACACAATCACTGATTAAACACAACTAAGATTGAAATCGAGTGCAAAGTATATCAGCCATTTATTTTCTGGATCTTGTTCTAGACAACTTTACTGCTAGCAGAACTTGTGTGAACACCGAGATGTAGTGGATCCAGGAATTACTCTTACTCTGTCGGCATAAGCATTGAGCTACCACCCAAGCCCTTTAGAAGGCAAGAAGGTTAGACTTGGTAAGGTACCAGCGAAAGAACTGTCAGGCTCGTTTCACCACCTTCTGAGCTTGATCAGTCCAAGTCTCATCATGGACTAGGGAACATGGGGACCTGTATGAGGACTTAAGAACAAATTGCTTGGCCCCTCGTACAACACAGGCAATAAACCTTTCCATGCCAATAGTTACAGTGCAGTCCATGACCAATTCTGAGGGCATAACAGCCAAACTCTGAAATCTCAGCAAATCGGCCTTCTCGAACAGTCATCAGAGGGGTCTGGAAAGATGGCACCGATACCTCCTAATATCCTGGACCTTGATAGGGAAGTGATCACTGCCATGCAGAGTCAGTGACCAAGCAAAGAAAAAAAAGGCACCAAACTAGGGGACACAATGGACAATTTGAGTGCAGTAAATGATTGACTTGGGAAGCGGAGATAAGTTGGCTCTCTGGTATTTGATACACAGAGATTGTTATCTAAGACAAGTTGTTCTACCAGGGGTCCACGTCTATTCACATCTGTAGACCCAAGCGTAAAGGGAGCAGGCTACTGAGAAACCAGACTCTCAAGACGGGGGGCTTCTATACTAACCACAGGGCAGCAAATAAAGGGAGAAAACTGATCAAACCCCCGACCGAAACATGGGCCGCTACAGCCTGAAGAGGAGCATTCAGGGGTACTGGAACAAAAGGTACATCTGCTTGGATTAGTAAAGCCACTACACCAGAAGCATGGCCTTTTATTTCATCCTCCGTACATGACACTGCGATTCTCGCATTACAAAGCAGGGTTTCAGGTAACAGTCTCTTGCAGACAGACACCGTGAGGATGACAAACAGCAAGGAGAGACTTATCTAGTTGGGAGTGAAATACATGATGATGCCAATGAAGGAAAGCGGCCACCTAAGGAAGTGCATTTGTTTTGGAACAACTGGGTTTCTTTGAGGAAGACTGAGTGCTCAGACCCACTTCCATTGGTGCAACATCTTGCCGACTTGAACTCTTGGCAGGATTGCCCAAGGAGGAACGTCTAGGGTGATCGTCTCGAGAACTGCAAGACTTTGAGCCAAATAATTTGAGAGCCAATGGCCCCTGTACTAATTCAGTGTTGATGGAGATGTCTGTCAGTTGCCAGGCCTCTGTACTATGGCCACGGCTTGTTTGAAGGATACATCCAACGGCAGGACAGATGTGTCAGACTGAATTCCAAGTGAACAGGAAGCAGAAGAGCGCACATCTGCTGCAAATTGGGTCTGGGAGATAGACCTACCAACATGCAAGCAGCAAAATAGGACAGGTTCCTCTCAGTTTTTACACACTGGACCTCCTTTCCATCTGCCAATGCGAGCAGGATGACAGCCATCACAATTAACACATCTAAGGGCTTTAGCACAGCCGTGACCATCCTGGCTCAAGTCTCCACAGTAAACGCACCGGGGACAGGCACGACACGAGGATTGTACGTAGCCAAAATGCTGGCAATGAAAGCACCACATCGTACATACGGCCTAACAGGACATTTCAAATAACCTACAGTAACACAGGCAGGCAAACAAGCAGAGGTGAACGTCAGAACATGAACGCTTGGGGGGATCAGGGTTCCATCCCTACAAATGCATATCTTGCACACCGCCATCAAGCCTTGCGAAGAAAGGCCTGCTGTGATGTCTTCTATGGGTATATTAGCAAGGTCATGGTTCACAATAACCCCTCTACTAACATTCAGGGATGCGTGGGGATACACTAATGGGAACACCTCCGAATTCGGTACATTTGAGCAGTGCCTTCTTGTCCTTTTCAATCATAACTTCCGCAAGCAAATCTCCAGAAATGAAGCCTCCTTACTGTCTTGGGACAACCCTGCAACCCCCTCCAGAGCTTTTTGAACAAAAAGGGGGAGACATGATCTCTAATGACTTATAAGCAGTCGAAGGCAACAACAGAAATCGTGGTGGTGGACAGGCAACGTCAACGGACTTGACTTTAGAGAGTGGTAGCTGTTCTTCGGTCTGAGGCATTTTACTAGCTCTGATCTGAGAAGTAGAAGAATCCAGAACCACAAAAAAATTCAGTATCTGAACTCCCCAACAAGAGGACATTATAGTAATGCCGGAGTTACCTGGATACCGTACCCAGGCATGGACTAGGGAACCAAAGTTCCAGCTCAGACCCAGTTGACCATTGTCAAAACAAAACAACTAGCTGACTGATCCTGGAGGGGCCACCCCGGGACCATGTATTATACAAATTAAGGCATTAAAGCTCTCTCACCCAACCACCAGGATCCCTGCCTCTGCTTTATGGGTTTCCACACACGGCCAACGCCTGGAGTGGATGTTCTGGGATGCAGTGAAGGTCCTTGCTAAAGCAGAAAAGAAAATTGGGCTCTTACCTCTGAATTTTCCTTCTGTGAGGGATCCTCTTGGATGGCCAGTCAGGACAGTAGGGTAGATCCCGCCCACTACCAGTAGGAGGCAGACAATCCATTTTTGAGGAGCATGTTCATATGGATCTATCCTAAGCTCTCTCTCCAGTTGTGTAAAGCTGAACTATTAGTCTATAGAAACAGTATCGAAAACGTCTTGTAACGCTATCACTATGAACTATTCCCAAGGTCCAACGGGACCAACCATCTAACCCCGGGTCCTTCCCCTTGAAGGGGATTTCGGGATGGTCTGGACCTGATACCTAGTCCCGAGGCCGACACCACAGAGTTAGACCTCACTCCAGGTGGGACTGGCCGTCCAGGAGGATCCCCCGCAGTAAGAAAATTCAGAGGTAAGAGTCCAATTTTCATTTCTCCCAGAGGATCCTCCTGGACGTCCAGTCAGGACAGTAGGGACGTACCAAAGCAGCCCGTCCTAAGTTTTTAGGGAGGGGAAAGGAGGGAGGTATGATAGGAGACGAGTAAGGCGGAAGAAGTAAAACTGTTCCTTATAGTACTGCCTGCAAGACCCGTCTCCCAAAAGCCGCATCAGCTGAATCTTGCAGTGGAATCTTGTAGTGCCTTGTAAAAGAATGCATTGAAGACCAGGCTGCAGCATGGCAGTTTTCTCCATAGGAAGCAGCGTTTCTGAAGGCCTGAGAGGTCGCTGCTCCCCTGAGGGAATGTGCAAATACCCGCCCCCCCCCCCCCAGGCAGGGGGGGGGGGGGGATCTGCCCTCTGCCTTATTCACCTTGGTAATGCAAAGTGTCATCCAACGCGCTATTAAGGCCTTGGAAGACCTCATGCCTTTCCTTTGACGACTATACAAGACAAAGAGGGCCAAAGACTTCCTGAATGGTTCTGTCGATGTACACCCCGAGGGCGTCCCGAGGTCTGATTATACTTGGGTTTGTTCGGGTTTCCCTTCTGCTTCTGCCACCTGGATCTGTATCTTTGTTGGTTCCCCCTGTGAGGGTAAAATGGACGTCTGGCGCCCCCTGCTGGTGTACAAGCTGCATGGAAGGAACGAAAATTCTTTTTTGATATTCCCACTTTGTAGGGTCTGCTTTTTTGACTTGTCTGCAGCGTCAGTCAGGACTTTATCCAGGCATATGCCAAACAGTTTAGCCCCGTGGAAGGTTCCTCCCACTAGGGCGTTCTTGGAGGTATTGTTACCCTTCCAAGACCTGAGCCATAGGCGGCAGTGAGCTGCAACATTGGGTGCTGCTGCTCTAGATGCCCAGCGGAGCATGTCCATGGACAAATTCGCTATGAAGGCATACGCCAACTGAATCCTAGTTGATATGATTGTCATTTTTTCGGAGACTTGAGGGTTCCTGGCTCTCTTGATCCATGTCATTAGTGCTCTCGAGAAATATGAAGTGATAGTTGCCATCTTTATAAATCGAGGATACCTCTTCAAAGTTCCTTCTTAAACTGCAGTCTAGTCCCTTGTCTGTGGGGTCCTGTGGGAAGCACTCTCCTTCAGTTGGGAACACAGGATTTCTGGCTAGGGATGCTGCAGCTGCATCCACCTTAGGGATGGCCAGGAGGAAGTTTCTGGACCTTGTGAGAGAATAAAGGGCTAACTGCGTCTTGTTCATTCTTATCGGTTTGTTAGGGTGTTGCCACTCCCTCTTGATTATTTTCTCGTATGTCTGGTCTAGTACCATCCCTTTGTCTCTTTCCCCAGCCCTGGGGATGTATTTCCTCTCTTCCTCAGCTGAGGACTCAGAGGCTTGCTTGTCTTTTTTCTGGCGTAGGGCCTTTACGACTAAGGGGTAGATTTGATCCTTGTACTTGCTGGAGAACTGCCTGTCAGGATCCGATGAGGCCTCTATCCCCGCATCCCCAAACTCCCCTTCTTCAGGGGAGGAGATGTTGCTCTGAACTTCAGAGTCCTGCAATTCAATTGAGTTTTGCTCCTCAGATACTTCTCCCTCCTCCTCACTGGTATTTAATGCCAGGGGCCTGCTAGCCTTTTCCCCGTCTTTTTCCTGGGGACCCGTTCCTCCTCCTCCGACTGTGTGGACAGAACTTCCTCGGAGGGAGTTCCAGAAGAGGCCGAGGAGTCAAGGGGTCTCTGGGCCCTGTGGGGTTTCTTGAGGGCGGGGCGTTTGCCTTTTCTCGCTCCCTTGAATCTGTCTTTACAGGCCTTGGTTGCCCTGGGGGGTGATCTTTTTCCATATGAAGATCCTGGTATGCGGGAGGGGGGCGGGGGGCACGCGGGGGGCTGTTACTTGCTGTGCTCGCCGCTGCTTCCGACTCTGCTGCTGCCTCTGCCACTCTTCTCATCGTGGCCATCTTGTGTTCTTTCCAGCCTTTGCAGTTGCAGGCTAGGTGGGGGGAGGTGGAGGGACAGTGGCTGATCCGCCGTGTGCTGGGCTCTGGGGAAGTGGGGGTCGGGCGATGCAGAGCCTCTCTAGCCCCTGGGCTTCCCTTCTGGCCCGTTCCTGTTTTGCCGCCAGGTGCCGGGCTGGGAGCCGCGGGGCATGACAAAAAGGCAAGCGATCTGGGATCCCTGGGCTCTGCCGCTGCTGGGCTACTGCGCCTCCGCGCACCGGGCCCGAGCCGCAGGAAGTGGCGGGTGGGTGATGGGGGAGCCTGTCCTTGCGGCGTGGCTGCAGCGACGCCTCCGGAATGCGGGAAGGAGGGGGGCCTCTCAGAGCGGCATGCTTGAATCCGCCTCCTGGCCTGTTTGAGGCTCTCCGAGACCTCCCGTGGTCCGAGCAGGGATAGGGTCCACGGGGACCTGAAGCCAGAGCCCCCGGGAAGGGCGGGAGGGTTTGGTATGCCTGCTCCTCGGGGTCTCCGCACCCATAGGGGGAAGGAAGCACCCGTTTTTTTCCCCCAAATCCCTCCTCGGGAGGAAGGTGAACAGGAAGAGGAATTTCTCCTTCCCTGGCACCCGGGGACTATATAAGATAAGGCTGGCTAATTGAAAAACCTACGCAGGTAGCTAGCCTGCTTCCTACCAGAGTGAAGGCGAACAACTGGAGAGAGAGAGCAAACTTAGGATAGATCCATATGAGCATGAACCTCAAAAACTATTGTCTGCCTCCTCCCGGTAGTGGGCAGGATCTACCCTACTGTCCTGACTGGACGTCCAGGAGGATCTCCCGGGAGAAGCCTGCACTGCGTGCTCCCCTCAGACACCATAGGAGTCCACACAAAAGGGAGAAAAGGCTTTCATTCAGAGTGACTTATCTCCTAGCGAGCCTGCCTACCAAGGCTAACAGCACAGTCCACCCAGGTTTTCATTTGGAGTTGTCCTATTAGGGTAAGTTGGTCCAAGGCACCTTCTTCCATATTATCTGGCGCAATCCCCCTGAAGGAGCCCCTCCCCTCTACATCATTTACTCTCAACATGAGGCATACCCACTGGGTTGTATTTTTAAACTTTTGACACCAGGGGACTTCCCAGTGTTTTCATATTATATAAAGCTTCCTTTGTTGACAGACTAAAAAATAATTGCAGAATGCTACACTAAATGTGCGTTGCAACATCAACGCTGGTAACTTAGAGCCAAACAAATAGGAGAATCAAGCTTCTCATAAATCCTTTCACATTCATAGTTTTCATTCATATATTTCTAATTACTAGTTAAATCCTTAACCTATAGTAAGTGGCCAAGATCAATCAGTGCATGGTACAAAAGTCCATTATCCTTTATTTCCAATCTTAAAAAGATTGGCAAAAGAATGGCAATCTTAAAAATCTTAAAAAGAATGGCAAATTCAGTACCTACAATAATTATGACAAGATGCACAACGATTAAAAAAACAAAAACAAACTAAAACAAAAAACAAAGAACACCCTGTATTGTATCGTTTTAATGGATCTGCCACAAGCCTCTTGTATAATATCTATTTGGAATGAAGTCACAACTTACCTTCAGAACACAGGATGCAAAGAGTGCTTGGTTCTTTATATGTGGTGGGATTTCAAATGCCAGGCCAAGGTCTTTCCCTGAAAATACAGTATAACAAATAAACGAGGTTTAAAGTGAAACAAGATTTATTTACTTATTCACATTTTTATCCTGTTCTTCCCATTAAGGCTCAGGGTGGGTTACAGTACATGAAGGCAGATAAAATACACAATAAAACCAAATATTAACCCCTCATCCTCCACTCCTCACCATTCCCTTAACACCTGCCAAACAAAAAGGTTGTCTTATATAGCGCCAGCGATGTACCTGGAGCTTTACAGAGAATAAGATAGACACGGTCCCTGCCCGAGAGCTTACAATCTAAAGATGGCGGAGGGGAGACAGGGAAGGGGGAACACAGAGAGAGAGAGACAGACAACGGATGCAACATTCATGAGGATGCGAGAACTCGGGTACACGAAAAAAGGAGAGAACTTACCATTTTTTGAAAACTTGATTTGTCCTTTATCTACATCCAGATAGCATCCGACTGTATCATGCATAGTGAATTCCTACAAAAGGCAATGAATATTTGGGAGTTGCATTTGATCTAAAATAGGTGTTAACATTCTTTTGATCCATATGATTTACCTGACCTGTTCAATGGATATTCTTAGATGGTAGCACAGCTTTCAAATCACCCTTCAAACTATATTCTCTGTCTATATGCTTGTCTCAAATTTGAAAGTATTCTCACAGACTAAGACGCTATCTCTGCTGAGTGACAAGTAAGTTCCATTTCTTTCCCTCAGTGTTGCTTATAACTTAAGGTTCCATGCACCCACACCGTGTCTTGGTTTTTCAGCCACAATCCTCCTCTTTTGCACGTTGGAGGTGGCAATGAAACAGGGGGCAGCTTCCCTGTGTTATACCCACATGGTGCCATTGGTGTTGGGGACAACAGAGCAGATGTGGGTTTGACATCTCTATCTTCACTGGGAGTAAGGCGATGGATGCAGGAAAACTGATGGGTCAATGCTGCTGGCTGGGGTCAGTTCCTCCAGCACAGTACGCACTCTTCTTAGTGCGCCATGTTCCTGTTGCCAAGTGCTCAGAAGCAGCTGCCTTTGAAGTGAATGCAGCTGTTCATATAGGAATGCACTCTCCGGTCGCATATTTGTTGTGGTGAAGTGTTATAATGCAGCTCACTCTGAGCGCGGAGTATCTGCTTTTTCACTAAGGTTAACCCTTAGTGGTCACCCTGGAAAATTGGTTGTGGTTACAGTGAATTTCCTACACTTACTCTCCTTGGCTTCCTGAAGCCTGGTGCTCAGATACTGTGGTGAGGGCACGTCTGCATCCTACAATGGGTTTTCTCAGAACATACTGCAATTGTAGTGGAACATTGTACCAATGCTTCTGGGTCTGGATTTGAGACACCCACAGCCGAATACTCCAACACTCTGAAAGATGGCAATATCAGTGCTGTCTGTAATATAGGAATACTTATTTGTGGAGGAATCCTGTTCAAGTATTACACAATCACACATCCAATCTTAGTGTTGGGACAGCATTGAAGCAGGAAGAAGCAAGGCTATCCCTACCTCCCTAATGTCCCAATTCCCAGTATTCTGGTCAGTCTGGATCCTGATCATCATCATCATCATCATGTGAATGCAGAAGGGGTGCAGGGGCAGTAAACTGTCCTTGCCCTCTTACTGTCCTCATCCTTCCTGTTGTCCCCAGTCCCAATGATGCTATGTGGGGACAGCAAGCTATGCCCTGCTGTCTCCTCCTTCAGTGTTGCCCCAAACTACAAAGGGAGAGGATTGGGGATTAAAGATCAAGGCAAAGCATAGGTGTATGGAACCAAGTTATAAGTGAGCACAATATGCGAGACTGTGCAACGTCTATACTGATTACATGGTATACAAGTTAAGGCAGAAGCCTTGACTTACAATTTTCTATTCATGCTTTTTAGAGCATGAGTGAATTAACTCACCCTTAAGCCAAAGGCTGTTTGGTTTATTAATTTCAAAGATGTTTATACATCTGGGCTCAGAAGAACAATTTTAAGGCAAAACAGAAAATCCAGTTTCAAAATGGTAGGACTGAAGTCTGGTTGTCTCCACTTTACTGGTACTCAGAGAGACTTACTTGGAAGAGGAGTAAGTACAACAGCAAGACAAGAGTCAATCCAGTTACAGAGATACATGGTTTGGGGTGGCCTTTAATGCACAGAAGTGGATTATATAGAGTCCTGATGATGATCTAAAAACAAAGCATGAAACCCCATTCCATGCTGCTGCTCTCCTTCCACCCAGAAAGAGCTCAGGAGACAGGACTGCAAGCTAGATGGAAGAGTCAAAATTCTCTCTTTTCTTAGGAAGATTTCTTCTGCATAGCTGCAGTTCCTAACTGGATATACAGGATTAACAAGTATACAGGATATACAAGTATACAGGATTAACTTTTTGTTTTATGGAAGTACAAGAAAGTTTTTTTTTCTTTAATACAAATGCTTTTTTGTTAAGCCAGAAATCTACATTGTACTCAGTGTCACATGTGGTCAGCCCATGAGGGACGTTCACAACAATTGAAAGAGCTTATTATTACATTCCGAATATAAAAACTTTTACCTATTCAGGTACGGCAACTTACCTCACCATAACTGTCAAACTGTTTATTATGAGACTTCTTTCCAGTTCCGCCAAAGCCAAAGCCAAACTTGTCAGTGCCTAACACAAGTTAGAGTTAATGTATGCAATGAAAGTAATTTTTTTGTCTTCTGACTACATCTCACAATGTGTGACAACCTTTTAAATAGCCATCATACTGGGAAATAAGACTTAGTACCAATATTCATCTCCCTACAATATCCTCCAAGTCAACATGCTGATTTTATTATTATTATTTTGGTGTCACAGCTCATGTTTTAAACTAGAAACTAAAACCAGGACAAAGTATCCAGAAAAATGACTCTCAGCTTAGATGGCAGAACTTGAACAATAGCGAGTACACCTCCATGGACTGCTTTCCCTTCTTTATGGTTCCTGCAAGTGCACCACAGATGAATCTTTAAAGAATTATGACACAAGCTGCCCTCTGTGGCATCAATTTTGCTGACCAGCTGGATTTCAGAGTTCTGTCATCTTTTTTAAAAAACAAAACAAAATGAAGATGCTTACCCAAATCTAATGATGCTTGCATAGCAGACCACCCTACTCTGCACAAACCCTGGTCATGACAGGATACTTCATAATAATATTTTCCTGTAAGAAAAAAAAGTCCATATAAAAAGTTTTCTTTTCATTAGTACGGTTCTGTTTGTTCACTTCAAGATGCTGACAAGAAACTCTAATCTGTAAGATTTATATGTATGTAAAAATTCACAAAGTTAAAAAGCATACACATACAGAAGTGTATTTTTCCTTACTGCTCACAATCTGCAATGACCATGAGAAAAAGGCTACATTTGCCCGGATCCATAGTGACTAAGCAGACAAATCAGACTGGCTAAAATTTACATTGTGAACAAAGTAATGAGCATTTTAGAAACAATTGTTTTCTCAAAGCACAACCACTTTAATATCTACCTTTAGTCACTCCTCTAGTTGATCTGCATCCATGCCATTCTTTTACCTCTCTGCTTTGGCAACACAGACCATCTGATCCAATTGCTGAACAAAAGAAAACACCAATGAGTTGTCTTAAATTTCTACATAGTTTTTTCTCCTCCAAAAATGCTTTTCTAACAGATAAACTGCAAAAAGTTGTAAAAAGCAATTCTATACAAATCTGAATCTAGTGTGTTTTGGAAATGGGTAAAAGTGAACGATAGCACATATGAAACAGCTCTATCATCTGGAAAAAAAGTTCAGCGATATTCTACTATAAACTAGATTTAGCCATTGCTACCACACAGTGACGCTTCAGGCCAAAACAGTACAGATGTCCTCAAAACAATACAAATGCAGTATATTTGAACTCACACAAAATGAACATATAAAAATTATATTTAAGCTAACGCTGACCTTTCAATAAGATCCTCTACTGGAAGGGTTATTTATGGGTAATATGCTCAGCATGATTCTGGAAGTTGCTTTCAAGGAATACCAGCTAGTCCTGCATAGAGTACGCCATGTAGCTCAAGCTGTTATGCAGACCCAATGAAACTAAAGCCAAGCCAATATTTGTCCAGTTTGGATATCATAAGCTGCTTTACAGTCTCCTTTCATGCCAGCCATTCAAACAAATGCTGATAAAAAGCTGTTTTAACTACACTGTTTTGAAGGCAAACCCAACATTAAACAGATTGGAAGCGGACTCAGTCTTTAAGTAAGAAAGATGAAACAGCTGGAGGAGGAGGAGGTGCTGTGAAGTCTGAAAGATGTCTTAACAGTAAAATGATTAACTAAAGAAAGCAAAAGTTAATGTACCCTGAGGAAGAAATAAATGTCTATAAGCATTGTCAGGAGCTTTTTGCAAAAAGGATTTTAACTACGAACTCTCAACAACAGAACACTATTGAAACATCTTTCTCCATATTAGTAGACGACTGTTTAAAAAAAAAAAAAAAGAAAAAAAAGAAGATTTCCGAACAACATTCCAATAAGGCCATCAATGGGTTCAAGAACAATTGATATTGGATTTGTACAGAAAGGTTGACAAGGTTACACTTTCAAAATTTATAAAAATGTATAAACTACACCTCTTTCAGTAGCAAGCCAGATTATTATTGAAGTTTTTTCGTGCATCAAGACACCTCATCTCATTCTGCAGATGATGGAAAAGTTCCTGGTCAAGCCAGCTGTCAATCATATTATCTAAACTTATGTGAACACTCTCGCATTCCTTATTTAAGAAAATATAAGTTTGAATGGGAAACATGGATGATTAAACTTGCAGTAGAGTCTGTTGCAATAGAAACTACATCTCATCTTCAGCCAGATTGCACCTAGTGGTCTAGCCTACGGCAAAACCTAAGGATGTGAATAGTTAGTACTTCCAGCAGGGTCTCTTTTTGTCTGTCCTCCGATATAACACAGGCAACACACGTTTATCCCAGTAATTCCTATATCAAGTAAGACTTCTGACAGAACTATAGTATCTCTTTCAAACAAGGACTGGATTATTTATTAATCTATTTAATGTATATATTACTAGCCAGTGATGTCACTTATTGATCATAACAAGCCCTGCAGAATAGAATTATAACTCTGAATATTTTTCACTGATATGTTGGATTTTGCACATGTTCGATGGAATCCCCAGACCTCTGAGATCAAGAGCTATGTCACAGACTTCAGTGGGGGCAAGATTTCACCTGGCTGAGTTGAAGATGATCTCTGAAATGTTTTGACACACATACGCGACACCGGTTCAGTTATGCCTGGCTGGGCCAGTGTCATGGCAGACTGTTTGCGGCCTATCAGATGTGGGCCCAGTTCCTACCCCAGCTAGGTAGGCACCGGGCAGGAAACGTGGACCTGGTATAAGCTGGTCCCACAGTCTGTGCTTGGGACAGACAGAGTGGGTGGGAACTTTTATTCCTGGCCTGGTTTCTACTAGCATCAGGCAAGTTCCCATGGTGGCAAGCCACAGCTACCTGTAATAGTCAGCGATGGCTGTCCGTCGGGGGGGGGGGGGGGGGGGGGGGGGGGNGCAAGCCCTTCCCAGGGTGGAATGGACGTCACCATGTGATGTCTGTTATTACCCTATATTCTAATAAGAAATCCAACTTATTCATAGAGTGATAAAGCTAAGATGAAATTTTCAGACCAATTATTGATGACTAATTTAATTAAAATCTTTGGCCAGGATCCAACAGCTCTTATATACACGTCTGCTCAAGTTATGGTGCTACAAAAAAGTTGTCAAAGTTGGATATTTTACTTTCAAATATAATTTAAAAGACCAAATTACACCTCTTATAAGATGTAGCTTAAGACAGTCACTCTTTACCAAAGTGTTACTATAACTCACCAAATGATGATCCTCTGTCATATGGGTTCATTTGCCATTTGTTGAGTACTTTTTAAGCAGAGGAAAAAGCACACATTAGCTATTTATGAAGATTGATATTATTATAACTACTACTACTACGACTACTATATTACTGTCACAGAACTCCAAGACCACATTTACATTATTAGTTTTAAATAAGTATTTCTGGCAGACAGCATTTTGTACTCAAATTGAGAAAATTCTAAAACGTTAGACACGGTTTTGAAAATGCACGTTCAAATTGTGCTTAAATATTTTCGTTATGTAAACCCTCATCCTACAAGCATTTACACACCAACTCCTACTGAAACCTTAACCTGCAATAAGAACGCTTTATAATATATCCCAATTCCGTTTCAAATTCAAGTCTACATGATTTGGGACAGGACTAGTCTTCCATTATGTTTGCATAGCACACAATATAGTGTTCATGATTATGGGAATGCAAGTCTTAAGATCATGGAGACAAAAATGAGACATAGCTGCTATACACTAAATTTAAATTCAAAAGTCAATTTACATTGTAAACATTTTAAATAAAATGCTATTACATGGCACATATCCTTTAGGCCAGCTCCATAATACAGCCTCTCTGTAAAGTAGGTTGCCATGACATACTCATACCAATATCTCCAAACATCTGGAACAGTTGTAGGGCGCACACAGCTTTCATCACATTACTTGTTGTTTTAAAAAGCAACAATATATATACACCACACATTGAGCACTTCTAATGGGCCAATTTCCAATTATGTCTTTTAAAACAGATTTGCTTCTAAACTATAAGTTGGATAACTAACCACAAAAACAAACTCATGAAAAAGCTTATTTTCAAAACTATTATTTTCTGCCCCAACGTTAAAAAAATCCATAAGCATAAATATTTACCTGTACCACAAGTTTTGATAGTGGCTTTTCCCTTTTTGCCTTCTTCTTGATCCTTAAGTGTTTCATAAACAATTTGGATAACTGGGATACTGAAAGCCTAGAGAACAAGGTGCATTTGATTACATTACATGTATTTTGAAGGGTTAGATACTTTTAAGTATTAAACCTCAAACTAATATAGTTAGCCTGATTAGACAAGAGTAATGAAATAGAAAAACATTAAGGGTTTTGGATGACTAATTCAAAGTTGTCAAATCTACCTTTCAAATATTTCACCTATTAACAGAACTGTACAATTTCTAAGCAAAACAGAAGACACTCATCCCACATCCCAAATGCACATCTCATGTCTGAAGTTTATTATTTTACATACTGAAATTAAGTTTACTTACGCCAGTCTTTCCACTCCCAGTTTCTGCAGCCTGTGTAGGAAAAAGTAAAAGCTTTTGAGTTCAGCTATATGAGATTTTCCTTTTAATAATTCAACTACACATCCTTTATTTAAACTAAAGGTAAACTTTGAATTCTTGGTCATCATTTAGCTACTTTTATAGTACACATCTTCAGTGACTCCTAAGAATACAAGATCAGTTGAACAGTTCCCAGTGGACTTGCAAGAAATTTCCCCCATATTTCAGACTACAAGAAGTTGCGATTGAGTTGAATATATACATTTTTTACACATACACATTTTGTCTGAATTATTGGTATTATTGTAGAAATGCTTCAAGAAGAGGTTCTGCCTAAATTCGCATACTTCTACAAATTCTCGATCCTCAATACTTTTGTTCAATATGCTGTGCATTGAGTTTTTTGCTTGTCTAAGGCTCTATGCCTTAGAAGTGGCTATTTTGCAGTAGGAGTGTCCTGTACTCAAAAAGCTGACTAACATACATACCATAAGCACATCACCACCACCTAGAATCAATGGAATGGATTCTGCTTGGATATCTGTGGGAAGACTACAAAAAACCCTCAAAGTTAAAACACAAGCTTACCAGGGTGTAAACAAATAAGTTATTCACATATAATAGTATCTAGAATTACAGTTTTTACATGGAAAATGAGGTCATATCAACCAATTTAGCCAACATTCTGAAACTAGCACATCTGTAATACAGGTATCCCAATTCAGTTGATAAATATTTTCTACTGACATTTCACAAGTAAAACTCTGAATCTCAATTCAAACCCTACTTTACTGAAAAGTCCAATTACTAGAATACAAAGCAGAAAGACACCCCAACATAAATCAGCAAATGGATTTATTTGCAGAAGAGGGATCCATAGATTTTTAGATAGTTGGAAATACTTGTACTCACAGCCAGTCCATCTCCTCCACAGCTTGAGCTATTTCTGGCATAACACCCAATTCTGTAAGGGAGGAAAGAAAAATCCTATGATTTACCTGAATAGCTCAATGAGTCTTAATAGATTATTTCCCAATTATAACCCTTTAAACACTTCAAGGAAAAAAGTGGGGTTTTACATTTTACATTACAAACCACACACACAGTTTCTAGTACCAAGAGTTTTTGTTTTTATATACATACATATGAAAAAGGAAAATTGGGTCTCTTACCTGGGAATGTTCCTTCTATGAGCTTTCCCTGGAATCACTTCATCACACTTGGGAATGATCCCTGCCTTGACGACTAGTTGACAGAAGAAGATGACCGAGAATCTACTTGAGCATGCTCAGTGGGTGATCATTCCCTGAGACTCCAGTATTAGCAATCTGAATCTCTGAAAAAGAACAACCTAAATCCAAAGTTACCAACTGTAACCTAGGAGGTATAGCCTAGAACTCTAAGCCTAATGAATTTGACCTCCCTAGGAGAACAGAGAACTACCTTCTGAATAAAACTATTGTTTCATCCTCCTCCCAAAAGGTAGTGGGGGGGGTTCAAGTGATGTCCAGGGAAAGCTCATAGAAGGAAAATTCCCAGGTAAGAGACCCAATTTTCCTTTCTCCCGAGCTTTCCCTGGGCATCACTTCATCACACTGGGGAAGTAACAGAGCTGTCACCCAGCTTTCCAATACAGGAAGGAACTAGTGGATGAAACACCTTCCCCCTCTGGATAAGAAGGCTCCTACTCCAGTACCCCTTGTAGAATCCTGTGGGTCTCATTTCTCCACTGTGGAGGGGGACGGAAGCCACACAGTGCTGGAGAAAGCTGGTCCCAGCACTGGCAGCAAGGTTGGATAAGCGTGTGGAACGTCCTAAGAGATCCTGCTGCTCCCCCTCTTCCTCTGCCGCATGCCAGCTGGGGTGAAGGGTCGCAGGTGAGGCTTTTGCTGTACTTGGTCTAAAGCATAGAGCCCTGAGGGCTTTGAAAGTCTTCTTCCAAAAACAAAAGTAAAAAATGCTGGAGCTCTGCTCCTCTCAGTCTGAGGCAGAAGATCTTATGGGAGTCTCAGGGAATGATCACCCACTGAACATGCTCCAGCAGATTCTTGGTCGAGGTGGGGATCATTCCCCAGTGTGATGAAGTGATGTCCAGGGAAAGGTCAGGAAAAAGTATTCGTTTTCTATTACCTTCCTTCTTATACTACTTTTACTGCTCAAGCTGGCATGCATAACAGTAAGGTCAATAAGATTTTCAATCTTTATTGCAATTTTATGTTAACATCTCCGTAATAGGAGGAAGTTGAGTATATGCAAGGTCAGGACCACATTATTAGGAACTCGGGTAAGTTATTGTAGGGTGGAGTCCTTAGCAAGAATCAGAAGCCTAGCTGATGGCATGGTTAACCAGCCCTAGCTGTGAGGGATATAGAGCCTTACAATAGAAAGCTGAACCTAATGGGTAGAAATGAAGACCACTAGGAAGAGGTGTTGGGGCTTGTCCCTAGGAGCTCATTTCTGGGCTCCCCAGGCAGAAACAGGTAAAGGCTGGAATGTGGTCCAAGCACTATGGCATCAGGACCCACCAAGTAGCCAGCTGGGCAGAGAGCCCAAGGATCATCAGGAAGGAGGCAGCTCAAGCCAGAGTTTGCCCAAGGCTTTCTAATCTACTCTGGCATTATCTGAGCTTACCCTGGAACAAGGATTTACAAGCAATTGTGGCCCAGGGAGAAGTTAACAGATTGTTAAAACTCTGGATATGGAGAAAGTGTTATGACTTGTACTATAAATGCTCTTGGTGAAGCTGGACTTTCTTGGGCTAAAATCTATAAGGACTTGCATTCAAGGTAGACCATACTGTTCTGGTCCCTTTATGTTAAGGTCCTTGCTATTAATTTGCATGTATTTATACATTTTCATATTGTGTGATCAACTGTAAGCAGAAGTTTAACAATGGGAACAGGAAAGAGAAATCCACCGTCCTCCTTACATAATGGCATAGAGCAGGGGTGGGGAACCTCAGGCCCGGGGGCCAAATGCAGCCGTTGGCAAATTTTTATGTGGCCCCTTTCCAGTGCCTGGATCTCACCCTTAGATCCATTTTCTACCCCCAAGCACTGAAAAACTGAGCTCAGGATAAGGGACCAGAGAGGAGGGCATGCACAGGATAAGGGACAGATCCATAGCACAGATCCATGATCTGGGCCCTCCTTTTCTTGAATGAACCCATTAGCACCCCTGACCTCAGCCTCTATTTGGCCCTAGAAGCTTGTATTAATATTCAGTGTGGCCCCACAGGACAGAAAAGGTTCCCCACCCCTGGCATAGAGGGAAAGAGTGGGGGAAGGAAGGAACCACACATACACTCTGGTTCTCTGTCCAGACATCTCTCTGCTAGCCTTTGGGAATGGTCTTCAAGATGGGGTGCAAGAGGTTGTGAATATGAATCTCACTTTTGCTGATTATGCTTTTGTATACTTTGTCCTTTTCCCTTTCAACCAATACCCAGTTCTACAAGGTAAGAAACTGAGAGCTGCTTCCTTGCTTTAACAATAAGCTAAGAGAGAGGTGATCATGGACATAATAAGGAAAAGAGCCCAGGACTCTTTGGTTACACCCAAGTATATCAGCCACCCTTAATGTTACTGCAGAAAGTTATTTAGAGGGGAAGTACTTCTCTTATAGCCAAAATAATAATAAAAAAGCAACCAGGTATTGCTTCAGTAACTGCCATGGAAAGGAAATCTGAATATGTGGGGTTATCATCTAACTTACAGTGAGGGGAGACTATGCCTGTATGACTAACGGTTTAGGAAAGCAAGGCAGTTTCTAGCACCAGTTTTTACCAGGGCAGTATTTAAAGCTTGCTTGTTAAATGCATTCTGTTAAAAAGGGAGAATCAGGGCTAGAGCTTTGAAGAGAGAAGGGTGCAGAGTTCCTCACTGCACGTACACCCACTTCGGATAATTACTGTTCTACTGAACCTAGCATTGTCACTTGCCTCAATACAACATCTGACATGTAGGTCTCACAAGAATTTGGGGGAAACTAAAATATTCAAGGAGGCAAGCAAACTCCTTGGTAAGCAATTGACGGAAACAAAAGTAGTCTGAAGGCTGCCTTTTATTGGACCAACTGCTGTTGGTAGAAAAGTGCAAACTTTTGGACCTCACAGGGTCCTCCCTCAGGCAAATGAGCGTCATAATAGAAGACCTGACTCCTACTTGCACATTTCTAACGAACAAACAGCTGGCACAATAAAAGATTTAAGCTACGTTGTCTCCATCTCTGCCCCTTGGGACCGACACAGCAACCACATTTTCTCTGGATGCCAAACATTTAGCAGCCAGAAATAGGAAACTGGAATAGGAGTTTTAAATCGGTTTTAGGTCTGTATATTTTATACATATTTCTTGTAATCTTTACCGTTAAGGTCTAAAATAGTTAGCGTCCAGGGCATTGAAAGAAAGGGGCCTCAAGGGGAAAAAAAAACAAAGGGGAGGGGGAGCGTGACGCATTGGCCATTTCTATAAGGCCCCCCCGGGAAGCTTAAGAGGAGAAACTCCACATGGGGGGAAAAGCTCGCCTGGCTGCCTTAAAGAGACGGCCCCACACTTACCCTCCCACCCCATTCCTCTTATCCTCCCCATAGGCCCGCCCCAGCCCCCTGAACCTCTCTGCCATTAGCTTCCTCCCAGCTTTTCGGTCCCCTCCCCCTCAGACACCTTCCGTCCCGCTAAAACCGGAGCCGCCACGTACCGGAGAAAGCCGTCATCTTGATCCTTAGGAGAGGCCCAACCTGCGCAGCCGCGATTACGCACAAGCTCTTTCTTAGCGCATGCGCAAAACCCCGAGCGTCTCGGCTTTATTGCTCCCGGATGCCCTGCATCCCCCTCGCGACAGTTCCGAGCGTTGCCCGTGGCCTGCTTCGCGTGTCTCCCTCCTTATGGCACTAGCTATGTCAAGCGCTATCCCCTCTGATCTAAATCTATACCAATCTCTCTCCCTGCCCCCACCAAGCAGACCTAGCTCTGGATCCTGCACGCTAAAAACAAACAAACAATCAAACTCCTTAGACCCCACCCCCAGGACTCTGCTCTCTATACAGCCCACGTCCCCAATCCAGCCCCAATTTCTGAATCCTGTATGCAAAAACTCTCCCTGCCCTGTTTTTCTAAACCACTCCCAAATTTTAGAGGATACGTATGAGAAATGCAAGTTGCAGAGCTGCATTGGTGTCTGCAGCCCTGCAACCTGTATTTCTCACAAGTGTTCTCTAAAATGTGCATATCTGGCCACCCTGTCCTGTACCCCAAACACGCCCCTGCTCCCTCTTCAACCAGCCCAGACCCTCCCAACCAGACTCAGTTACTGCACCGGGCAGCATCTATTGCCCGAACCAAAGCTGTCAACCCAGGTGATCTTTATCTGAAATCTAAAAATGTCGGGGATTTCTTAACAGCCACAATCCTGCCACTTCTCACTAGCAAACAACCCAATTGATCACTTGGGCTGGGAATTGTGGCCTAAAATCAGAGCTTTTTTTAAAAAAACAAACAATAAAATCCCAAGTGTCGGCTTTCATTGCATCAAATTAGGGTAAATTAGGGGACAATTCTCCATCCAGATGTACAGTTAATGGGAGCTGAGCCATTGGCTTTAATGAATGGAGCACTGAGTCGTTGGGGGTATAATCTTCACCCACTGAAGTCAAATACATTTTTGCCATTCATTTTATTGGGTGTATAGGAGCAGAACAGTGGTTCCACTAGTCTAATGCATTTTTAGGGTGTAACTTCTACCGTTAATGTCAGGACTTGACACAGGTCTTCAGCGATGAAGGATTGCACCCATAATTTCAGATCAAGCTTCTATTTCTCTTGGTTGTGGGAAAAGGTTGAAAATGCAACTGTAATGTAACCACAAATAAAAAACAAATTTAAAAAAAATCCCTGTTTGGGGGTGGGGGAAATCTTGAAAATAGGTGAAGGGGAGATACAAGTTTATGATTTTTGAAGACTTTGGTATGGCAAGCCTGCTGACCTGAACTAACCCAACCAAACCTAGCTCTCGCCCGTGCCTGACCCCTTGTGTAAGGCGGTCTGGACTCATTGGTGTGCCAGGGCCTCCCATTGCTTTGGGTAAGCAGCGGAGCCGGAAGGGTTAAACTAGCTCACTCCTGATGGGAGAAAGGGAGGCGAAACGCGTGGAGGGGGAGGTTTTTTTTGGCCGCTCTGCGTTTCCGTAGCAGCTGTTGCAGCGAACCGAGTCCGGGAGAGCATGGCGGCGGCGGTAGGAGCAGTCTGCGGAGGCGAAGCGGAGCCTCAGCCTGACGGGGACGAGGAGAACGTTCTCTATGACCTGCTTGTCAACACCGAGTGGCCGCCGGAGACCGAGATCCAGGTGAGCGTGCGAGGGGCTGTGTGACTGGGGAGACGGTGACAGCTGGGACGAGGCCGGCCACGTAGAGATGGGGGAGGAAGGGTGTCAGTGGGGCTTGGAGGGGGGAACAGGAGGAAGGGAGCAGGAAGGCTGTGTTATGCTGAGGCGGGAGAGGAAACCGGGGCAGCATGAAGGGGTTGGGGAGAAAGAGGTAGTCAGGAAAGAAGAGGGCAGGTAAGGTCACTGGACTCGAATACTTTAAAGTTGTGCCTCCCTGACCCGGCAAAAAAGGTTGAGACTAAAATAGGATTGGCTTTAAAATCTCCCACAAACAATTTGGTTTTCAGACCACATTGGGGTCACTCGGCTGAGGTCCCGTTCTTCTTCTTCTTCTAAAGCTTTCCTCTGTAAGATATTCTTTTAATAGATAGTGACAGCTGGGATTCTGCTGATATTGACTCGCATATTCAAATCGCTGGCACAAGACTCTTTTGCCAAAGTGTGGCTTGCACTATGGTAGGATCGTGGCCTTCATTATGAAGCTTGTGATTTCAGACATAACACCCACTGCCTTCCAACCCTCAGTTAAAATTGTGAGACTTATAATAAATGCCATGGGCAGCGCTAGGAAAATACACAAATCACTAGTCCGGCATATCCCCCCTTCTTGTGAGGTTAGCACTTGCAGTGAAGGAGGGAACCAAGAGTGGGAAACACTAAACATCCTCTTGCTGCTGAAAAAGTATGCTTTCCAGAGCCTGGCTGCTGGAGATGGCAAAACTGGGGAAGGAGAAAGGGCTCCAGCAGCTCTGTGCTCCTAATGTAAAAAAATGATGGGTCTCTGTTTCAAAGCTGGAAAGCAAGAGAAACGGAGACTTCTATCTAATTCAAAATGAGCTCCTAGATTTGGTCTAATTCTTCTTAAACTGGTTCACTCACAAAACGAAATAGACTTACAACTTTCTCCTTAGCTCAGCTTTACAGCCAGTCTAAGCCTGAAAATGGTGCAATTTAGACCAGTTTAGCCTGTGTATGGATTTAATGGACCAGTTTATAGGTGCTGCCCTGATTGGACACTGGGATAGCTGGCCATGAGTAGAGAAGAAGGTGATGACAGCCATTTCTGAGGAATAGTGCAAACTTTGTTTGAACTCGGGCAGGCTTGTTCCTTTAAACCAAACCCATCCAGCCTGCAGTATAGGCACAAATCCTTTTACGTGGGTGTTTTTAAATGAGCAAGGTTGTGGGGGTGGTCCTTGCCTTCTGAGTGGTACGGCTGCAGAGCGTCCACCCACATGGTGTGAGTGGGGAGGGATTCTAACAAGCGGCTCCCACGCTGACCAGCATGGCCATACAGGCAGCCTCCATGCGCTCCTGCCACCATGGATCAACCCTGCAAACAACTTGCATGGGTAGCTGTTCCCCCACCCCAAGTCCCACCCAACTGCTCGCCCTCCTGCCATGACACACAGCCCCGGACACCATGGAAACATGAAGCTGCAGCAGCCGGTAACCCCTTCTTGCCCACCAGTGCAGCTGCTGGTGGTCACGGGCAACAACGGAGGTGCATACTGGGGGCGGACATGCAAAAAGCTGCTGTCCCAAGTTGCTGTTTTCCATGGCGTTGGCTTTTCTCTCATGTATTGCAAGGAGGGTTTGGTGTGCCTGCTGGCATGGGTGGGCGCTGTGGTTCAAAACAGGCCAGGGATGTGTGAGCGCCTGTCCCCGTGCACCATTTTGCCTTCCCCCCACACAGGGCAATCTGGCTTTTCCTCCATTGTGCTGTGAGTGGCCATGGGTGGGTGCTGTATGGGTCATGGGAGCGTGACTCCACCCCCTTCACACAAACTGCCAGGTAGGTGGGTGGGTGATGGGTGGCCATGTGTGGTTGTGTTGCGTTTAAAAAACACCCATGTCTCTTTCAAACATACAACACTAAATCAGCCTGAGTAGTGATACTTAAAATTAGTTATGAATGAACAAATGCTTCCTTGCCAAACATCTGGTACTTCTGAGACTCTTTGTATGTGCATGTCCCTGATAATAAATAGAAGACTTAAATGGTACAAAGCTCAGGAAATATGCCACCTAATTCCACTCTCAGTGATAGGGAGAAGTGTCTGCCATCCTCACGCCTGGTAGTTTTAAATACACTTTAAAAATCTATTGTTCTTCCCGCCTTTTAGTGTGCTTGCTACAGTTTCACAGCACAGATTGATGAGCACTTACACCTTCAGTGAAGTCAGAGGAGACTGCAGGTGCTCTGGCTTAGAAATGTTGGGTACTTGTATAATTTTAAAACTTAATGGCAGGACTTGAAATGCTCACAGTCTGGACAGAGGGATGGGGACATAGAATAGTGTTTAACAGACATATAGAGCTTGTCATTTGTATACTCCAGACCCTTTTCGTTAACATGAGCAAGGTTAATTTGCCCATCCTAATTTCCCAATTCATAATTACTGAAACTTTGCTTCCTGTGCTATTTATAAGGATAGTGTGCTCATTTTGAATTATTGAAAAAACTTCTCCCTCTTACCATTTCTCCCTCTTACGTGACAACATCGGGTACCAGTTGGTACCTGATTGTGACCTGAGTCGTCGGGTACCTGATGACCTGAAATGTCGATTTGTGGTCCTGGAATGTTGGTGTCTGGTACTGATTTTCAGACTTCTTTGTTGATATAGTGACTCCCAACATCAATTTATGAGTTTTCCGTCAACTTCTATACATTTTTTGGCAACTTCCGGTCTCAGAAAACTACTTCCAGTCCCATTACTTTTTTTTTTTTTTTTTTTTTGAGCTATTTAACGTCTTAAGTCACTTATTTATTTGTTTTCTGTCACAGAAAATCAACTTTCTGTTCCTGGAAAGTCAACTTCCGATCCCAGAAAACTACTCCCAGTCACTTCCTCCCTTTCACCCCCGTTTCCATGGCAATTTTCAGTTTTCCGACCCGATACATCAATTAGTATACCGATTGGGAATTTATAAATTGAAAACTGGATACTGGAAGTACCTGTTCTTTTCTTTTTTTTAGGTATTCCGGTACCCAGTCGGTACTTGGGTATTACCTGCAGGTAGTAAATTTAGTACTCGTTTCAGCTCTAGTCCTTATACTTAATTAAGGATATGTCATAATGATTTAAGTGGGGTTATGTGCACTAGTGTTCCTGGGTTTGGGCCCTAAGGACACTTACATGGCAGTTTCTGATTTTGTAAATAGGTGCATAATGCTTAATTTTATTACCATGAATAGTTCACTGATATTAATGGGTCTGAAGAGAAGCCTACTTGTATGTTATTGCAGAATTAATATGGGTAGTACAGTCTTTTGAGTGGAAAGCCTTTGGGTTAGCAGTTAGTGTAGAGTGACTCAGGGCAGTGATATTGCTAAGCGTTCAAATGTAGCTTGTGCCTCTCTCATCTAAATCGAGGCCTGGTGGTTGGCGATTTAAAGATGCCAGAAGTCAGGCATATGAATAGTCAGCGGCATGCAATTATATGTATTCCGTATTGGAGGCATACACCTAGGAAGATGGAAAAGGCAGAGATTAAAAACTAGTGGGAACATCCCATCTAGAAAGCAACAAATCTGTGGCAGACCTGCCTTCAAATCAAATGGTAATCAGGTTCTGAATGTGGAAATTACCTAGCGTCTACATGAATTGCAGTATCTGGACTTGTGAACTCTTTATTCAGTCCTTTGTTGTCAACTTCTACATTTACTTGACATTTTTCTGTTCTTTCTTTTCCCTTCTTAAGGCCCTTGTGTACCAGCAGCCTTTGCCATTGCTGCTGTGAGTGCCTAACAGCAGGGAGGCCATTCTATCAATGATACGAGATGCACTCCACCCTGGTTGTAGCTATGCTCCCTCTAGATGTGCATAATCTATTGGTCTGGGGAATGAGGGAATCAATTGGAGATTTCTTTCTTTTCTTTTTAAAAATGTAAATCCTTTTGTCATGTAGCACCTTGAAATGATGCATTTAAACAAGGAAGTCAGCAAATAAGTTCCTATTGTGTAGCCTAATGGATAATGGACCAGGGTTCAAATCCTGGCTTAGCCATGAGTTTGATGGGTGGCCTTAGGCAAGTCACTGTGCCTTTACCTCAATCCCCCATCTGTAAAATGGGAATGTGTATATCCCTATGTTTCCCTCCCCCTTGTCCCTGACTTGTCCCTCCTACAAGGTGATCACTTATTCATCTGATTATTTGGTCTTTATCCCTGTTTGTAATGGTCAGATGAATGAATGATCACCCTGTAGATTATAAACCCCTCAGGAGAGGGACCTGTCTCTAATTACAACTGTTCAGAGCCAGGTGCATTGCTGGTGTTGTTATATAAGTAATCATTAGTAATATCAATGCATCATCATCATAATTTATTCGGCACTGACTACTGCCTTGCCCCCTATACCTAGAACTTCCACCCGTGATACATTCATTCTGCTCCCTCCCAACTTTCAAATCCCTCCTGAAAACCCACCTCTTCCGCCAGGGAATTGCATCCTGCTTCCTCATTTAGAATCTCTTTCCTTTAACGACATTAAGCACATGCACCTGCATCTTATCACACTCATGTGAATCCTTTTCTCTCCTGATGTTCACCTCTTCTATGGGTGAAAACAGACATGATGCTAACCACCCTTGGTGGTCATTTATGCATGTTTCAGGGGCTGCATAGGGCACCAATACAACCCTGCAACATGCATAAATAACCACCGAGGGTGGCTAGCGTCATGTCTGTTTTCACCCTTTGTCTCCCCCTTCCTTGTGTCTTTGATTGCAAACCCTTTGGGGTAGGGACCTGTCTGTAACTACTGACTGTACAGTGCCAGGTACATCACTGACACTATATAAATAATAATAATAATAATAATAATTAATTAATAGCATAATTCCTAATCTAAGCATGCAACACACGTTCGGGGTGCTGTTGCCCCTTGTTTAAGATAGTGGGGTCAAGTAAGGGAAAGCTAACCAATGTCAATGGGGTTTCAAACACACACAAATGTAGTACGTTAAGCTTGTGCAGATGTATTTTAATGATTGAGCTCAACTTGCACTTGAAAACTGGGTAGCTTTTGGAAGTTTTAGATATTTTACTGTGTTTTGTTAGGAGTTATTTTAGATTGGGTTGTTGTGGTGGTTGTAGCACCAGCAGTGTTTTTTGGCACTGAACAGTCTTGATTAGAGACAGGTTCCTGCTCTGAGGCACTTACAATCTAGGATGGATAAGGGCGGAGCGGGAAGGGAACACACATGCACATGCTTAGCTTAGTTACAATGTGACCACTGTACTATTTTTGATGGAAACCTTGTTTATGCTGCTGCTGTTCTGTAAATATTTTCTCAGGGCGGTACTATATATATATATATATATATATATATATATATATATATATATATATATATATTACAGCTGAAGCCAAAAAATGTTCACAAACACACAGAAAACACAAAATATTCAAGGACAGAAACAAGTACATACATGTTTCCTATAAACAGCATCCTTACACACCTTTTGGGTTAAATGGAAGGGAAGGGAAAAAAGGAAAAACTCTACTTGGACTACATATAACTTTAAAAGTTTTGTGCCATAACTCAACAGACTCTACTCAGAAAGTG
Organism: Sphenodon punctatus; assembly: GCA_003113815.1. Classification (NCBI taxonomy): domain Eukaryota; kingdom Metazoa; phylum Chordata; class Lepidosauria; order Sphenodontia; family Sphenodontidae; genus Sphenodon; species Sphenodon punctatus. The sequence continues at coordinate 528,252 of QEPC01001788.1, forward strand.
GTTTGAACTGTAGAAACCGGATACGGAAATTCATAGCAGCTACAAGGAACTGGGAGACAGCGTCAGATGTAGCAAATCATCATCAGCCAAGGCCAGAATACACAGATTATGATCCATACGACCTGGGAATTTCTGGATAAAGGCAGACAAATTTTTGGAACGTAGGGGGTCATATAGGCAGCATTGAAACAGTATATGAGCGGGGGTCTCAACCTGCTGCCGATCGAAAGGGCCAATTCGCTCTGAAAAATCAATTGCACAGAGACGGCCCTCCAGAACCATTGAGAGCAGCACGTTAAATCTGACCAACATCAGCAGGAACTTGCCTCTGGATGATATACCTGAGCGCAGGTAAGAGGCCATAGGGGGACTGGACCTAACATATGGGAGGTAATTTACCAAGTGGCGGGAGGTTCTAATTGCTGCCATCTCTTCCTGTAGTTCCATATCCTCAACCCTAAGTTTAAGGTCCCTTCACACTACTGCAAGCTCCTTCCCCACCCAATAATCCAGTCTGAATCCCAGCTGGTGCAGAAAGGACTTAACAGCCAACCGCCACTTGCCCTTAAAAGGGTCATTGACCCAATAGGACACAAGCCCCTAGCTTGGGAATGCTGTAATTTCGCCCAAAAATTCAGGGCACACATCCGCGCCCTGGTGGACCATCTGGACTGCCCTGTCTCATGTCTAATAGTTGCAAAGGGGGTAGCGCAGGGGACCCTCAAGAGTCTCTGAAGGAATTGAGCCTGCACACTGTCCAGCTTCCTCATCTTAACCCCTGAGTAGGGGGCCCAGACCTCCGCCCCATAGAGCAGCTGGCCCCGGACTCTAGCATTTAGTACCATAGTTGCTGGAAGTATAGCTCTCCCCTGGTGCTACTATAAAGTCTAGACAGGGAAAAGGAGAGCACCCTCACTGCCGCCAGTGCCTTCTCCAAATGCCCTTGCCAAGACCCATCCGCCTGGAAAAATAACCCAAGATACTGAAAGGCTTTGACCTGCAAAATACCGTGGCCATTTATAGACCATTTGTGAAACTTTCGGGCTCTAGAAAAAAATCACTATTTTTGATTTGTCATAGTTAATCTGTAATCTATTCAGCTGGCAGAACTCAGCAAAACAGGATAACTGCCTATTTAGGCCCACCCGGGCTTGGGACATGATCGCTATATCATCCGCATACAGAAGGCACCCCACTGCCTGCTCAGCCAGCTTGGGAGGAAAACAGGCAGGTGCAGCCAAAAGGGGAACAACACCATTAATAAAGAGGTTAAAAAGGGTAGAACTAGCACACATCCTTGTCTAACCCCTAACTGTGTTGGAATATCCTCTGTCAGGGCACCCGAGCGGCCCATCTTAACTACCAAGGTGGTATTGGTATGGAGTTGCTGTATAATGAAGAGTAGACGCTTGTCCACCCCCATTACTGCTAACTTCTCCCATAAAAGAGCCCTGTTGACACAGTCGAAGGCTGCTTGAAGATCCAAAAAGGCCACATGCAACTTGCCATTTTTCCCCATGTATTTTTCGGCTAAATACTGTAGGATGAGGCAGTGCTCAAGCGTTGAGCGCCCGCTCTGAAAGCTGGCCTGCTCAGGGAAGAGAACCTGTTCCTTATTGAACTGCTTGGTTAACCTTGACAACAACCATTTCCCATATATTTTACAAGTTGTACAAAGAAGGCTGATCGGCCTATAATTGGCTGGTGACATTCGGTCACCCTTCTTGAAAATGGGAACTACTACCGCCAAACCCTACTTAGAGGGGATCTTCCCTGTACTATTTATCACGGTGAAAAGAAGGGCCAACCTTAGGGCCCACCAGTGCAACGATTTTTTAATTAAATCAATAGAAATCAAATCTGGGCCAGGAGTTTTACCATTTTTGAAGGAGCCGTTGATTTCGGCCACTTCAACTGCAGACACCGGACTCCACAGCGGTATACATGACAATTCCTCCCACAGGCCCAATGAATCTTCAGAGGCCTGCTCGGCATTAAATAGAACTTGAAAATGGGCAACCCACCGTCCCTCAGGGATCATTATGTGGGAAATGCCCACCTGTGTCTTGCCCAGGGAATTTGCCAGTGACCAGAACTTCCTGCCGTCACTGGCTCTGGCTGCTGCAATCAAAGATTCCCAATAATGTTCCCAGTATTGGGCTTTTTTTTCTTTGAGTACACCCTTATATGATTTCTTAACCTTGAAATATTCTGGAGGGAGTTCCCCTGCACCACCCTTCCTATAATTCTTGTAAATGGATAGAAGATGCCTTCTAAGCTCCCTGCACTCCTGGTCAATCCAGGGTTTAAGCTGCTGTTTAACTGGGCCGGATCCTGCCGGCTTAGGACAGCAAGACAACAATAATTTACGCAAATTCTTGATGACTTCAGAGAACTGGTCGACAGCTGACAACCGAGAATCCCCCCCCCCCCATGGGAGTCACACCCGTGTCATTCATCAGCTTGTCTGACAAAAAAGAATTGACCTTAGCCAGTATCGTGTCATTCAGCTTAATGGAGACATGGCAGGAACCTCTATGCACCCTCCCCCCTACATGCGGAGAAGGCACTGGGGCGCCTGCATGGAGCAGCCTAAGTACCGCAAGACAACAATAATTTACGCAAATTCTTGATGACTTCAGAGAACTGGTCGACAGCTGACAACCGAGAATCCCCCCCCCCCCATGGGGGTCACACCCGTGTCATTCATCAGCTTGTCTGACAAAAAAGAATTGACCTTAGCCAGTATCGTGTCATTCAGCTTAATGGAGACATGGCAGGAACCTCTATGCACCCTCCCCCCTACATGCGGAGAAGGCACTGGGGCGCCTGCATGGAGCAGCCTAAGTACCAGCGGGAAATGGTCACTAGCATGACACATTCCCACAACAAAATCCTTAATGTGAGATAGCATGTCTGCCGAGACAGCCATATAATCACAGATACTAGAGCCAAGTGGGCCCACATAGGTGAATTCTCCATACGGGTCCCCGAAGCCCGATCCGTTTAATACATGAAGGGAGGTCTCCATCACCAATGAGGCAAGGAGATGGCCTGAGCTATTTGTAAGTAAATCCTTCAATTTCCTTAGGCCTGTGGGGGCAAACTCCACTCCCACACCGTTCTCCACTAATACGCCACTATCCACCTGAGCTAAATGAGCATTAAAATCTCCAGCTAATATGATCCTAACCCTGGGGTGTAGATAAATAATATCTGTTAACATCTCATAAACCAGGGACCAATAAATGGATTTGTACGATTTAGCATTTGCAGGGGGAATATAAACTATAACCAGAGCAACAAGAAAAGCATCCAATTTAAAGACCACTGCTAATGTACATGGGGGTTTGGTATAAACTGCCACCACCGAGTCTTTAAGAGAGTTGGCTACTAGACATGCCAAACCTCCACTCGGGCGACTTCTCGGCCCAGAAACGGAGGCTGGGAGATGGTAAACTGTATAATTTCCAAACCTGGGCTGAGCAGTTGCCCATGTCTCCTGTAAGGCTATAATATGAAAACCCAGCAAAAACCTGTTGACATCCGGACAAGTCAGGAGCCTAGCCCACCCAGCACAATTCCAGGAACAAATATTACAAAGCTTTGAGTCATGGCACTGTCTATATCAAGGAGCTAATACCCCCACCCCATCGGACTTGAGTCTGCTAGCGTTATCCAAAGAAAAATCAAGTCCTGCTACGCCCACTGGCACCAAGGGGGTCGTGGTGGCAGGAACAGCAACCTTGTCACTCCCTACCACTCCATCAAGGGCCATACCCACCCCCAAAGTCCTCAAGTTAGCCAAATCAGCAAAGACTAAAGAAGCAAAGTCCGTGGTATCCATAGCAGGTGGCGAAGACAGAGAAGGAATGTGCTGCCCCCCCTGTGAAGCTATGTTCAAATTTAGAGGGGGAGAAGGATCTGGATGGGACTGTGGCATGGCCAATTTAATCAGCCGGTATTAATAGAGTTACTGGTATCGCAATTGTCCTTGATGACACCAGGCCCCCTAGGGTTATCTGCCGAGTGGCAAGAGGTATCTAAAACCAGCAGCTTACCAGGTTGACCCTGAGGGATAGATGTTTGGGTACGTCTTACGTTAATTGGTTCAGTCACACAGGTCCTATCAGATGGTCCTACAGGCCTATCAGATGGTCCTACAGGCCTACAGCAGCCCCTTAGGGGACTGTGAGGAGCCCACTGTGGCTCCCACACTGGGCTTAACAAATAGGGGGCATGCCTTACTATCAGTAAACACTTGCCCCAACACAACCCCCCCAGGAGGCAAACAGATCTGACCTTGCTAATAAATGTTACCATCTGCGGGGAATGAAAATAAATTACTATTCTCTGGTAAAGCCCAGAGGTCGGGAGTATATGCACTGCCTGGAGTTGGTAAAATGGGAAATTAAAGGCCAAAATTGATGGTGGCGAATTTCTGACTTGGACTGCCACCTAGGGGAAATGCCATTAGGCAAAGGATGAATCCTAAATGAAATAGCATGCAGATTTGTTGTGAGCGAAGAGGCTGGTGAGTCCCCCAATCTCCCCCTCCCCGGGGCCACCCCCGACCCCTGTGGCTGGGGGCAAGTTCCGGACACCACATTCCCACCTTTATGCTCCCAAACATGATCTACCAAGAGTTGCAACTATTCTGTTTGGGGAAAGGCTGGCCACTATGGCCCAAGGGACCTGACCTCCCTTGCTTTTTAGACATATCCACGAATACCAGGAAAAAAAGAAACCGGGGCCCCCGCGCCCTGCCGGCGCCTAAGGCCACGTGCACAAGGGCGCGCCCTTGTGCGTGCAGCCCTTAGGCACGACGCCCTTAGGCGTATGCCTGACGGCATGGCTGCAGGCTGGGCACCACTTTAAGTAAGTCCTGGGGAATCCCCTGGCGCAGCTGGGACCTCACCACACTGGCATCAGCTGTGGAACATCTTGGCGGCCCTTTCCCCATCTAATCCCAAGCCGCTTTCCACAAACAGCGGGCTGGGCAGCACACACAAAAACCGCTGGGCGGGCAGGGGACCCGGCAAAGCCCACTCTATCCGGGCCGGTCTCCCTCCAGGCACACGAGCAGCAGGCTGGGCGCCGCTTTAAGTAAGTCCTGGGGAATCCCCTGGCGCAACTGGGAGCTCACCACACTGGCATCATCTGTGGAACATCTTGGCGGCCCTTTCCCCATCTAATCCCAAGCCGCTTTCCACAAACAGCGGGCTGGGCAGCACACACAAAAACCGCTGGGCGGGCAGGGGACCCGGCAAAGCCCACTCTATCCGGGCCGGTCTCCCTCCAGGCACCGGGTGGTACTATAGGATTGAGTGGTATTGGGGCCAGGCTGGCAATACCACAGAGGAAACACAGACAGCTGCCTAGGGAAGCAAGTTGAAGGGAGTAGCAAAAACTGTAGCTGCTGCCGAAAGATGGGAGAGGCTAGGGAGCCATGGCTGCCTAGGGTGGCAAAAATACTTGTGCCATTCCGGATGGTGGTGTGTGGGGTTGGGGCTGGCAGGGGCGGGGGGTTAAGGTGACTCTTAGAGGCTTTTATCTGTTGTAAGCCACCCTGAGCTTCAATGAGAAGAGTGGGATATACATTTAAATAAGTACATATTTTTAGATTACAATATTTAAACAAAAAAAAATATCAACAACATTTGTAATCACTAGTGTAAAATAATTTTTGTTACTGGCTCATTTGTGAGTTGGTTATTCTGGTATTCACTATGCAGCTAAAAATATCAGTGCTGAATAGATACCACAAAGGGATTTCTTACAATTGTACAGGTAGGCATGAATCATGTTGTATGGGTTTCATTTTTAAGGGCTTTTGACCCAAAGTAGAATTTAAAGTTAGTCTATCAAACATGAATGAATTGACACAAGAGATTTCTTAACGGCATGGAATGATAGGTTCTCCATGTATTTACTGTAAACATAATTCCTGTTGAAATTACAGGCCTGGATTAGAGGGAGAGTAAACTTCAGTTTTCTTAGAATGTAAGTAATTTTATCTTGGAACTTAAAAGAAGACGGATGATCAAGATTATATAATTTTAAGTGAAATCAGTCAGAAATAGATGGCACTAATCTCTGAAAAGGTTCTTTAAAAATGTAGAGGGACTTGGTTTCCAGAAGTATCAAAGAACATACACCCCATTGATTTTTATATTGCAACAGGTTAGCCAGCTGTAAAAAAACAAAACAAAAAAACCCAATTATATGAAAATAGGTGGGACTTGTTTAGGATCTGTCCTAGCTTTTGCACCTAAATTTCTAGGTGCATTTGAAAATCTTCTCCTATACCTGGTTCCTGCCTGTGTACCCTCTCCCTGCCCCTTTCCCCATAACCTTCTGAGCCCTTCTGTTGGGGTAGTCTGGGCCACGTGTGTGGGTGACGGGACTCATCTACTTTTTTCTGACATGGCCACACCCCTCTCTGACCACCTTGACATCATTCTGCTTAGGAAAGGGCTTCTCCCACCTCTTTCTGACAGCAGAGGATTTATTAAAAGCATTCACTATTGTCTGCAAGTACTGGATTGTTCACATGTTGCACAGTAAATTTGTTGTTATAATTGCAGCCAAGAGGCAACAGACAACATGGTGAATCATATATCTTCACTAGAGCAATTACAGGTAAGTATGACTTGCTTGGAATGATGTTTATTGTGGTTAAAATAATGGAGGAATGGCTTCTCTTCATGGGATTTGCAGTTAGTTAGTTAATACTTTATTGTGTAGCCGAAGCTATTACAATTTCAAAACCCTAAAATACCGCAGGCAGAATATACAAAATATAGAATACAAGGTACAACAAACATAAAAACTTGCTGCAGTAATAAATAAATAAATAACACAGCTAAATTATTTTACATCCAGTTTCTGCCCCATTTGTTCCCTTCCTGACCGAACAACAAGCTTGAAATCGAGCAAATCTAAACAGCCTTTGCGTATGATGGATTTTTCCGCCTACGGGCTACAGCCATTCCAAATCGTGCCACCGACTGCGTCACATGGGAATTTAGGGGGCTAAGGAGAATTTCCAGAACAGCCTTTGGGCAACCAGTACTGGAGAGGGGAGATAGTGAAACCCACAATTTCTCCCTCAAATCAGCCAAGGCAGGGCACTGGAAAAAAATGTGAGAGAGTGAGTCTGGTTCGTGAGGCTCACTAAGTGTGCAGTACCGATTTTCCCCTGGGGATCCCAGCATACCGAACCTCTAAAATGGCCGACGAGAAAGAGGCGCACCTGAGGAGACTAAATGCCTGTCTTTCGTGGGCGTTTGACCAAGTAAATAAATAGCTATCTTTTTTGCAAGAGGAATCCAGAGGAAGATAAACAGGGGCTACTCTCTGTGCATTTAGAAGGGATTTCTCCGTTAGTCGCTCACTAACCCATGGGCCACCACTAAAGAAAGAAGTGAACCATCCTCATGGGATTTGCATTGTGTGGAATTGTGATGAATAGCCTACATCACATGTTAATTATCTAGAGATAACTTTTTAAAAATAGTTTTTTCCTAAATTTTTCCTAGTTCTTTTTCTTTTCTATCTAATCTTTTTTGGGGCCTGTTTCTCTCACGCTTTCTTTTTAAAAAAACCCCCACTTTCGTTTGCATGTTGTGTATTAAATTCAGGGTTATGCATATGCCTTTTGAAGAAATCTTTCTGGACCACTTTAGAGGAGTTAGGTTTTTACTTAATTAAAAACTGTAATCTGCTCTTCTTGCAATGTATACATCTATCACTAAAACAGCAATAATTGGATAGTTGGAAGGGCAGGAGGGCTAGGAGTATGTTAAGGGATTGTAGAGTCTGGTTGTATTGCAAGCAGAAGGAGGTTGAGAGAGTGATTTAAAAAGGCAAGAAAAAGAGTGGTAGAAAGGCAAAATGCAGTCACTAGAATAAATATAATAATAAAATTAATAATTTTATTATTGTAGCAACTCTCCACAACCTGATGCTCAGAGCATTTCACAAGCATGAAATACAACAAACAAATATAAAATCCATTAATTTTTTTTTTTTAAAGAGGAAGGTAGAGACAAGTCTCCAAGTACTTTTTAAAGATGAGGAGGGATGAACAGGAGGAATTTAGAGGAGAGAAAACAAAATTTCTTCATTTGGCGATGGTGAAGAAAGATGAGAGAACAGTACAGATGTCCAGATTGAGACCTTGTTGGATCTGTCGGTGGTTGTTTCTGAAAATGCCAACAAGACCCTGAGTATATAGGAAAATGGGGATTAGTTTTCTCTAGGGAAAAGGATTAGTTTTCTTCAGTTTCTATGTCTTTATTTCCCTTCTTTGATCTAAAGACTGTTAGTTTTTTTTGTCAAAGGTGAAATAATTATAATAATAATACTTTTTAATCCTCACAACAACCCCGTGAGGTAGGTTAAGCCGAGAGTATATTGTGGCTGGCCCAAAGTCACCCAGTGAGTTTCTGGATAAGATGAGACTTGAACTGGGGTCCCCTCTTACCTCCTGGTCAAAAGTACTGCACACTTCAATTATTCAGTTATTCAGTTCAATTATTTTTCTCTTTTGTAGGTCCCCTGTCACTTTTACTTCAGTATATGTGGTACAGGTAAGTTGGTTTTGTTGTTGAAGACGGGCATAACAAAGCACTACCAAATTGCTGTTACTCTTCCAAATTTTTTTAATTTCAAATCTGTTAGTCGTCCAAATGGCAGTTGTGTTCCAGTGATCGACCATGCTATGCGTTCTAAAATAATCTACCAATTTTCACCCCTTCTCCCATGTTGCCTCCTATGCCAGGAACTCTCTCCTTGAACACCTTCACTCTACTCGCTCCCTCCCAACCATCAAATCCCTCCTAAAAACCCACCTCTTCCATCAAGCTTTCCCTGACTCTTCATCTCCTCTCTCCTCCATAGCTTGATGGTTCTCCTTATACTGTCGTCCTTCAGGACTCCATTCCTCCCTGTATAATTATGCTAAACATGTGCACTTGCAACTTCATCAATGAATTCCTGCCTCTCCATAGGCTTCCATCCCACTCATGCCCGCACAGCGAATCTGAGTGGGCATGAAAGAGACATGGGTGTTTTCGCTTGTAAACAAATAATAAAAAAAAGACCTTAGTTTAAAATATCAGAAGTTTGGGATTTCCATATTTGACGTATCTCAATGATGCCATATCCATATGTATAGTCATAATGAGTGGTGTCAGCAGATTTAGGGCTCATTCATGCAACCATTACCCAATATGGGGATGTTGACATTCAGGGCAACTTGTGCAGATAGATTATCCTGCTTGAAAAGGGTTTGTGTGGCTGTTCGGTATAGATTTGCTTGCCATACGAACCTTTTTCATGAATAATGGTGTGAATGTGCCCTTCAAATATTCACTCTTTGAGGTCGGGGCTTTCCTGATAGTTATAAATGGACATTAGACAAAACCAACATCTAGCTCTTTATAATTGAGACTTGTATTTAATATATTTGACCAGTTCCTTAGCTGGTATTAATTGAAGTTAATGGAGTTCTTTGACTTCTACCAGCTATGTGTCTGATTTGTCATGTGTTCTCACAACTTCTTTCCATCGGTGTTGGTTATTCCAGAATAGCTACTACTTGAATGACATTTCTGGCAAGAGGTATAAATCATCTATTTAATCATGCTTTAACTAGCCACATCGCTCAGAACTCTTAATCTGGAAGATCTGACCACCTTTATTAAGAATGCACACTTAGATAGATTCATTGTGAATATACTAAAGATTACAAAAGTGAATGTTTCTACAAATGCAGTTTCCCCTTCACACCCCTGGCAAAACAAAGTGTCTGATGACATTTGCATCTTGCTATAAAATGCTGCACCAAAACATTTGCAAAAAAACCCTTTCTGTGAAGTATTCTATTACTTTGTAAAGTGCCAGGTACACTGCTGGCGCTATATAAATGTTTGTTAATAATAATAATAATAATAATTCTAATGATATTGACAAACTTTCAAGTGGTATACTGCAGATGCCTGCATGCCGTATAACTTTCTTATGACCATCACAGCAGTTATTTCCTTATTATTATTATAAGCATTTATATAGCACCAACGATGTACCTGGTGCTTTACAAAGAATAAGATAGACATGGTCCCTGCCCAAGAGCTTACAATCTAAAGTTCCCCCCTTATTGGAGATAAAGACATTTAATTGAAAATTAAGATCCTCCAGCCTGTTAATTGAGTGTGAGCATCTGTAATCAATACGCACGATCCATTCGGTACAAAATTCCTTGTGATATGTGTTCAAAATACTGGTGGCCATATAGGTCTTATGAGAATAGATCAAATTGCAGAGATGGGGTATTTTTTCTGTCCAACATGAAAGGCATCTTTTGATACCTTTCTCATATCTCTCAAAGTGTGCATTAACTGTAAAAAAACACAGAATTGCTCCAACCTAGAAACAGGTTTGCTGTACCTGACTGACTGTGGTCTTAGAAAACCAGTTCATTTGACAGTGCTTTTATTTTATTTTTTTGGTATGTAACTGTTCTTTGTATATTGAGACAAACAATCATTTCACATTTCAACATAAGCATATTTGTAATTTCAGTCCTGCAAAATTTTCCCTGCCTGCTGGACTTGTTTGTCTGGTCAGTAAGCAGATGAACTGGCATTTAGTTCTTGCAAGGTAAGAGGCTTGCCATTTTTTCTCTGGGTATTTACTGTCTGTTGTTGTCAGAAGAGCTGACAGAAGTGGAATGTTTCTCATATACTGTACATCTGTGGGAGAAAAACAAACCACTCAGGTCTCTCTCTTTATTATAGCTTTTATATCAAAAGATTGGTAAGCTTGCACATTAAGAGTCTGTTTGCTAAGCACCAGTAGTTAAGATCAGGATTAAAACAATGACTGAAAAAAAAAGCTGTCTCCGAATTGGTGTATGAGTTTGGGGAAAGCAATAGAAGATGGGAGGTTTTCTTTTAAACAGAGTAACTTGCTGTGTGTTCAGACCAATCACAGGGAATCAACCAAAGGCAGTTCCAGCTGCAAAATATTTGTCAGTATGAAATGGCTTGAACTTGCAACCATGTTGCTATGACACGTGACCAGTAGACTTTGCGCTACTCTTGGTAATTGCTGGTTTACAATGTTGTTTGAACCAATGTAATGTGTGTGGAACAGCTTGGTAGCTTTCACCTCCTCCAAAGTGGGGTCACTTTGAGCAATGTTGTAAGGTAGAATTCGCCAGGAAGGCCAACACACCTCCTAGGGTACTTTAGCATATGACAGCGTGCTGCCAGCAATGTACCAGGTTTGGGGTCTGGCCGCTACTGCGGCCAGGAGTCTGCTGGGCCCCCAAACTGATGTGATGGGGGTCCGGGGCAGCGTGGAGGTGGGGCTGGGTGGACCCCCGCACTGTGTGCAGTGGCCCACCTCCCTCACTGACGGGCGGCCATGGCAGCCAATGATGGCTGCCATGGCACATGCCCCCCCCCCGCCATTCCGGACCACGGTGAGTAAAGTAGGCTTTGAGACAAGAAAGCCCTCTTTACTCCGGGTCCTGAGGCCGGAACCTGACTGAACAAGTAATGACTTGGGATTTCCCCGAGTGATGCCCAGGCTAGCCCCCACCACGGTTGGGATCCAGCTCAGGGAGAATGCTGACTTAGGTAAGTGCTAATCACCTTTCAAGAAGTGCTTATTACTTGCATGTTTGGACTTAAAAAACACAAGCCAGTTTTAAGATGTTTTGCCATAGATTTCTTTCTTTCGCCTTCTTTCTTCTTTTGCCTTTTTCTTTTTTTAAAGGGGGGGAGAAAGCACGTATAGGCAGACTGTTGATGTTTTGCCATCACTGGCTCATCAATAATCTGCCAGGGGCCAGAGTTTCCTTTGCTACTTCAGATGACTGTGACTACCTTCCCTTACTATTGCAGCTGATCAACAGTACAGTGATGAGCTGACTCCCTGAAGGAAAATATTTGATGAGAGTTTGTCTCAATAATTGTAATTACAAATGTTATTAGCTATAGCATTGTCCTTTGGCATTATTGGACATTGTGCTTTCCTGTGGCATTTGATTTCTTAAGAAAACGTTGGTGTCCTTGGTCTTATTAAGATGAGATGCTTCCAGAAGTGACTGATAGTGTCCTCTGTTATATGTGACAACTACTTATTATGTTGTTGTATGTGACTATTACCAAAGTTATTTTTACTTGTTCTGTATTTATTTTGTTTGAATGTTCACATAATTTTTCTCCCTCTTAGCAATGGCAAACTGCTAGCAGTTGTTCAAGACCAATGTGTGGAAATAAGGTAAATGAGTATTTATTTATTTTGAAATTTTAACCTGCCTTTCTCTAAAGGCTCACGGTGGTTTACAGCATAAAACATATATAAATAGACTATGTAAAATATAAAAACAATATAAAAGATGTAAAAATAAATTTCCCATTAAAACTACCTCTGAATCCTATCCCTGTACCTCCTGCTAAAAGCCTGGCTGAATAAATAGGCCTTACATTGCCTCTGGAAAAGGCAGGGCTATGAAGAATCTCCAGGTTCTGAATTTTGCAGAATAGTTTGAGATTATTTGTCTCTAGGCTATGCTTCTAAAGACTAATTTCTGCTTTGTCTGCGTCGCAAGTCAGAGTTGGTGCAATGCTCTTGGAATTGAAGTCCTTCTGGTACCCCAAAATTCAGACCGAATCTCACTCTGGCAGTATTGGGCCTCTTCTGAACCCAAGTCTGATGTAGCCAAGTTCTTCTGGTCTCGATTGTGTACAAGGTGATTGCGCTGCCATGGAACTCCGTGATGTCATGGTGCTGTGTAGGGGGCAGGGCTACATGGGAAAGGAGCAGAGGGAATGTGTTAGCCCCTTCCCTTTTTGTGATGTAGCCCTGCTCATTGCTGTGCTCCACTCGTGGGGCTCAGCTAGAACCCAGGGGGCTTTGTGCAGAGGGTGCATCTGCCCTGAGCTTGATAGGACCAGTTGGGTCTTGTTGGGCTTGGTTCTGGGTGCAGGCCTCTACATGGAATGTATTATGTAGCTTCCTATCCCATTTACTTCTGACACTCGTAGGTGTTAGCAATATTCATTTTAAAAATTTTTTAGAAAGTCAAATGGGATGCAAACAAGATATGCATATCACACCAAGTAAAGTTATGGGTTTTAACCTTTGCAGCCCTAATCCCTCATTCCAGCCTTTGTTTGTCAAGCTAATAAAAGCCTTCTCTTTGTTCCCCAGCAATTCCATTTGCCAGTTTAATAGCAAATGCCACATTGAACTGTAGGAAACCGACCTTAATTGAGCAAGTTTACCTGCCTTGCAAAAATATATTTGCTAAGAGAAGGTCAAACGTGCCGTTTATATGTAAAGGAAGTATATGTGTGAAAATTGTTCTGATCAAAATTGACATGAACAACATTTCCAGTATCTAAAATTTATTTTGCATTTGCACTGGGCTTGTGTGCAGTAGGTTTGGTACACTCTTACATGGTTTCTAAATTACCAGCCTTCAAGGACACTGGGGCTGTGTCAGTCCCACATTTGCCTCGCCCAGTGCCTATAATGTGAGGGAATGAGTTCCTTCTGCCCCTTTTGAGGGCTTTTGTTCTCGCACGCAACGATAGTTCACCCTCTACTCCTGCTTCCATGAGCAGTGGAACCAGGGGATAAAGAGTTTCTCTCTTACCCTGATAGGAATCTTGTCAGGACCTGCCAGGGAAATGCAAATGATAAGCAGTCATCGAGGCAGAGATGCTGCAAAGGAAGCAGAAAATACTGACTGTTTTGGGGATTGTGTGTGTGTGTGCGTGTGTGTGTGCGTGTGTGTGTGTGTGTGAGAGTAGGGTAAAGGTAATTGCCTCCCTCTCATAATGAAGATCACCCTCCCCTCCCCAGAGTAAGAATCTCCCTCCCCCACTTCAACTTTTTGTTTAGGGAGCAAAATACTCCCTCTTAATCCTCACTGTAACTAGTGTTGCCAACATTTGCACTTTGACCCTGAGACTTCCATAGGCAAAAATGGGAGTGCCAGATGCTTTTTTTTAGTTTTGTGATGTAATGAAGAGTGTTCTTAAAGGAATCTAGTTACATGCATATTCTCATGTTTGAATTTAAGGTGCTTTATATGATCTTCAGTATTTTTTCATCAAGATTCCTGGCTTGTTCCTTTATGTTCACATTTTACAGGTCTGCTAAAGATGAGTTTGGCTCCATCATAGGAAAGTGCCAAGGTAAGCAAATTCCACAGAGCTTTCATACTGTTGTTGTAAGTAGTTTTGAATGTATTAGTTTTATGCCCTTTAGAAAGTTTGTGTAATAACATGTATCCCATCTGACTGGTTCTGTCCCCTTCCTCCTGCTTAGCATATTGAATGTGAAAGTCTGCTGAGAAGTAGGTAGAGTCCAAGGACGGCATGTTGAGAGTACTAGTATACGTCATATAGAGAATGTAGACAAGTAAATAAAACCAGGGCTGGATCCAGGAAAGTGTAGAATGTGTGACCACACAGGGACCTGTGTGTGTGTGTGTGTGTGTGTCTCTTACAGGGACCCTCATTACATGGGTTCTATGAATAAACTTGAAATAACAAGACTGTGAGAAGCGTTGGCATAAAGTGTGGCCCCACAGAGCCTCAAATATGAGGAGCCCCAGCCTATAGGGCCTGCTGCAATTCAGAGAGGGGTTCTTGAATAAACTAGAAATAACATATGTGTAGCATATGGGTCCACAGTGTAGGGAGCCCGGCTCCTGAAAGTGATGTTATGTACCAACAATTAATTACTGTAACCTTTTCCGTTTTTCTAAAGTGTGTGTCAATATGTGGTGAACAGTTACCTTATGACTACCCAGTAGTGTGGCGTTCTACTAAAGCACAATTTAAAGATAAAATAGAAGAGTTTGAAATGGACCTTAAAGGAAGACACCATTTAAAAAACAAAACAAAAACAAACAACGATCTTTAATTTGAATACACATATCCTCAAAGTGCTCTGCCAACACAAGTCCTGCTGAAGTGACTGGGACCGATGTCAAAAAAGCATTTTTGGGATTAGACAGACTTTTTCCCTTCTCAATGCTTTTAGTCTCTCTACCTTCTGAAAGGCTGTGCTTACAGAAAAGAAGCTCTTCCTCCAAAAGAGCAATATCAATGTAACGTAATAGTAGGGTGGATGTGGAAGTGGTGGCCAAGAAAGCTTATGGCAAGCTTCTTACAACAGTTTTCATTCATTTTAATGCTATAGTACTGAAAATGGAAGATTTTCCATTTGTCTATTTTCTTTACTAATCTTAATTTCCCCCCTTTTTGTGGGATTATAGATTAGAAACGTAACCACCCCAATAGCTTGCGTTTTCTTTATTCAGTATCATCAGGAGAGACTTCTTTTCAAGATAAGACAGTCGGTTACTAAAGCTAGATGGAGAGGAGGAGAATTGCACGTTGATGAATACATTTGTTAGTGAGAGAACTTTGTGACACCTACTTACAAAAATATGTTGTGTTTTTGTTGCAGGAAAGTTTCAACATGGTTTCTGTTATGTGTCTGCCAACCTGTTTCTCTCCCCCCCCCGCCCCCTCTCTCTCTCCTTTTTTTAAATAGGTAGAATGTATCTTACGTTTGTGTTTTTTGTTTTGTTTTTTTAAAATTTCTGTACGCATAGAGTAGAGTAGTGCACTGGTAACATTAAAATTTTAATTATCAAAAGCTAAGCTATGAAGATTTCTATTCTCTGCTGTGTAGAGTTTTGGTAACCAAAACTCTGCATTCTCATGGTTTATGCTCTAAAAGTTTGCTAAGAGGAGTAGGTGAGTGCATGTAGCTGTGTATGTGAGTACCTGTTTATTACTAATATGCTCTACAGGAGTAATTACTCTGGTGTTAATCCACCTTGCAAGTGTTCGTATGAACGTTGAATACTTCCAGCAGGGCTACTGTAGTAGTAGATGATGGAGGGTATAGTCAGGTGTAGGGGATTAAGACACTTCACGTTGATATAACTAAGTTGTTCATAGGATCACTAACCCCAGCAAGTAATTTGCTCTGAAACAGGTTCTTCATGTGAGTCAGGAGTAAATAACCGGGGTAACCATGCACGTACTGTCCTTTAAATACTGTGCTCATATGAATGCAGTGGGTGTTGAAGCAATGAGGAGGGAGTTGCCCCTGGAAGAAGAGATCGTGGGATCAAGGCCTGACAAAACCAATTCTATTTTCTTATGACCTTAAGTTCTTATTTTCTGTAGTGCCACGGGATCCTAACCCACAGTGGAGACGAGTGGCATGGAGTCATGACTGCACGTTTCTTGCTTATGCTGAAAGCACTGGCACCGTGAGAGTGTTTGACCTGGTTGGCAGTGAACTCCTGGTGATTTCACCGGTATTTAACAATATTTTTACCTATAGAATCCTGTGTAATTTGCATGCAAATGGCATCTTCTGCCTGTTATAGCTGTAAGAGTAATGCACCCTAGTATGAGGAGTTGTTACTTAGGCAAGTATACAGTTGAATGCTTATTATTATTATTATTATTATTATTATGTTAAGTGAAGTTACTGAATTAACTACAGAAATAAGTTAGACTGAGCTGCCTTTGCCAAATAACTGCACAGAGTACAATATCTAATTTGGTGTTCTTGCTGACTTCCTAATGGATCTTTAATGATGAAGGGTGGGCGGTCTATGGCATTCATCCAAAAATGGCAATGCCACGAACACAGTGGTGTGTATATATAACCTAACTTGGCGGTACTGGATGTGGAAAGAAAAGTACCATCTCCTGAGTCAGCAGTGTAATGACTGTTTTTAAGTTTTCCTTTTGGCCCCCTCATAAAAGCACTGTTTAGGTCTTCCTTTGTGTGCAGATTATGCACTGTAATTCTGTCAAAGCCCAGGGTGGAATGGCTTTTGGTTTGTTTTTTAAAACAAACAAACAACAAAAAAATATTTAAGACAACCTAGTTCTGTTGGAGCACTACACAAGCCTAATTAAAAAACTCTCTAAGCTTATAGCTATGTTCCTGAAATTTGTGCACTGTTGTAATTGGTCACATTGTTGCAGAAATTGCTTCTAGTAGTGCTGAACTGCAGTCTGAATATTTATTTATTTATAAAAGCATTTAGTATCCCGCCCTCCTGCCATAGGCAGGTCAGGGCAGCTCACAACAATATAAATTCACAGTTAAAATCATAAAACAATAAAACATATTATTGCCCCCCATCCCTCTCCTCCCGCCCCCCCATCTCCCCCACCAAATGTGTGGCGGAACAGCCAGGTTTTACAACTTTTACGAAAGGAGGGAAGGTCCGGGGCCTGATGCACCCCCACCAGAAGGGAGTTCCGCAGGCTTGGTGTGGCCACCGAGAACACCCTCCCCTGTGTGGCCCAATGGAAGCCTCGGGACCACAAGGAGGGCATCCCCCGATGACCGCGGGACCAGTCCAGTACCTGGGGGATGAGGCGGTCTCGCAGATAGGCAGGGCCCGACCGATTAGGACTTTAAAGGTCAAAACCAACACCTTGAATCGGGCTCAGAAGACTATCAGCAGCCAGTGCAGAGAACGGAGCACTGGTGTGATGTGCTCCCGGTGACCCAGTCCCACCGAGAGACAGGCTGCTGCATTCTGCACCAGCTGCAGCCTCCGGACCATCACCATGGGTAGCCCCATGTAGAGTGCATTACCATAGTCTAGTCTAGAGGTGATGAAAGCATGGATGATGGTGGCCAGGTTGGAGTCCGAAACTTACGGCTTAAGCTGACGTACCAGATGTAATTGGCGAAAGGCATCCCTCGCCACATCCTCCACCTGGACATCCAGGGGGAGCTGTACATCCAGGAGCACCCCCAGACTCCGTACCTGGGGAACCAGTGGGGGACAGACCCCATCAATGATGGGGACCGTTAACTCCATCGCCTTCCCCGCCAGCATCATCTCTGTCTTGTCGGGATTCAGCTTCAGTATCGATTAGCCTTCATCCAATCCCCCATGGCTGTCAGACATCGAGTAAGCACGGAGACTGCGGGGTCTGGGTTGGTTGAAAAGCTGACGTATAGCTGAGTGTCATCAGCATGTTGGTGACACCGTATGCCAAACCTCCTGATCACCTCGCCGAGAGGCTGCATATATATGTTGAACAAGAGGGGGGATAACACCGAACCCTGCGGGACACCACGCATGAGGTCTTGGTACGATGAAAAACAGTCCCTGAGTGCCACTCGTTGGGTTCTCCCAATCAGGAATGAGCGGAACCATTCAAGAACAGTCTGGCCCACCCCTGCACATTCCTGCAGGCATGCCACCAACATCTCATGATCAACTGCATCAAAGGCAGCTGGCAGATCTAATAGGACCAACAAGGTCGAACGGCCCTGGTCCATCTCAGCGCAGATCATCCACCAAGGCCACAAGCGCAGTCTCCGTGCTGTAACCCGGACGAAATTCCAACTGTGAGGGATCAAGAAAAACGACGCGGTCAAGATGTCCCAGCAACTGCTAAGCCACCACCTGCTCAATAACCTTCCCTAAAAGGGAAAACAGCCCTGTTTTTAATATGTAATTTTTAATATGTGTTTTAGATTGTGTTATATTGTTGTGTTTTTTTATGATTGGAAGCCGCCCCGAGCTGTGTTCAGGAGGGGCGGGGTACAAATGTAATAAATAAATAAAAAGGGAAGGTTAGAGAGAGGTCGATAGCTGGCAAGGGAGTCAACGTCAAGTGATGGTTTCTTGAGCAGAGGCCGCACGACCGCCTCTTTGAGACAGCCCAGCACCCTGCCCTCCCGGAGGGAGGCGTTGACCACCCCCACCAACAGTGGCCCCATTGTCTCCTTGCAAGATTTAATTAGCCAAGATAGGCACGGATCTAATTCACAAGCGGTAGCCTTAACAGCCTCAAGGGCCTCGACTGCATCAGCGGGTGTCACCAACTGAAATTGATCCCATAAAACCGGACAAGTCGAGACTTTCATAACCACTGGTTCTCCTAGTGTAATAAGTAGGGGCGGGAAACCGGTAAAATCCGGTATCCGATAATGCCGGTACCAGGCGTACCGGCATTATCGGATTCGACCCGGTAATCCGGTCCGGGGTACCGGATTCCGGGTACCGGATTTTTTACATTGCAGCCATTTAAAAATGGCTGCAATGTAAAAACTTAAAGCCCCAAGTTTAAAAAAAAA